>OY731406.1:7175475-7757881 GCA_963425845.1 Sphenostylis stenocarpa | reverse complement strand
ATGTACCTGTGTGTGTGACAGACACAATGGAACTAGAAGATTGTTGATCCTTATACCATTTGAGAATTTTTTTGAACATAACAGGTGTGTCTGATGAAATAGAAGAAGGAGGATCTTTAGCAGATAAAGGTGGGGAAAGATCAGTCTGAGCAACTGCAGTAGATCGAGTAGGACGACCATGTAATGCATAACACTTGTCAATCTTGTGACCTAGTTTTCCACAATGTTCACACTCATGTAATGCATAACACTGGTCAATCTTGTGACCTAGCTTGCCACAATATTCACACTTAGGACGCCCTTTTCCCTATTTGCGAGGGCGAGTTCGATCATCAAGGTGAGATAGAAGAATCATTAACAGAAGCAGGTGTGTCAGGGTTGGGTTTTGCTGGTATACGCAAAAGAGTGGAGCAGGTTGATGCCAAGGTGGGGACAACCGGAGAACCCAAATTTTGATCACGAATATGTGAATATTGATCAGCAAGTCCGTGTAATGCCCCTAACATGAAGAACTTTGATCGTTGTCCTATCTCGGTGGCAGGGTCGGGGGAAGGAGGCAATAACTCATTGAACTCATGAAAAAGAGCATGAATTTTGCCTATATAATCAGTCATAGAATCTTGATGTTTAGAGGCAATAACATCTACAAATTTAGAACAGACATCATAGAGACGTTGAGTATCATTGGTGTATAATAACTTGGCATGTTCCCAGATTGTGGCACATGTTTCGTAGGAACGAAAAATTTGTTTTAACGAAGGATCAAGAGTACCCTTGAGAACCACGCATAATTGAGCATCAATGGTGTCCCAACGGTCTTCCTCAACAGGAGTGAGAGTAGGTGCTTTCGGGGCAAGATGATCAAGATACTTCTGACTCTTAAGCCATAATCTGACGTCTGATGACCATGTGGCATAATTAGGGTAGTTAACTTGTCAATGGATAAATGCACATTAACATAATTAGTGTAGATGGAAGGATCAGACGCAGTACTGACAGAATTGGAAGTACTAAAAGGGGCGAAAGAACTCATAAAGGGCGGAGGCGATACTGACAGTGGCGTGAACCAGTACACCAGGTAAGTTCCCAGGAAAGAGAGGTGAGTCACTAATGGACACGCTTAAATGTCAAGTCTTTCCTTGTCAGAACTTTCTTAAACATGCACTTTCACACTACCAAATAACCGACAGCGATAACGGCGGTGGTGGCGGCTTCAATAGTGGTCAAAGGCGAAAAAAAAAATTCAAAATAACCTTAAGCTCTGATACCATATTAAGATTCCAACATAAAACCAATTGACAATATGTGGGGTAGCCTAACATGTATTTAAATCATACAAAATGACATGAGGTAGACGATGTTGGACTTTCAACACACCCCTCCATTGGAGCCTGCCGGACCAGGCAAAGGGTACTTTTGACACAACTAAAGGGCAACTTTTGGCCAATGACAATAACCAGAAAGATGTTAGGCTTTGACTCTGATACCATGTTGAATATAGAAGAAATAGAGTTTGGGATTAATCTCCCTTGTGTATAAATCAGACATATGATAGTCTATTTATAGTAGAGAGATACAACTAAAAGAGTAATTGAAAGTAACAGAATAAACAGAAGATATTATTTGATATTATGGTTAATATCTTAACAATATTAAATAATATCTAAACAATATCTAACAATTTTAGATAACTAATATTTCATTTAAATATTTTGATAAATAATTTTGATGAAAAATGTTACAGGAATAACATTACACCGTGACCCGTTGGTTGATCGGTTATACGCGAAATCATTTATTTGAACGCTAAAAAAATTATAATTAAAACCTATAAAAAATTTATTTTGCACGATCATCGTATCCTATATAAAAAAATGAATAAACTATTTTTTATTAAAAAATATTGAGGCGACTCAAACGAATATAGGAAGGGCAAAAAAAAACAAGGTTTTTAAAAGGGAAAATGAAACCGTGGACCGTATATTTACCATAAGTAGTAAATTACGGTTTGTGGAAACACACAAGACTATGTAAATGATGACATTTATTTACGGGCGTAAATAGTATATAAATTGAACCACACCCAACAATAACCTCAACCTCACATGAAATGACAATCTAAAATGAATAGATTAATTTGGCAATTATAAATTATGTATGGCAAACAATTGTACAATGTTGTCCGTTCTTTATTATTATTGTCGCAATCTCTCTCTATTAACCCTCTTACCAACTACATTATCAAAGTCTTTATTCTGATTTCATTCATCCCTATCCTCCTACACCTACAACACATGTACATCTTATCCAAAATAGTTTCGAAACATAGCAATTTGCATAATGATTACTGCTATTTATTGTAATGTAAACTTCTCAATCAACCCACCTTGAATTATTGAACTTATTCTCCAACGCAGAAACTATAAAAGTAACAAGGTTGGAGTAGAAATTTTCAAGTTACGATGGAACGTTGAAATATTTAAAGGGATTGCGGTTTCAGTTTTCAACATTCAAAATAATTTTTTACTATATTTTTCATCAACGTATACTGGTTCAGAAAATTAAAGTGGATTTCGAAAGACGTGCCCTCTCTTCACCACAAACAAAACATGGTGTGATGAAGAAAAACCCTAATTCGATTATTCTGATGGGAATTGAGGAAGGAAAATGATTCAGTTGAAATATCCGGAATCGAAATTCCCGAATAAGGAAGCATGCGCTTGGTCTGATCTAATAAAAGGAAACACGAGAGGATAAGCATCCAACACTCATGATGAACAACATTAAACACATTCTAAGGTAAACGGCTTTTTCTGGTCCCTGTTCTTGCCACGTCATACCCAACGTGTCAAATCCTTCTCTTTCTCTCTCTCTCTCTCCATCGCACTTTCATTTTTATTTTATATTTATTTTATATATATCAATAATAATCCTTTCTCATTCTCCATCATCCCACTTCATTTCTTTTCGGCCTTATCTCTATCCTCTGCAACTCTCTCTCTCTCTCTCTCTCTCTCTCTCTCTTGGAGTGTGCAGATTGATGACAAGCAGCCCTATTACGTGGAAGCCTAAGAGGAAGAGAAGACGAAGAGGACAAGGGTGACTGCATCGCCGCTTTGGGGGTTCTTGTTTCGTTTTAGTTTAAGCTATTTCGGTAGAAGGTGAATGAAAATGGAGGTTTTGGTGGGTCCCGCTTTCACCATCGACGTTCCGGGGTCTCCCCCTCCGGAAGGAAACGCGGAAGATCGGATCTTCCTTAATGGGTCGCCGGAAAATGACGGGTCGAACTTTCGGATCTCGGCCCCGACCAAGTTCTTCACCGGCGGCGAGTCGGAGAGTTCGTCATCGATCGGAACCCCTGACGACAGTGACAACGAGGAGGAGGAAGTGCAGAGCAAGTTGAAGATACGAACTGGGTTGGGGTCTTTGGATGCTATGGAAGATTCTCTTCCCATCAAGTTAGTTCCTTTAATTTCTCTTTCTTAAACCCTCGTGTTTGATTTGATTCTCCTTTTTTTTTTTTTCCTTGGATTCTTTTCTATTTTGGGTTGTCTATCGAAATTTTGGGTTTTGTGTTTTATTATGGTTTTTGATCTTGGTATCTGATATGGGATGTTTTTGGGAATTTTGATAAGCGATGCAGGAGGGGATTGTCGAGTCATTTTGATGGAAAATCGAAATCTTTCTCAGATCTATCTCAAGTGAGTGCTTTGAAAGAGCTGCAAAAGCAAGAGAGTCCCTTCAACAAGAGAAGAAGGGTTTTGATTGCATCAAAGTGGTCCAGAAGATCATCTTTCTATTCCTGGTCAAACCCAAAATCCATGCCTCTTTTGCCTGTGGATGAGGATCAGGATTACGAAGACGACGATGATGACGATGAAGAGGAGGAGGAAGAAAAAGCTAGAAAAATTCCCTCTGCTTCCTCCTCTTCATCTTCCTCCTTGGCCGAGGAAAAGAAACCAGAAGATCAAGTTCAGCTGCGACTCAACAGAGTTCCCGAATCTTATGCTGCTCATATGAGGCTTAGACTTGGAAGCTTCAAGGCAAGGAGCTTTTCTCTTGCAGATCTGCAAGAACATGATGACGAGGAAGAAGACGATGATTGATTAACATTTAACCTAGGGTGTTTTTTTTGTTGTTGTTTTGTTTTATTCTTTTGTTATTGTTGTTGTTACTAAATAAAATTAAATAGTATCAAGTAAAAGTAACTGAAAAAAAATGATGCATCTCTTTTCACTTTTATGTTTAAAAGAAAATGAATTTTGTTGAGGGATATACTGTGCATATCCTGTAGGTGTTGTAGGAAAGTAATGAAAGCTTGGTGGTTCATATCATGACAGGAGCTGCGATCTTTACTTTTCTTCTGATGGTGTTTGTTTGTTTGCCAATATAAAATGGATATGGATATTGGGACGCATTCAATTCTACACGAAGGAAAAGATAAAGAACCAAAATTGGGTGAACAATCTTAATACGTGGTTCGAGAGTGTTTTGTATATAATTTAAATTTTTTTTATAGATGGTGGCAAATGGGAATGAGATAGGTGGCGAATGGCCGTGGTACCGTGGTCACAGTCACTAGGTGAGTATTTGGAGCGTATCTTGAACAAATCTTATCCTATCCTTTAACTATCAATACTTCTCCCAAAAAAGAAAGACTTTTTATTAGTTTAAAATTTTGGGTTTATAAAAATATTATTGATGACTTGCAAGTTGTGCCCGGGGTTGTCCCATCTTCAATAAGAATCGAATTTGAAGTGTTGATCTACCTAGGTAGGGTTTGTCATTTAGGTTTGTTGGTATTACTATTATTTATATATCTCAACTTGACCTTGCTTATTGGCTAAGCCTTCAACATGCTTCATGCTGACTTTTGAAGAAGAGATGAGAGATTTGTTTTAGGATCCATTGGAATTTCTGCCTTGGGGAGAGGGTGGACCCCTTCTATTTCTATTCTCCCAAACAATAATGCCAAACAACATTGGATTCCATGTGTTTTAATTCTTCTAAAAAAAACTTATCTTCACATTAAACCACAATTAATATTGGAGGCAGGTCATTTTTAAAAGAAAATCTCATTTGGGTGATACCAGAAATCACATGGCAATTGCCTGCACATATTTGGGTGAACAGATATTAATTAAATCTTTGGAGTTTAATGAAAGAGAAACTCCGTGTTACAGTGGAAAAAGATAAGATTAATGAGCAGAGTAGAAGGTGGTTGGTGTTTGAAGATTCCCATGTGGTTGAAGAGTTTGACATGATGTTGGTGGAGGGGCTGCATCTTCTAGTCATCCTAGTTGCTGCTGCAAGCCTGGACTGGAATATCATTTCCCATTCCCAACAAACACCATTTTCTTTCCCATGTCTATCTTTCTATATCCAACCATTACTCAAAAGTAAGCATTATTTGAATTTTCGTGGTTTGATGAGTAGTCAACATTTAACTCATCTAGAATTTTTCAGAATAAAAGATATTCAAAATGATTGTGTTTGTGTATTCTTCTACTTTTCGTTGTAATCAAATAAGATAAGAAGTATTTACATCTTCTGTCTTATCTTTATTCGGATCTCACAGTGGATAATATATTTTTTTCTTCCATTCTTTTTCTCCATTATATTTGATCTTCTTTGTGAGTCCAAACATAACAGCAACCTCGGGGAGAGCGATAAAATAATGATGTTTTGCAGATTAAGTGAATGAGGATGAAAATGTGTTAGAATGAATGATATGGTAAGTGCCAAGGTCCCACTTTTGTGAGGGTTTCAAAAACAAGAACTGATCCTTGGAACTTGATGCTATCCGGGGAGGGAAGAAATTTATATTTGAGATATGTTGAAAAAAAAATTGTATAAGATTAAACTTTATATAATTTAAGAAGTTTCTTTTAAGTCTAACAAAATAGTTTCTCTTTAAATATAAATAAATATCTTTATTGTTATATTAATTTGATATAATATATTAAAATTATATGTTTATTTAAATTTCTAAAACTTGAACATGTCGACTTTATATTAAGACTTATACTAATAAATTTATTCAAAGATAAATTGATGTCTATTTAAAAGTCTGGTTAAAAATATATTTTTTTAAAAATTATCATATTTATTGGGGTGAACTTTAAAATATGAGTTTATATATATAAAAAAAATCAAATATGATTGTCATAAATTTTAACAAAATTATTTTCAATATATCTTTTATGTTAAATTATCACAGTGTTGGAGTTTTAGAAAAATGTATATGAATGAAGTTACGCCTTTAAAAAGGATTGAGCCATGTCTAAATTTATTAATTTTTATTATATGTAGTTTAATACTATATTGTGTTTGAGAGAAATAAAAAAGGAAAGAAGGGTGTTTTTTTTTTAATTATTGTCTAGTTAAAATTTGTAATAGATATTAAAATCTCTATATTAAAAGAAAAAAAATCAAATATTTGTATTAACTATAATCTTTTACTAATAAATTGAAATTAAAAAAAATATTAAATTAACTTTTACCAATTAATATAAAATGAATTTTTTCCTTCAATTTTATTTTGTAAAACTAATAATTACCTGACCTAAAAAAACACAAATACAATTTTAAAATAAAAAGTAGTAGGTTTTGTTTTTAAGTTTTTTTTTGCGACCACGATAATATGATAATTTTTTATGTCTTTTAGTTTTATTTTTTATCACACTGAGTAGTCATAGTATCATTATTATAAATTATTCATTCTCTTATTAGAATGAAACATTTAAACGATTATTATAATATTGATATCAGTGCTCTATGTTTTTTTTTTTATTGAATGAAAGTTGTGATTATTTTTTAATTTTAATCATGATAATTAATTATATTGTTATTATTTAAATTGAAACTTTTGTTTTTAATTTCAAAATTAGTTATTTAAATTTAAATTTTATTTTTGTGTATGGAGAGATCAACAATTAACTCGTGCAGAAGTCAAAAGACTTAAACAAAATAAATATATAATTTGAAGAAAAAATATATAAGATATAACACTCTTTGTAATAAGAGTTAGATGATAAACTTTAACGTATCAAGAAGCATCTTGGATAATTTAGAACGTCTGTAGTAAGAGTTTGATGAAAATTTTAAATCTTTCTTTTATTATACATCGAATCCGTGTTTAGCTTGACAAACAATTTATTCTTTTAACTTTCTTTTTCTGAATCAAATCAAATTTAACTTTCTCTTTCTTAATCAAATCAATTCCTTTAAAATGTATATCTAAATGAGGAACTTGACTCGTTCCTTTAACCAATTTTTGTTATCCCATTACAATTTCACTAATTGAAAAATATCATCTTTATTTTTGGATCCACAAATTTATATGAATTAATTACTTGATATAAATTTAGGTCTCTTACATTAGTATCAAAATTTAATTAGATATATAAAATTCAAAATAACAAATATAAAAAGGTTTTTTATACTAATGATTTCTCCAAATTAAAAATCTAAATATGAAACTAAATTTTAGATTGACTAAGAATAAAAAAATTAAATAATATATATAAACTATAATTCAATATTTTAATATTTTTTGTTAAAAATGATATCAATTTTTTATTTAAGTTTATCTCAAGTTTTTTGGTGGCTTTCGGTCTTTTAAATCAAATAAAAGAAATACTTCCATTTTTTCTAGTATATATATATATATATATATATATATATATATATATATAATATAATATAATATAATATCTTTTAAAATATTTGGAACCTACGATACACAAAGATTAACTTTAATATATTTCTGATGTGTCAGTTAAAAAAAAATATTATAAAAAAAAATCTATTCATTTAAAAAAATATATTAATTTTAAAAAATACTTTAAGGTTAAAGTTTAGAAAGAGAAATCTTCCCATCATTTTTCAAAACTATTAAGCCTAAGAGAAAAAAATATTAATCTTAAATCAATTACATAGTTCGAATCAAAACAACAAATAGATTTGTTTATTACTGTTATATGAGGTTTTTTTTAAATTAGTATTGGAAGATACTTAAAAATAATTACAAGTGAAATATATATATATAAATAAAAGATATCACATTTTAATCTAAATCGTCAACACAATAATTTTTGAGATCTTTCCCATTTTTAGGTTGCTAACTTTTTCACTTTTACCCGATACAAGATTTAAACTCCCTTAAGGATAGATTTTACCCTTCGATAAACACAAGTTTTTCATATTTGTCATGATTTGGAACTTCTGCCAACACTCCTAGTGAAATGCAAATCCCAAGGTTTTATTAACAATTGCAAACCCTAAGAACCTGAACTGATACGTTTTGGACCAAATCGATTTGACTTGGAACTTTGCTTAGAGAATTACAAACTAAACTAGATCTATCCTATAATTTTATACTCAACTTGTGTTTTTCTGATTTGGTAGGGTCCTATATATTTGGATTTCAAACAATTATCTATTGTCCGTAACAAAAATTTAATGAAATGAATCTTAAACAGGTTGAGTGTATGATTAGGCTCTGCATTATTGTTTAGCACTTACACAGAAGGAGACTGGGATTTGAATATTGAACAAACCCAGTCAAAGCATGTGAAAAACAGGTTGAAAGAGGATTGAATTCGCAGTGTACAAGACACGAACATTTTGTAATAGTTTTACTTATAATTTATTGCTTTGCCCATCAAATTAGTTAGGTGGAAAGAAAGTTGCAGGTTAGCTAGTTTATAAGTCAAACTTTCGTCCAATGCACGCAATTCTACGTTTTATATATTATTGATAAAAATAAAAATATTGTCACACATGTAACAGTTTTAATAGATATATATTGAACCTTCTCCATTTATTTTCCAAAAAGCTGTTCTCTTGTATTTGGATTCAAGAGGAAAAAGAAAAGAAAGAGGATGGAAATGATTTGAATTGAGAAAAAAAAAATTAAAAAATTAAAAAGAGATAAATAAAATGACGGTAGAAAATAAGATTAATGTAATTAAATAAAAAATAAAATAAAATATGTATTAACTAAAATATTTTTATCAATTATTTTTATTGTAATTTTATTACATTGATAATATAACATTTTTTATTTTAATTTTTTTAATATTAAAAAAAATAGTTGAAGCTTATTTTTTCATACAAATATATAATCTAGAAAAAAAAAGTTTCTCTTTAATCTATTAGTAAAAAACAAATAAATAATTAAATTTTAAATCCTAAATCAATTAAATCCATTTTCATATTATGTAGACATGACATACTCAACAATAATAAGATTTATAATTCAATTAAACTTATGGAGAGACATAACACAATCAAATTTGTATATTACAAATGAATTAGAAAACTTAATAGGATAGGATGGTTTAATGCAAGTGAAATAAAATGTTATGCCTCGTTGCAATATTGACCTGGCTGAGTTGTGTGGTGGTTGTACATAGAATGTCTACATGTGCACCATGATACAAAATTTGTGCACCATAAGACAAAATTGGGGAATGTTGATTATTTTCATTTTTATGCATCTATTGTAACTTTAAAGGGTTGAGAGCATTCAACTTTCTCTTTTATTCTTAAGTTTAGACAAATCAATATATAGAAACACTAATCATAGCCTAAAACAGGCTCCCCTATTTCTTTGATTACTATATAATAATGAAAGCAAACAATATATTAAAGCTTAAGATTTTTCAGACAATATAATAAACATCATCTAATTCAAACACCACTCAATGAAAAAAATAATTAAAATTTAAAGTAATGTAAAAATTAAAATATTGAATTTATTTTTAATATCTCAACAATTTGGACCAACTTTTTCTTGGTCTCCACAGAAAAAATAAAAAACTTGTAATTGGTTTAATTTTTTTTTTTAAAATATCATTCAAGATCATGCTTACAGTATAACAAACTCTACTTCATTTATACTTTAGTTTTATTCTTTTCCCTTAACAAGGAGATATTTCAAACTTTTTTTTTTTTTTTCTAATTATTAAGGGAGAAATTTATCCAAACGGTGCCGATATCGTTTATTTCTGCTGCAATGCGCACGTGTGAGTTTATCAATGGCCTGCACCATTCTATTACGTCTCTTCACTCCCTCCTGTTCCAACCTTGCTTTCTCAACCACCAGCGTTAGGGTTACGCTAACCCATTTACACTCTCCTTCCATCTTTGCCCGGGCGAGTCGACTCAGCTCCAACTCAATGAGTCAACCCACCGCCGATCTCAAAGCTGTTGCGACAACGGACGATGGGGCGCCGCAGCTGGAAAATGCGGATGTTGTGGTGCAGTACGTGGTGCTCAGGCGAGACCTTATCGACATGTGGCCGTTAGGGAGCGTGGTTACTCAAGGTTGTCATGCTTCTGTCTCCGCCGTTTGGTCCAACAAAGACGATCCTCACACCTTGGATTATTGCAGCCCCGAGAAAATTGATTCTATGCACAAAGTAAGGCTTCTCTGCCACCATTATCTTTTGTTAGTCTTATTTCGATAAGCGAAAGTCGAACTGTATATCACATTTTTCATATTGTGTTGTCAATTATGTTTAATTTTGGTTTTTGGTTGTTCAAGTTGTGAATTGGGCCAGCCTTGCTTTGTATGGTTCTTAAAATTGCTTTTATGCAAAAATGTTCCTAGCCGTCCCTAGTGTATAAAATCCTGATCCATTGCAATGGCTATAGGTTATTACTTTAAAATCTTTTTGAAATCCCAATTCAAAAACCCAGCTTCTTATTTATATGTATGGGAGATCAGCATGATTGTGTTCTCTTTACATTCTCTGTTTAGCTAGTCATTGTTAGTATGATAAAATTAGAAATAACTTGTAAGTAGTATGAAAAAAATATACATATATTGTTGCATTGTTCTTCATGATGAATGGAGGTTTGTTCACTTCTTGGTTGAATTTACTATGATTTGCTGAGGTTTGCCAAATAGATGCCTCTGAAACAATAATTCAGTGTCTCTTTTTATTTTTAAGTGAGCCACAAAATATCAACCTTCGGATTTGCATGATTTTATTCTGGATTGTACAGTATCGTAATTATCATCCGTTTTTTGAATCGAGATTTTGAATATATCATACTGGAATACAGAACTCATTTTGAGGGGTAATAATTGTATATTAAAGTTGAAACTACAAATGTATAGGATTTCATACTTTGTTCTTAATCATTTGTGTTCAATTTGACCATTAATGTTTCGGGATAGCAATTGTGGCTTCCTGTTGTTATATTGTGCCATTCGTGACATCAACTTCAGTTGAATTTTATCCAATTAACTATTTTGTATCTCCTCTGTTTACTTTTATAAGAACTTTTTGAGAAGTTTGTCGTTGTTATTATCATAGATTCCATTCAAATTGTCTACTGCTTTAATTTTTTTTTTTTGTATAAATATACTTAAGTGAATATGCATTAAAAACGAGAATGAAATTCCTATAATTTTAAAGGTAATTTTGGAAAAACAATACCAATTATTGATAAATTTACTACTACTATTTAGCTTATTTAAATAGTACTACAGGTAGTAGTATGTATCTATGCATATGGTGTTTCTGTTCTGGTCATGTAGATCTGATTCATTTTTCTGATATAGCTGAGCATCTATCTGGTTTATGCGTTAAGTTGCTACTGAACATCAATTGTAGGTTACCCTCGAAGTAAAGGGAGAAACCCAGATCAAAAACTTGTCTGAGAAGCTTACGTCAGGTGGAATCATTCACAAACTGTGGATTGAACAACCTGAAAACATACCTACGTGCCTTGCCACAAAACCATACCCCAAGTCAATCGTATCTTCGTATTTTAAGAAGTTGAAACTCTGTAAGTGATTTCATGGTTGATGGTTCTTCTATTTTCCCTATTGCCCCTATTTGATAGAAAATTCACTGAACTATGACTGGTAATTCGGGAATTTTTTTATTCTTTGCCTTCTCCCCTAAAATCACACATTTAGAGCAAGTGAAGTGACTGTTATGTGCACTAGCAATTTAAGCCCGATTTCGATTTCTTTTAACTATTAGCCAGGATGGGGGGTGTCGTGTCTTGATTGTTGAATGAACCTCACCATGAAAAATTAAAAGCTTAACATTTCTTTCGGCAAGTTAATTGCCTTGTACTTGTTTGCATAATTTAAAGAGTGTATGGAGTTCTTTTTTGGGCTTACGCCCCAATGATCTCCCCAGGTATCCATTCTATATTTCAATTTGTTTCTTATCTTTATTTTGTGATAAATCAGCACCTTATGTTAACATTTACAAAATTTTAGCTTCTATGCAATTTCATTGCTAATCTATTAGCATGTCTGTTAAATGTTTAGTTGGAGTAGCGCGTGGCGTAAGAATTAATAAATTTTGATGCCTTGTTTATGAATATGATGTGAGTCCCTTATTTTATTTTTGTAGCAAATTAGTCTCGTGTCTACAAACATAAACAAACATTTGCGAAATCATCAGAATCTATCTTTTATAGTTACTAAAATGCTGAAATGTCCGACGAAGTTGTAGATTAGCAGTGCAGTCCAGTGTTAGTATATTTTGGCTTGTACAAGCTCTTACCAGTGTGACAAAAGGTTTCCTAACCCCATAATCAAGTTCTTGTAGTCAACCACTTTGCTTCAAAAGATGAAGGACTAAAGGAATATTTTTGCGTATATATATATATATATATATATATATATATATATATATATATATATATAAAAAAATAAAAACATTGAAAAAAAGGAATAATCTGTTTTGTTGTATTACCATTGGAGGTTAGGATCGTCTTCTTCCCTTAAAAAGTTAACCTAGGGTTCCTGCTTTTACTGTTTATATCCAATTACTTTGCTAAACCAAATTGGATTGTTCCACGGAGTTTCGGTTTACTAAAATTTTGGAATGTAAAGAACTTTACAACAATTAATTAATGATCTCGTGCTTTGTTGAAATAATTTGGAAAAGCAATATTACAGAAGGATAAACATCAACAGACCACCGCTACTAATAGATTGTACTATTTATCAACTATAACTTTGCTAACCATTTTGAATAATTTTGCTTCAACTTATTAGTCCAAGTTAACATTTTTCGTAGACATCAATGTAATTCACCAACATGTTATAGATTTCTTAATAAATACTTTAAAAAAATAAAACAATTTTTTAACATACGCTAAACAGATTAAAAAAAATAATAGAATAATATTTTTTTTCCAAATTAACTTGTTTAAACTAATTTTATTTTATAGAGAACAAATTTATTTTATGAAACCATTGTTCATTTTTTTGTTATTTTGAAGGCATCAAAGTGGCTATCCGAAGAATTGTGAGTATAAGGAAAAGGCATTGAAATCGCATTCATAGTGGAAGAGTACGTAACCCGAATTAGTTAGTCTTAAGAACTGTCCGATATAATTAGATTTCATAAGCCATTCAGTAGTTCATCGACTGATAAATTAAAAATAAAGTAAGGTGAAACAAATAAATTGATGCAAGGTCAAAGGATAATGGAAGACTTAGTAAAATATGTTGAGACTAATTTAGCAGTTTATTCAAATATACAAACACGAATTCTTCCATGAAAAAAAACAAAACAAGATGGATCCAAAAATGATGTACAAAATCCCTCTACTGGAGACGGAGTTGTCTGTTGCAGATGGTGCAGTGATAGGTGCGTTTGGTCTTACAGAAGAAAGGAAGAAAACAGAAATTGCAAAGGGTCTCTACGTCCACCGCTTGGATGATCCCTCCGCAGTAAGGACACGCCCCCGGTGCTGGCTGCCTCGACACCACCCTTTCATCTTCCCCGCACACAAACACTAAACACATGATCTTCTCCTTCAAATCTTTCTTCCTCTCTTCCTCGCTTTCTATGCAACCCTATCTCACATATAATCTCTTCGCACTCTTCACACCAAACATACGCGTTTCTCAATATTCCGTTTACCTTTCTCATTCCTTCTCCGCGTTATGTTATGCCTACACTCGCCACGCGTCGCCACGTGTCCCTTCTCGTCTTATATTTCATTAATTACTTGTGGAGACTAATATAATTATTCTAAATCCACATATAATATAAATTCTGGGATTCGGTTTCAGTTCTAATGGCCCGAAAATTAAAACTGGATATTATAATTTTTTCATATTTATTTTAAATCTCATTTTACTCTTACACATATCTTCTTAGAATATATTTTTAATTCACCTTTCAAATATATTCTGAATTCATTCTTGGAAATTCCAAAACACCATCTTATAATTTCAGAATTTTAAAATGCATTTCTTATATAGATATTTTTGTTTTACCCTATTTTTTTTACTTTATTATTTAAAAACTTTTAATTATGGATGATAGAATTAATTAAATCTGACGAATCTGTTCACTATCCTATCTAAAAAGATATGAGGTAGATGATAATTTTAAGGAAAAAAATATTTTGACATTACTATTCACACAAACAACCCTATAAACAACTGCATTTTATATTATAATAATAATTTTAACTATTTTTTATTTTTATTTAAACTCTTTCATGATTATTATATTAATAAAATGGATTATTTTTTTGGATTATTTGTTCTTTCCGTTGTGAAAAGATCATCACCCTAATTTTAATCTGTTAATTCACTCATAACTGTATGCGATAAAATAAAGTCAACAATTTTGTTATCCTATTTTAAACCTGTTATAACAATCAATAATTCTACCACACATAATAATAATAATAATAATAATAATAATAATAATAATAATAATAATAATAATAATAATAATAATAATAATGTATCGTTAGAAAATATTGAGAAGATCTTTTACACTAATACCGCTATCTTTTCTTAATTTATATTATTTCTCATTTCTCTCTGTACCATAATGTGGATCTCATTTTACTAATTATTTTCATCAAATTTTTAGGATTTCTAAAATTATCATAAAATAATTACCAAAACATATATAATAATAACTTTAAACGTTATGATAATAAACTTATAGTAATTTTTCTATAAGTTTTTCAAAATTTTAAGATTTTTATTAATTAGTTACCTGAATAAATAAATAAAATCGTATTTTTCATAACAAAAACTTGAGTTTAAAATGTTTTAGATTTATTACTTTAGGGAACTAATTAACATGATATGTGTTTCGATAAAAGAAATACAAATATTTTTTAATAATTTTATATTAAAATAAAATAGAGATAGCAGTTTAAAAGGGAGAAAAAATAATTTTACCAAAAAAAATGTTTTTAATCCTTTCAAAAGGAATGTTTTTGGAATAATTTTTAGTGATTAGGTGAAATCCAATATAACCCATCTAACCTTATTCATATTAGGATGAGTAACAAGTTTTGTTTTCAGAACTCGTGAATCTAACGTGATGACATAATATTTTATTAAATTTATCATATAATTAAAAATAGATAATTATAGCGAATTCAATTAACGAAAACACCTCTGACTAAGTAACTTGATATACACATTTAATATGTAACAAATGTGTTGTAAATTAAAAATGTTTGAGTAGTTGAATTAAAGTATATTTCCTTTTTTATGGATAATTTAGGACCAATTTTCTTTTAAATTACAAGTGTTTGAGTAATTGAGTTAGTGTGTTTTTCTTTGTGCAACAATTCTGAATAGTTAGATTTTAATTTTTTATCAAGTGATTTATTTTTATTAATGGTTTAGAAAAGATAATAAATAAATTTAAATGTTCAAGTCCCATTGATCCAATCTAAATCAATCAAATTGTGATCAGAGTGATTAGGGTTAGATTTGGCACCAAGATTTTATAAACCTAATCCAACTTATATATTTTTTATTAGATTGAATAATGAGATTAGTTAAACACTCCTATCATTTTCGATTCTATTCATCCTACAAAATAATAAAAAATATCAATTTCCCTCCATCTGTTAAAAAAAAAAAAAACTAATAAAACGATGGACAGAAATAGCACATCTCTTTTCATAGCCTCTTTCCGATCAGGTGGTGGAAAATATATTCTACCACTTGCTTGTTACTTTTTTTTTTCTTTTTTCTCACTGAAAATATATTTATTAGAGTGTGACAACGATGATACACTCAAAAGGAACAAGGAATTTCGATCATAAAGCGAAATATAGGTCTGTATTTGCATACTTTTGAATTTAATATTATTGGGTTTACTTTAAATAATTATATAACTCAGAACATGGCCACCACGATGAAGCTTGAAGCTATGATTCATTCCCCATGAAAGATGAAGCAGCCACACACATCTTCAATTATCATGTTACAAACACAGATACAGAAACACAAGGTGTCGTTTGTTCCTACTGCAATTAACAACTCTCAATAAATTCATGTTCAGTGTGCCTAATACAACAAAATTAGATTAGAAAACAAAAAACATGTTACATGTTACATGTCGACCATGTCTGGTTCAAAGGTTAATTGGTTCAAGCATACAGCACTTGGCAACTACACGGTGAGAATTCACGGAAAGCACGCGGTGCCTCCACCACCTTCCACGTCACGTTCACTTCGACGCCACCACCGCTACCTTTAACTTCATCGTCCATGTTCGGAACCACGTTAACACTTCCAATTGCCACGTTCAAACCACAAGAAGCCACGTAGATTCGATCATCCAATCCCGTGGCACAAAACGGCCTCTTTATAACTTCCCTCGGGAATCTCCCACCTCCAACGACGTGCCACGTGTCCTGCTTCTCATCGTACACCTTCACCGGTGAATCCCCGTATTCTGGTATCAGGAAAACTCTTCCTCCCACCGCCACACCCACCCCGCTCCACCCCTCTCTCATTCCGATCCCCATCTCCCGCCACGTGTCCCTCTCCACCTCGTACACCCACCCTCTCGGCCGGAACATGAACGGCCACCACCACCCCTCCGTCACGTATATCTTCCCCTCCACCGCCACAACCTCGTACCTCTCCAGCTCCCTTCCCAACGCCCTCCCCTTCCGCCAAGTGTCGCTCTCGGCATCGTACACGCCCGTCCCGTCTCTCCCCAGTACCACGATCCTCCCCTCCACCCCCTGCACCGCCACTAACGTTCTCCCGCAGGGCCCCGCCGCCGCCGCCGACCACTGGTTCGTGGCGGCGCGGTAGGCCAGCGTTTCCGTCCCGTTAACGACGACGAGATTCCCCTGGCGCGGCAGCGCCGCGCACGCGAGCGCCGACGGGCGGGTGTCCTCCGGCGAGGGCATTTGCGGCAGAACGAACCAGCGGCCGGAGGAAGGATCCAGCGCCTGCCACTGATGCTTTCCGGTTTTGGAATGGAAGGCGAGAACGAAAAGGTTAGGGTGGGAGAGGGTTTTCTTGGAGAAGATAAATGAAGGGTGAGTAATTGCTCTGTTCCAGGTGGAGGAAACAGAGCGCGATAGAGCCTGGTAGGGATACGGAACGTGAAGAAGACATAGCTCTGCAATTTCGTTGGGTAATCCAGGAATAAGGTCTTTCTGTTCCTTTTCTCCTTCGAAGTAAACCATGATGTTTGCGTTGCAGTAGATTGTGTGAGATGGGGGAGAAAGAAGAGAATGGAAGAGAGGGATTAAATGGTGGGAAAGTGATAAAGATAAAGGAGAGAAGAGAGAAGTGTGAATGATTGTGGCGAGGTGAAGGATCCTCTGAAAATGTGTTGGGGATGGGAACGCGAGTGGAAGTGGGGTCCTGCAGTTTGTGGGCGCATATCGATGACTCCCTCCATAACATTATATGATGGGGACACTACGAGGGACCCATCACACTTGGTAGGTTTCAGGAATGTATCATCAAAAATCAAAATAACGGTAGAAAAAATAAAGAAGCTACAATTTTAATTCATAAAAAAAAAAAAAATCATTTTTTTAAACCAAATTTTTTGTTTTTGGTTTAAACTTATCTTCCATGGTGAAAAATGATGAGGTTGATTGCATTTTGTGCATGAAGAGAATGGGTTACGTTATGATAATAAAAGGCGACAGCGACTGATGGGAACGGCCCAACTAAGGGTCACATCAGCAGATAAAACAGCAACACACAGTACTACTGAAAGAAATGACGATTAAATATTAAAATTAACATTTTCTCTATAAACAATTAATCTACCAAAAGAATGTGATTAGAGTTCTTATATAAATTAAGAAATATGTAAATTATATTAAAAACATACCTTATAATGAAAATATGTAACTAAAATCATTTAATGCACTGTAATATTTATTTTACTTTTGATAATCAATATTAATTACCTTAAAAAGAAAATACATATTCATTAAAAGTATTATATATAATCACTCAGTTTCATTTTAACCTTCCTCTTTCTCATATTCTCGGAATTAATGAATTCATGCATTCACCACTTGTTTTCAAGGTATAATAGATATATTTTTCCATAAAAAATAATAACTTTTAAGTACAAATAAATAAAAACAAATTAATATTGTGCTTTTACTTTCTACATCTTACCTATTTTTAGTCTTCCTCTTCCTTAAAATGGTAGCTCATAAATTTATTAATGTGTATAACTTTAATTAAGATATTTATTTGTTTATGTATATAAAAACGCTTTACATTATTTAGATAAATAGTAACTTATAACATATTTTTAACTTTATCGATACATTTTTTCAAAACAATTTGTGACGAAATCGTGATCGCTAAATCGCATATATCTTAAATATGATTCTAATTGTGAATATAAACTAAATCGAACCAAAATAATAATAATACTTATTTTATTACTTTTAAAACTAGGTAAGTTGCACTTCGGTTTTTCTATGAACGTGTCGATCGCAAATCGAGAAAAGTGATCGAAAACAAAGGAGAGAAAAGCGAGGAAATATGCGATTGATTGATAAATCGATAAGATAAGACAAAAAATAATTCGATGTCTAATCAGAAATACGTAGCACATAACATCGAGAAACGTAATCGAGAATCGGAGAAATAATAGTCAAAAGTTTATTGTGGAACAAACCAAGAAATTAGAAATATATGATGCTAAGGTTAAAAAGAATCAAAAGTAATCCAAAATTCTCGATAAAATCGAAGTCTAAATCGAGAGAAAGGTTAACCCGCATAAATATCAAAATCGTGGTCAGATCATAAAGAGGAGTTAAACACGCACATAGGAGACAACTTCTAAATCGTGGCAGAGGTTGAAGATCATGGGAACGTGAGTGCAGCTTTGACACCACGTAAGAAGAAACTGCAACGCGCACGAAGAACGTGGTAGCAGCTTGGTTAATCGCTCCTAGAAGGCTTGAATGATGCCCTATAAATAAAGCGAGAGGAGGAAGGAATAAAGGGGGGGAAATTGACGGAGAACAGAATCGGTAGTGAAAAGTCTACCGGAGAAATGACGAACATCATGAAGCTTCCGGCATTCTGGATTTCCTTGCTCACTCGAGTACATTTACCGCTTCAGTATTTTCCTTGGTAATTTACTTTGATGCAACTTAAATTCAACAGTTTTATGTTTCGTATTTTCGATTCCTTGTCATTTCAATTCAATGAAAGTTTAAATTTCGCATTTAAGTTTCCCTGTCATTTACTTTTCTTGCAATCTCGATTTCCTGTCATTTACTTTTCTTGCAATCTCGGTTTCCTGTCACTTATATGTGCACTGCTTTCGATTTCTTGTCATTTACAATTAATGTAAATTAGGGGTTTTCGCACTTTACATTTCCTCGCAATTTAATATTCTGTTTCTCGATTCGATATTTTTACTGTGTTCGGTATTTCAAATATAAAAAATAGCATTTTCAATATCCTGTAACTTTCGATTCTTATACACGTTTTCGATTGAAAGTTAAATTGCTAGCCTAAGTAAAAAGAACTTACGTGGGAGGATTTTGATTAGGACCAAAACACCTTTAGAATCGAAATCGATCGAAATTCCACCAGAAACAAATTGGCACGCCAGGTAGGGGTTCTTGTGTTGAGAGACACAAAATTGGTTAGTTCGAGAGTGTATGAGATTAAGGAGTGAGAGAGTCACGAGTCAGAGTTCATCAAGTAACCAGAGTAACACTGAGGGATTAAATGGGTCACACCCATCAAATACTGGGGGGCAAAGTCATAATGGAAATACACCTGTAGTATCGACAACTGTAAGTATGTCGATACCCGTGAGTAATGAACAAAATTTAAACACTTTAGCAAATACCCAAGTAGGATCTAGTACGGTGGCACTAAACAGTATGCCAACTATGGGAAACCCTATAACAACAAATGTTGGGCCGTATATGAGTATAAGACCACCTGGATTTTCGCTTAACATGAATGGGGTTGGTACTTCTTCGATGCAACGAAATTCGAGATATAACTTAGGAACATTCCAAACCCTAGGTATGCCACAGAATTTTGGAGCATCTCCAAACCTAGGAACATCTCAAAATTTAGTAATTTCCCAGAACTCAGGGAGTGTGCAGAATATAGGAACGCAGCAAATACCTCCAAATCTAGATCATAGAGGAAACTTAGATCATGGGAGATATGCGGTCGATAGGGATTATCATCGATCTAATTTTGATACTATCAAAAATACTGGTACTGGAATATCTAGTAACTCCTTAGGAATACTTAGACAACAAATGGATGAGAGTAATTTTGAGATGGTGAATATGTTATCACAACAGTTGACTACAGTTCTAAATCCATTAGTTCAAAACACTACCGCTAGTTTTGAGATATTAGCAGATCAAATGTCACGAATCGGGGATGCATTGGCTGTACCTCGACAAACGAGGGTAGAAAATCATGCTAATCAGAATACTAATATCAATCCCCCGTATCTATTGAGGAGAAATAGAAACAATGATCAACATCAGCATATGGGAAATGAGTACCAACACGTGAGGAATGACATTTATGGGAATTTGAACGAAGGATTTCAAAATATACACAATCAGAATAACATGTTAGGACAAATGATGAATTTACAAGGGATGGAATTTAGACCACCCAATCAGACATATTTTGTGTCTCCCTTTCCAAATGCGATTCTCGAGACAGAATTGCCTCGAGGATATAAAGTACCCAAATTCACTAAATTTGCTGGAGAAGTTGGTGAATCGACTATCGAGCATGTGGCTCGATATCAGATCGAATGCGGGGACTTAGCGATGAGTGAAGAATTAAAGATGAAATATTTTCCTAGTTCTTTGACTAAGAATGCTTTTACTTGGTTCACTTCGTTACCGCCCAATTCGATATATAATTGGTTGCAGTTAGAGAGAAATTTTCATGAACAATTCTTTAGAGGAGAGACTCAAGTAAGTCTCATCGATTTGATGAACATAAAACGATACATCCATGAAAGTATAGATGATTATCTGAATCGATTTAGACAAATGAAGTCGAGATGTTTTACTCAAATTCCTGAATATGAATTAGTCAGGATGGCTTCTACAGGTTTAGAATTCTCGATTAGAAAAAAATTAGTCAATCTACCATTGAATGACATGGCTCAATTAGCTGATAAAGTGAGAAGAGTGGAACAAATAGAGTATGAGAAACAAAGGTATAAGAAATATGAGAAACCCTCGAAAAAGGAAAGGATAGCATATATAAATGACGTATATGAGACGGATAACATGACAGAAAATGATATTGAAAAAACTGTCGATGAGAAAGTAAACATAGCAGAACTCAAAGTAGGGGCTCCATATATTTGCAAATTGCTACAAAAGAATGAAGTGGCAAATCGAACATATACTTTCGATGTGACAAAGGCTGATAAAATTTTTGATATCTTACTAAAAGATAAACAAATTAAGTTGAGCAAAAATCATAAATTGCCTTCGGCAGAACAAAGGAATGGTCGAAAGTATTGTAAATTTCATAATGTTTTTGGACATTGGACTAACAATTGTATACATTTTAGGAATACGATACAAGATGCGATTGACCAAGGGAGACTGAAATTTGAAGAGATGTCGATGAAAGTGGACACGAGTCCATTCGAAGTGCAAGTGGGATATATTGAATCCCAAACGGGCATGACTGATGATGTCCGAGTGACGAATGCTGCTTTTGTAGGCATTGTCGATGTTACTGAAGACATTGACCCTAAGCATGTCAGAATGGATGTGTCTGAAGAAGATATGGAATTTGACCTGAGTGAATTTGAAAAGGAGTTCGAAAAAGAGATTTACCCTCAGTCAGGAGACTCCCTCATTGAGTTTTTGAATAGGAAGAAAGAAAAAGACGAAGATGTGTCGTTATGCCCACGATGCAGTGCGGTGTTCGATAAATCGGCTGCTAAAGCTTTCAGAACAGAACAGATGAAGAAGGTCGAGAACCAAAATAAAAGGAAAAATGATAAAGTAGATCAAACGGTCCGACCAATAATCGAAGAAAGTCAGCAGAAATCCGTTGGTTCTGGTGTTAACGGAAATCAAAGGCAATGGGCTAGAAGAGAGATGTATCCTTCTCGAGGAGGAAGAGACAGACTTCGGAGCAATGACGTCTTCGAGAGATTGTCATACGATGAAGGATCGAACACTGGATTCCCAACATTCCAAAGGAGATTCTGAGGCAGGCCCTGGAGAAGAGGAGGAAGGATCCCTTATTGGAATAATTATAGAAATTTCGAAGAGAATATTGTACCGATGGATAGTCAATATGCAAGAGAATATTTCGATGATAAGAATGAAGGTACTTGGGACGAGCATCAAATCGGAGTGATATCGATACTACCGGCAAAATATGTTAGTGAATATCAAGAGTACCAAGAACAGAGTGATGCCGATCGAGAGGATGACTTCTACTCAGAAAACATAAAGTCAAAAGTAACATGGGTTACACAAACCTCATAGAGATGCTGCTTTTATTGACCCTCCGTCTGAGGAAATGAGGTTCCACTTGAAACCATTATTACTGAATATCGAGATTCAAGGACAGATGGTGAATAGAGTCCTTGTCGATGGTGGAGCAGCAGTGAACATACTGCCGATTACTATGCTAAAGAAATTTGGCATTGAGCTAAAAGACTTAGTTAAGCACAATATTATGATTTCCGATTTTAGCGGAAAGACATCAAGGTCAGAAGGTATGATTGCCTTAGACGTAAAAGTAGGCACTTACTCGAGGCCTACTGTGTTTGTTGTAGTCCAGTCGCATGCCAATTTCAATGCATTACTCGGCAGGGAGTGGATTCATGGAGTCGGAGCCGTGCCTTCGACAACTCATCAGAAATTATTCATGTGGAATCGATATGGACATCTCGAAGTGATCCCAAGAGACCAGCACGAATTTGTAACATTCGTATCCTAGGCTGGTCGGGCACTACATAATCTGGCGCTTGCTCAACCATTCACCTTCGAAACAATCGAAGATTTTAATTCAAAGTTGCATGAGGAACGTTTCCTAGAGATGAATGAGAAGAAATGATTCGTCATGATCAAAGAGGGGGCCAACCTCGAAGTGGCCGGTGAAGATGAATAAAGAATACGAGAAGTTCTTGGCTCGATTGGGAAAATATGAAGATGGAAAGAAGAGCCAAGAAAGTAGTAGCAGTAGTAAAATAGGGATAAATAAGTCGATTCACTCGACCGTAGTTGCAAATAATAGCGATCAAGTTATACTTGATTGTATTTATGATTATTCCCCTTTAGGTTTTGAAAAATCCATTACATCAAGTCACAAGAAAGTCGAGGCTCAGGATCCACTAGAAGAAATTAACTTAGGGAATATCGAGGATCAGAAGCTTACATATATCAGCAAATATCTCGAAAAAGAAATGAAAGAAGACATGATTTCCTTGTTAAAAGAATATAAGGACTGCTTCGCTTGAGAATATGAAGAAATGCCTGGATTGGATCGAAGTTTAGTCGAGCATAGACTTCCCATCATCGAAGGTAGAAAGCCGCTTAAACAAACACCGAGAAGATTTGCGCCTGAGGTGATGAGTAAGATCAAGGAAGAGGTCGAAAGACTCTTGAAAGCAAAATTCATCAGACTCGCCGGTATGTCGATTGGATTTCTAATATTGTACCTGTTATGAAAAAGAATGGTAAAATGAGAGTGTGTATCGATTATCGAGATTTGAATTTAGCTACTCCTAAAGATGAATATCCGATGCCGATAACCGATATGTTAATAGATGCAGTAGCTGGTAATGAAATGTTAAGTCTTTTAGATGGTTATTCGGGATATAATCAAATATTTGTGTCTCGAGAATGATATAGCCAAAACGACTTTTCAATGCCCGGGGAATTAGGCACGTATGAATGGATAGTAATGCCATTTGGATTGAAAAATGCTGGTGCAACATATCAGAGAGCAATGAATCTAATTTTTCATGATTTAATCAATGATTTTATGCAAGTTTACATAGATGATATTGTGGTTGTATCGAAAGAAAAACATCAACACTTAAACAATTTGAGGAAATCTTTCGAGAGAATGAGAAAGTATGGATTAAAAATGAATCCTTTGAAATGTGCCTTTGGTGTATCTGCTGGTGAATTTTTAGGTTTTATAGTACATGGAAAAGGTATTGAGATCGATAAAAATAAAGCAAAATCTATAATAGACACTTCCGCTCCAAAAACTAAGAAACAGTTACAGTCATTTTTGGGAAAAATAAATTATTTGAGACGATTTATTTCTAACTTGGCTGGTAAGACTCACGTTTTTTCGTCTTTGTTAAAATTGAAGAAAGAGACAGAGTATAAATGGAAGGAGGAACATCAAGAAGCCTTCGAGCAAATCAAGATAATGCTGACAAATCCTCCGATTATGATTCCGGTAAAAAGAAACAAGTTATTGAAGCTATATGTATCAGCATCAGATCGAACAATAGCGAGTCTGTTAGCACAGGAAGATGAGAATGGTGTGGAATGTGTTGTGTATTATCTAAGTAGAATCTTGAACGATACTGAGACTCGATACAGTGATATCGAAAAATTAGGATTATGCTTATATTTCTCTTGCACAAAACTCAAGTATGTAATGAAGCCTCATGATGTAATGGTTTATTCTAGAAATAATATTTTGAAGTTTCTTTTGTCGAAACCAATTATGCACAA
Source organism: Sphenostylis stenocarpa (assembly GCA_963425845.1). Taxonomy (NCBI): domain Eukaryota; kingdom Viridiplantae; phylum Streptophyta; class Magnoliopsida; order Fabales; family Fabaceae; genus Sphenostylis; species Sphenostylis stenocarpa. Next base: position 7,732,894 of record OY731406.1, on the reverse strand, counting down.
TAGAATAGGAAAATGGGTGTTAGCTTTGACTGAATTCTCATTATTCTTCGAATCTTTAAAATCGATAAAAGGTCAAGTAATCGCCGATTTCATGGCTGAGCATACAGTTAGTTTTATTGAAAACTTGTTTATTGAAATAAGTAAATGGATAATGTATTTCGATGGTTCAAGTACATCGAATAAATCTGGAGTAGGAGTTCTTATTATTTCTCCAAATAATATTCCGACTAAGTTATCATTTGAAGTTCAACCCATTTGTTCGAATAATGAAGCCGAGTATGAAGCTTTGATAGCGGGTCTCGAAACTTTAATTAAGTTAAAAGCTCGACATGCGATTATAAGAGGTGATTCGCAATTAGTGATCAAACAAGTGCGAAAAGAGTATAAATGTATCAATACCAATTTGATCAGATATCTGGAAAGAGTGATGACCTTGAGTAGAATGTTCGATGATATAACATTCGAGTATATTCCTCGAGAATTCAACCAAGAAGCCAATGACTTAGCACAAATAGCATCTAAATATAAAATATCTCCGGAAAATTTACAGGAAATGATTCAAATTAAAGAGAAATTACCTCAGGAAAATGAGATTTTACAAATTAGTGACTTAGATGACCAAGATTGGAGGAAATCGATCATAGAATACTTGCAAAACCCCAATGGGAAAACTGACAAGAAAATCAAGTATCGAGCGGTAAAATACGTGTTGTTAAATGATGAGTTATATAAGAGAGGAATCGACGGAGTATTACTTAGATGCTTAGGGAATGATGATGCTTACTTAGCAATGACTGAAGTACATAATGGAATATGTGGCGCCCACATGATAGGTCAGAAAATGAAATGGACATTAATTCGACAGGGTTATTATTGGCCTTCGATTTTGAAGGATTGTATCGAGTATGCTAAGTCCTGTGAAGAGTGTCAAAAGTTTAGTCCTATACAACAGGTGCCCGCGAGCGAATTACACTCGATTATCAAACCTTGGCCCTTTAGAGGTTGGGCTATAGACTTAATCGGACAGATCTTCCCACAATCATCGAAAGGACACAGGTATATAATTGTTGCTATCGATTATTTTTCAAAATGGGTAGAAGCAATACCATTAAAGGATGTTGATCAGCAGGATGTAATTGATTTCATTGAAGAATACATCGTTTATCAATTTGGGATCCCACAGTCTATCACTACAGATAGAGGGACGGTGTTTACTGGCAGAAAAATAATTAGATATGCTGAATCGAGAAACATTCAATTATTAACATCAACCCCATATTATGCTCAGGCTAATGGGCAGGTCGAAGCAATTAACAAGGTAATTATTGGGTTAATCAAAAAACATGTTAGTAATAAACCCAAAACATGGCACGAAACGTTGTTGCAAATTTTATGGGCTTATCGGAATTCACCAAAAGATTCTTTACAAAATACTCCATACAAACTGGTGTATGGACACGATGCAGTTTTGCCCATCGAGATAAATATTGAGTCTAATCGAATACAGAGGCAGAATGATTTACCCAGTTGTGATTATTAGAACATGATGTATAATGAATTAAATGAACTCGATGAAACAAGGTTACAAGCGTTGAATAGCATGATTTTACAAAAGAATCAAATTGCTCGAGTTTACAATAAGAAGATTCGAAAGAAAACGTTTAACGAAGGTGACTTAGTGTGGAAAACGATTTTACCAATGGATAAGAAATGTAAAAGTTACGGCAAGTGGTCGCCAAATTGGGAGGGACCTTTTGAAGTTATTAAGGTATTATCGAGTAACGCTTATTCGATCATCGATTGGTATAACAAAGATAAAGTGTTATCGATAAATGGCAAATATTTGAAGAGATATAAACCTCAAATACAAGAAATAAACATTCAAAATTAAATTGAATATTATTTTACAAAGATAAGTATCGAGTCTTAAGCTGATCAAAATCTATTAACAATTGAGTCCAAGAGGAAGAAATCGAGAGCTCTTCGACGACTAGATTCTGTTTGCACTCCATACTCTACCCCAGAGACAATGCTACTTCTTTCGCAGAGGACTTGATCGAATCTATCTCTGAAGCAACAACGTCCTTCTGCAACTTGAGTTGAGCGAGTCTCTGCTCCAGCTGTTCGATCTCGCTGTCAATCGAAGCTTGTGTAGATAATGCTTCCTCCAGACTAAGCTTCTGAGTCTTCAGTAACTTCGACTTCTCAATCTGGAAGGAAGCAATGTCGGATAACTTGGTCGAGATCGATTGTTTCTTCTTCTTCGCCTCATATGCTTTGTTGAACAAATCGGCAGCCGCTGCGACTTCCACATCGAGACCCCTCGGAAGATCATCATCAGGGCACGCCTCAAGGGCAGTAATGATATCTTGAAATTGTCTCTTCTTGTCGCGCGACTCCACCAGAACTTCGAGAGGTGAGGAATAGAAGAAAGATCAAAAACGTTGCTTCAGCTGGTATGGTCCCTCAGTTGAAGTCATTGGCGTTTTGGAAGAACCAGACGGCGTCGCTTCCTCTGATAACAAAATATCGAGTATTGAAAAGGGATCTTCTTCGATCGCAGCTCGATATTCTGACACATTGCTTGGGGCAGACGCATCTATCTCGGGTAATGTCGCCGAGAGCAACTCGAAAGGAGGCATCGCAAAAGGAGGGGAAGCCTGTTGCTCTGCAGAAGCTGGAGGAGAGTCCTGGACATGGACTACGGGGATATTTACTGAAAAGAAAAGAAATCAAAGAGATAAATCGAGAATTCATAAGAAAGAATGAAATGAAAAGTTAACAGTGAAGAAAAAGTTTTAAGTACCAGGGGAAGGTAGAGCAAGGGGCGCTGAGGCAGGAAGAAGAGTCTGTACAGCCTCAGGTTGCTAAAAAATCGAAAACAAATATCAGAAAAGGAAATGTATAAAAAGCCAAACAAACATTTATACATAATGGTATGAGTAATACCTCAGGAAGGGGTGTTAGTGATAAAAGTTGAGAATCGACATTTGTCGATATAGTCTCCGATGGATGATCCTGAAAAATATCGAGTTTTCCATGTTATAAGACCAATCGAAATCAATATATATAAATTTGGTAGAGGAAAAGACTTACGCGACTCGAGTGAGTGGTGGGGGTAGTTTGGCCCGTTGTAGGGACCGTGTTAGAATCCGTCGATAATGGATCGAGGGCAAATGGCTGGACGGATCGAGGACTCTTCGATTTTTGTTTCTGAAAATAGAAGATCGAAAAGAAATAAGTATAAGAATATGGATTAATCAAACAGAAAAGTGAATAAAACAATGAGAAATCAAAAAGCACCTTCGATTTCTTCAAAGAAGAGGAAATGGTGGCCGATTGTTTGCGTTTTCTGACGAAAGTCGGTGGGTCCGACTCATCTGAGGACTCCCAGTCCTCTTGTCTCTTCTCTTGACCTTTCTCGACAGCAATGGCCTTGGAGGACTTCGAAACTGTCAATAAAAGAAAACAGAATTAGCTTACAATATACAAAATCAAAAAACATGAAAAAGCAGTAAAACCTCACCAAAAGGTGATGGAGTCAAAATCTTGACTCGATCGATATGTACAAGCCAGGGAGGCAAGAGAATCTCAGGGAGATTAAGGTAAGGGAAATAAGATAATTTCGATACAGAAATATTTTTGTTTTTGGGTTTTGGGCGAAGTGTTTCCCTCAGGGATCTCAATTCTCGAACCCATTTGGGATGAGTTAAAGGTTTGGCAAGTCCAAAAGGAGCTGTGGGAAAAGTGGGAAGACGATTTGGGCAATACATTTCAAAAGGGGTTCTACCTAGAGGATTGATTATTTTGTGGTTCGATCGATTAGTGTCTATTTTATTGGATAAGGAGATAACAACATCATAATAGGTCGATTCTAATTTCAGTGGGGTGTAACATATTTGATAAAAGTTCTCGAATCGAGATATTTGAAGACAGTGGAAGTGTGTACCTTTCTTCGTTTTCAATTTGTCCTGCAACACAAAAGAAGGATGAGCAGTCAATTTCTGTCGAACCTCGTCAAAAGCAGAATGGTTACTCGAGAACCAATCAGCCCACCATTGAGAGAAACCCACAGTTGATAAATAATTTGACTCAAAAGCATAGGGATAAAAATGTAGTGGGGTTTGTGGTAGTAATTTAGCCAACTCCCGTCCGATTGTCGACTCATTTAACTTGGACTTTGGGAAGGGATCGAGGGGGAAGAAAGGTAAAGATTGGCTCAGACCAAATTGTCTCGAAAAAAGTTGTGGGTAGTAAGAGATGAACCTAAAATCCTTTGACTGGAAACCCGATACTAACACATCTTGAGTTAAATAATTACTCCATACATCGACCAACTCTGATTGTAACCCAGGTGTCAAAGCAGGGAATTTCGATGTAAACCAGGTTGGCTCTCGAATTTGGTCACTGATTCGCCCAAGATGCGCAGCAAAAGGAGCCAAAGTCGAATCGAAACGAAGCCTAGTTAACAAAAATTTTAGATATCTACAGTAAGCCGCTTCGTCGGGTTTGTGGTGAGGATGGCGAGAAGATAATCGAGCACCTTCTATATTTACACTCGGAGGGATGGTGGAAGTCGGAGGAAGGATGCTCTCAAAAATCGAGTTAAGCCACAGTTGTATAAACCAAATAGGGCCAAAAAAATTTCCCGAAGCTTTGGAGGCACTCAAAATCTCAACGGCTTCATCAAAGGTAGTATATACATGGGCTAACAAAAATTTGACTAAACTTATTCTAGGTTGACCTATATGAAGAAGGTAGGCAAGGTCGTAGAAGTGAGAGGAAATTTGGATAGATCGAGGACAGAAAACATGGGTACATAACCAGTACACCAAAAAAGCTATGTGTTCTTCATCAGTTATAACGACCGATTCGTCATCAACAAAATGCTTCTCAAGGAAATGTCCGTAGGCCTTCGATTCCCAATCGATCCTAGACCTTAAAGAACTATCCGAGGGACATGCACCCTTAAAATATCTTTCCCCCGAAGGTTTTAAACCAGTGATAGCAGCAACCTCGAATAGAGTGGGTGAAAGAGGATCGCAAGGTAACTCCAAAGCATGTATTTCCTTATTCCATAAGTGTACAATAGATAAAAACATGGTCATATCCAAATGAGATAGGTCACATCGAGACAAGTGCAAGAAGTCGTAAATCCCCACGGCCCTCCAATGATTCCCGAATTTAGTCTTAACTCTATCGAACCATCTAATGTATAAAGGCTTTTTGGAAGGAGGGCCAGTTCGATATACTCTAGAAGTAAGATTCAAAAAATCAACCCTAATTTGAGATTGGTGGACAAGAGCTGGGCTGTTTGGGGAAAGGTTAAGGGAAGATCCGCGGAGGAATGAATAGGGCCCCAAAAGCAAAATTAACACCATCGAGCAGTGTAAGGGATGAGTACCGCGTCTCGGCGATTTTCCGAGAAGCCTCCTCCATCAGAGGGATTGGAGCAAACTTCTGGTTATTGATCTCCAGAAGGGGAGCCGTCAGCGAAGGAAGAGGTGGAGCCGAAAAATCAGAAGACTTAGATGAGGTTGCCATTATAGTAAGCTGAAGAAATCAGAAGGATAGGGGTTAAAAGGTGAGGTAGCAAGGACAGAGATAAGAACTCAAGGAGGAAGATGAAGTTGCAAAGAGTAAAGGTTCGCGTAAAAAACCAGAATAAAGACCAATGAAGAGATTAAGGGGAAAATCACCTAGGGAGCTGGAAATGACGGAAGCGAAAGGTAATTAATGTGGCTTGTACCATAAGGCAGCAGACTGACGAGACGAAGACATAAAGCAAAAAGGAAACCCCAAAACCCTGTAAACCCTAGAACCCCAGAAACCCTAAACTCTAAATTCTGTGGGCCTCCAAATACTAAGGCGGGAATATTGAAAGAATATAAACAGAAATTATTCATATTCTTCCAAGGGGGCATTTTGTTAGTGGCAAATCGAGAAAAGTGATCGAAAACAAAGGAGAGAAAAGCGAGGAAATATGCGATTGATTGATAAATCGATAAGATAAGACAAAAAATAATTCGATGTCTAATCAGAAATACGTAGCACATAACATCGAGAAACGTAATCGAGAATCGGAGAAATAATAGTCAAAAGTTTATTGTGGAACAAACCAAGAAATTAGAAATATATGATGCTAAGGTTAAAAAGAATCAAAAGTAATCCAAAATTCTCGATAAAATCGAAGTCTAAATCGAGAGAAAGGTTAACCCGCATAAATATCAAAATCGTGGCCAGATCATAAAGAGGAGTTAAACACGCACATAGGAGACAACTTCTAAATCGTGGCAGAGGTTGAAGATCATGGGAACGTGGGTGCAGTTTTGACACCACAGAAGAAGAAACTGCAACGCGCACGAAGAACGTGGTAGCAGTTTGGTTAACTGCTCCTAGAAGGCTTGAATGATGCCCTATAAATAAAGCAGAGGAGGAAGGAATAAAGGGGGGGGGGGAATTGGCAGAGAACAGAATCAGTAGTGAAAAGTCTACCGGAGAAATGACGAACATCATGAAGCTTCTGGCATTCTGGATTTCCTTGCTCACTGAGTACATTTACCGCTTTCTGTATTTTCCTTGGTAATTTACTTTGATGCAACTTAAATTCAACAGTTTTATGTTTCTGTATTTTTGATTCCTTGTCATTTCAATTCAATGAAAGTTTAAATTTCTGCATTTAAGTTTCCCTGTCATTTACTTTTCTTGCAATCTCGATTTCCTGTCATTTACTTTTCTTGCAATCTCGATTTCCTGTCATTTACTTTTCTTGCAATTTCGGTTTCCTGTCACTTATATGTGCACTGCTTTCGATTTCTTGTCATTTACAATTAATGTAAATTAGGGGTTTTCGCACTTTACATTTCCTCGCAATTTAATATTCTGTTTCTCGATTCGATATTTTTACTGTGTTCGATATTTCAAATATAAAAAATAGCATTTTCAATATCCTGTAACTTTCGATTCTTATACACGTTTTCGATTGAAAGTTAAATTGCTAGCCTAAGTAAAAAGAACTTACGTGGGAGGATTTTGATTAGGACCAAAACACCTTTAGAATCGAAATCGATCGAAATTCCACCGAAAGCAGAACGACTAAATTATTTTTTCATATTAATACATATATTATTCCTATACTTTTTTGTTTATTAGAAAATATATCATTAAATGAAACACTTTATATTTTCATCTTATATCTCACATTTTTTTCTTTGGATTTTTATTTTTTATTAATGTTTTTGATAAACAAGAAATAATTAGGGAAAATAAATAAATAAAAATTAAAATTATTTTGCTGCAAATAAATATAAATAAGAAAGAAAATGAAAATGATTGTTTTTATTAAAAAAAATATTTGCCAAAGGTTAATTAATATTATTTTATTGTAATTATCATTGTAGTTTAAATTATTATTAAAAGTGATGTTTTGATAATAAATTATATTCAAATAAAATAATCAACAAAACATCGTATCATCTAATAAATAAGTGATTTTAATTGTGAATATATATATATATATATATATATATATATATATATATTTTAATCTTATATATTTAAATTGGTTAGTAGTTATTTAACCATAAACTTAAACATGTGCATTTGACATGAAAAGAAAAAGACGAGAAACTATAAAGAATGAAGCAACTGTGAAAACAGGAAACTGGTCCGTGACCATTTTCTTCACTTCCGCCATGCTTTTTCACCTTTGAAAAACGTTTAAAAAGACAAATAAGCCAGTTTGTTACTGTATACAGAAAGTTATAACTCAATTTTAATTTCCTAAACTCTATACCTGTGTTCAGAATATTGAAGTGCAATAAGCATTATTTTTATGATGCTTTAGTTTGTGCTGGACCCGTATTCTGCAATCATGGCGTTCATCCCTTGACCCTGAAGCACCCAATATCCATGTTTATTGAAAAAGCATGCATGGGTGTTGTACTTACAGCCACTTGAATCATTTTTTAAGATCTCCTTAACACCACCGGAAAAAAAAAAAAAAAAACGTAACTCAACCGAATCTTTTGACCTTTCTTCATGCTTTTTGCTCGAAATTTTTTGGATCACTGCAAACTCTTTTGCCGTGCTGTTTCCAGCACACTCAGCACCATCGCTGCGTTTAGCAGACACTCTAAGTAGATAAGGAGAAACAGTGGCGGATATTCGTGGGAGCTGAGGGAGGCCGTGACCCCCCAAAGTTTTATAACTCTTATGTAATTTATGATTTTGGTCCCCAAAACTTAATAAACATTTAATATATTTACTTGTATATTTACAATTCTATCCTTTCAGCCCCTCCTTAATTTTGTAACTCCCATGTAATTTATGACTTTGTCCTCCTCAAACTTAACGATCATTTAATATATTTAAATATATATCTACAATTTTATCCTTTTACCCTTTCATCTTTTTTCTTCCTTTTATATTTATTTATTATTTATTAATAATATATTATTTTATATTTATTTATTATTTATTAATAATATATTATTTGGCTTTCAAGATCAATGGTCAAGATCCGATCAATGAGGAGAAAATTTGTGTATTTGTCCTTCATTTTATTGACATAATTTGATTATTATTAGTGAATGATATATACCAGAAAATAAAAAGGACATAATATAATTAAAAAATTATGTTTGCAAAATATTTTATTCCATTGGAAGTGATTTTCACGTGAATCTCACTCCAAATGGATTTGAGTTATTATCATAACCATGTTAAAAGTGAGTTCCTATTTATAACGTTTGTATATTTTCTCTATTTTTACAAAATTCAATGCTTAACACGCACCAAAAAATATGAATTGCATTCTTGATTTCACAAATCTAAAGGGCCAAGATACAATTAATTATTGAAAGGGAGAAAGTGAGGGAAATTTTGTATGCTGTGACACATTCATTTTTTTATTTTTTAAATATTATATTGTAAATTTTATTTATCTTTTTTTTAAGTTGAGAATTCTTTGATACACAAAACCTAAACGTGATTACATGTTTTTGTTTTTCAAAATTTTAAAATTTGGTTTTTCAGGCAATTAAATTTTGAATTATTTTTTTATTTTATTTTGTTAAGAAAGAAAAACTAACTAATTAATATATATATATATATATATATATATATAAAATATTATAATGTTTTATTTAAAATTTATATTTTTAAATTATAATTTTAAAAAGATTTATATATTTATTAGATTAATAATATATTTAGATTTATTGTTAAAAGTAGTAAAATAATACTTTTAAACATATTATTAAATATTATATTTATATTTTATTTGTATGGTTAATTTTTTTAAATTTTTTGATTTATTTGATATTGTAATATTTTTTTTAAAATTAATAATAAATTAGGAGGATAATAAAAATATTAAAAATTATATATATATATATATATATATATATATATAAAAGATGAAATAATATTTTTACGTAAAATTATATTTTTGAAATGTATTTTTGTGTGTATGTGTTTTGTAATATTTTGGAATATATATATATATATATATATATATATATTTAGAAATGAAAATAAGTTATAAATAAAAAAAATAATGTATTAATATTTTTGAAATCCTTGGTACATTAAATGAAAAATTTGTGAATAAAAAATATATGTAAAACTATAATTTTTTATTTAAAATTTGTGCAGTTTGAAATTATAGTTTTAAAAATAGTTATATGTTTATTAGATTAACAATATATTTATATTTATTATTAAATGTTGTAAAATAGTATTCTTTTAAATGTATTATTAAATTTATTAGAAATATTAAATAATAGGAGATGGATAAATAAATTAATTAAGAAGTATAAAACGTTGAAGTGTATGTTTTAACAGTGTTATTAAATTTAATTGTACTAAGTTTAACCACAATTGATGATATATATTAGTCTTTTTGATATTGTGTAATATTGTTAATCTCACTATATTTGTGTGTTGTAACATTTTTCGGAAATAAAGTTGTGTTACGGTTAAAATTTTCATAATTTGTTAAATTCATATTAATGTCTTAAAAAATTCAGTCAATTGTCTTTATTGATTGGAATACTACAAGAAAACATGATTATCTCATTTTTATCACACTCACAACCCCACTCATAAGTTCCAAAAAGTCACACTCCTATTATAGATTTCAGCTTTCTTAAGTTACTATTATATGGTTAAAGAATAATTTATAGTAAAAATTGTTAGACAAATGACATCTAGAGGGGGGTGAATAGATGCACAAATTAAAATAGATGTCAAATTAAAAATTTATTTGTGAGTCAATAACTTGTTAAAGCGGAAACAATAATATAATCAGAAAAAGAGAAAGAGATAAGGGAAAGAGAATAGCACACAAAGATTTATACTCGGGTATACCCAACCTTACATCCAGTTCCCAGTCAACTCTTAACACAAGAGTGACTCCCCATTCATTATCTTTCAAATTCAGTTTACAAATTACAATCAACTCAGCAGAAGAACCAGTAAAAAGTAAACAAATTAAAAAGACAATCACCTCCTTAGCAACCCACTAAGGATGAACATCTCCCTAGAATCCCACTAGGGATGAACACCTCCTCTGAACGAATCAAAGGATGAAAAACACCTCCTTAGAATCCCACTAAGGATGAACCCCTCCCTAGAATCACACTAAGGATGAAAAACACCTCCTTTTCCACCAATGCAAAAAGGATGAAGGTAATAAAAATAAGAACAGACACACCTGGGTAATGGAGACAAAAAATTGTAGAAGCCTATAGAATGCCAATCTCCAAGAACAAGTGTGATTAACAATGAAAGCACAGAAGGCAATAGAGAAGAGGGTTTTCTCAAAAGGTGTAAAATATCTCTGTTGCCTTGCTCAGAATTCTTTTTCTCAAAACTGATTGAATGTAAATTGTATTTTCGAATTCTGTAATTGTGTGTTTTTTATTTTTCATCAAAACTTAATTAAATAGAAAAATAGCATCGGAAAATAGTCGTTGGACATTAATAATATCATAGAGAAAATCAGGATGTATTCAAAAACATTTATTCTTTAAAACGAATATATTTTTCAAATTTGAATTTCCATAATTGATTATATTACCAGCATAATTAATTATGATAGAGAAAATCATTTTTCCATTTCTGGTGCATCATAATTAATTATGACAGTGAAAAATATCATGTTATGAATTTTATCACACTTGTGCTTTGGAGGCTTATGCATAATATTACTTCATCAACTTGTACCTCCATATCTAGTATTTTAAGACTCTATCTAGTCTTCAGGAATCATCTTGGGCTTGCTTGAATCATCATCTTTATCACCTACGCCATAAATTCAGCTTGTCTTTAAATTTATCTTGAATGGTGTTGACTTGAATGTAGTTGACTTGAATCATCATCAAAATCATCTCTTGGGAATGCAGGAACATTTCCACCAATCTCCCCCTCATTGCTTTCAATCTCCCCCTTTTTGATGATAATCAAGGAAACACCTGAAATGAATTAAAATGCTTGACTCTATATAGCCAGCTCAAGATTAGCACAGATTTGTATCAAGTGTCAGAGTCTCTTAATCTTCGCCTGGATATATTAATAAGAAGACTCCCCCTGACTTATATGAGCAAACACTTCTCTTAACTCCCCTTGTTAATTTAGATAGGAAAGAATTTCATACAGATTTTAATTCATCAAAAAATATCCCCCTGTTTCATTGATAATCATAAAAAAATATTATAAGAAAAAATCTTCCCCTGTTTCACACAGATTAATATCATCAAAATATCACCCTGTTTCATTGATAATTAAAAGAAATATTATAAGAAAAAATCTCCCCCTGTTTCAGACAGATTAATATCATCAAAATATTTCCATGTTTCATTGATAATTATGAAAAATATTATAAGAGAAATAAATCTCCCCCTGTTTCACACAAATTAATATCATCAAAATATCTTCCTGTTTCATTGATAATTATGAAAAATATTGCAATAGAAACTGAGAACAAATTTGTACCTATTAGTATATAAATCAAGGTAGAGAAGATAATGCATTAAAAAGTGTCATAGAAAAGAATATCATATTAAGGAAACAATATCTAGGATACCCAAGACAAATGAAGAGAGAGAAAGATAGGGGAATAAAATGATTATAGAGATAATGGAATTAAATGCAGTAGTTTCCCTCAATTGCAGTCTTCTTATTTAGGCAACTTTCAAATTTAAATGCACTCATATTCCAAATTTCAAATTCAAATTCAAATTGAAACAAATTTCAAATTTCAAATACAAATTCCAACCAATTCCAAATTTCAAATTTCTAATCCCAAATTTCAAATTCAAATTTTAAATTCCAATTCAAATTCAATTTCAAAAATATCAAACTGCAAAAATTTCAAATTTCAAAATCTCAAACTACAAAATTTCAAATTTCAAAAATCTCAAATTTCAAAATTTCAAATTTCAAAAAGCTCATATTGCAAAAAAATCTCAAACTGCAAAATTTCAAATTTCAAAAATCTCAAATTGCAAAATTTCAAATTTCAAAAATCTCATACTTGCAAATTTTAAAAAAAAATCTCAAACTGCAAAATTTCAAATTTCAAAAATATCAAATTACAAGATTTCAAACTTTATAATTTCAAATTTTCATAAATTCAAATTTTCAAAATTCAAACTTTCAAATTTCAAAGTTGGTCAACATAATTGATAATGACAACAAGAAAAAAATCCGATTCTCGATAATCAATTAGATGCCCAAATTATCATCTAGACATGTATAAATGCTTTGTTCCTTTAGGCACCCATTCATATTTGTCATTAGATATGCCAAAATATTTTATGTAACATCTATTTGATGTATGACCTAATTTCATGCAATAAAAACATGTTGGTTTTCTTTGAAAAGGTCTAAATGCGTTTCTTAAAGTTTTTGAAACTGGTTTCACATCTGTTTTCCTTGACTCTTTCATAAAAATAGTTTTATGAGGTTCTAGACTTTCTTTGGGTTTGTAACCAAGTCCAACTTTGTTAGAATTTCCTCTTTGATAACCTAATATCGAATCAAGATTTTCAGAAGATTTTGAAAAATTGCTTATTATTTTCTCTAACTTGAAAATCTCATTTTCCAAAATATTACAATTTTCACAAGGTTTAGCACCTTCTTTATTTTTAGACAAAGTTTTATATTTCTCAACATCTTTCTTTAAGCACTCATTTTCTTTTTCAAGAATACCAACAATATTTTCTAATGCATTAAACTTTTGCCTAAGTGCATTGTATTTCTTAGATAACTTGGTAAAACCTTCGTACATATCTTGATATTCTTTAAATAACTCATCATATTCATTTAAGGAATTTGTACTACTTACCTGTGATGAGGCTTCATCATCACTTTTTGTCATCAAGCAAAGATTTGCTTCTTCTTCTCCATCACTGCTTTCGGAAGAACTTTCTTGTGTTGTGGAAGAATCATTATCCTCCCAAGCAATATAAGTTTTGCGTTTTCTCTTATAGGTATCGTTCTTCTCTTTCTTCTTCTCTTTCACATCTTTCTTCTCTTTCTTAAGTTTTGGGCAGTCTGATTTGATATGACCAGGTTTTCCACATTCATAGCAATGGAATTTATTTATTTTCTCATTTCTTTGCTGTCTCTTTTTCCTGTTCTTTATAAAGCGAGAAAATTGTTTAACAAAAAAAGACATATCGGAGTCTGAAAACTTACATTCATTTTCGCTTTCGTCTTGTGAAGATTTTTCTACTTTTAGAGCTATCGTCTTGGTTTGATTCGGTTCACCGTTCTTTAACCTTTGTAGCTTCATCTCATGTTCTTGCAGCTTTCCAAATAGAATAACAATATTCATTTTTGTGAGATCCTTTGATTCTGTAATAGCAATGGCCTTTGGTTGCCAATTCCTGTCTAAGGATTTCAAGATCTTTGTGTTCAACTCCTCATTGTCAAAACTCTTTCCTAATGCTTTCAAGTGATTTACTATATGTGTGAAGCGTGTTTGGAAATTCGTGATGCTTTCATTTTGCTGCATTTGAAATAATTCATACTCCTGGATGAGTGTGTTTTTACGTGTTCGCTTTACTTCATTTATTCCTTCATGTGTTACTTCAAGAGTGTCCCATATTTCTTTTTCCGTCTTGCATTGTGAGACCTTGAAAACTTCATTACGAGTTAAGGCAGAAACAATAGCATTTTGGGCTCTGACATCATAATGGACATGCTTATTTTCATCTGGCGTCCACTGATCAAAAGTCTTTGGAACAGCTCCAGACTCTGTTGTTCTCATCGGAATGTAGGGACCATTGAGTACCGCATCCCAAACACCATAATCTAGTGTTTGTAAAAATATTTCCATTCTCGCCTTCCAAAAGTGATAGTCTTCTCCTTCAAATAATGGTGGTCTGTTTATTGAAGTTCCTTCCCTATAAACCTGATTCTGCATAGACATCTTGACAGATCGTTTAGAAATATCTTATCTAACCAAACTTTGATACCACTTGTTAGACAAATGGCATCTAGAGGGGGGTGAATAACAAATTAAAATAGATGTCAAATTAAACATTTATTTGTGAGTCAATAATTTGTTAAAGTGAAAGCAATACTATAATCAGGAAAAGAGAAAGAGATAACGGAAAGAGAAGAGCACACAGAGATTTATACTGGTTCGGGTATAGCCAACCCTACATCCAATTCCCAGTCAACTCTTAACACAAGAGTGACTCCTCATTTACTATCTTTCAAATTCAGTTTACAAATTACAATTAACTCAGCAGAAGAACCAGTAAAAAGTAAACTAATTAAAAAGACAATCACCTCCTTAGAAACCCATTAAGGATGAACACCTCCCTAGAATCCCACTAGGGATGAACACCTCCTTTGAACAAATCAAATGATGAAAAACACCTCCTTAGAATCCCACTAAGGATGAACTCCTCCCTAGAATACACTAGGGATGAAAAACACCTCCTTTTCCACCAATGCAAAAAGGATGAAGGTAATAAAAATAAGAACAGACACACCTGGGTAATGGAGACAAAAAATTGTAGAAGCCTATAGAATGCCAATCTCCAAGAACAAGTGTGATTAACAATAAAAGCACAGAAGACAGTAGAGAAGAGGGTTTTCTCAAAAGGTGTAAAATATCTCTGTTGCCTTGCTCAGAATTCTTTTTCTCAAAACTGATTGAATGTAAATTGTATTTTTGAATTCTGTAATTGTGTGTTTTTGATTTTTCATCAAAACTTAATTAAATAGAAAAATAGCATTAGAAAATGGTTGTTGGACATTAATAATATCATAGAGAAAATCAGGATGTATTCAAAAACATTTATTGTTTAAAACGGATATATTTTTCAAATTTGAATTTCCATAATTGATTATATTACCAGCATAATTAATTATGATAGAGAAAATCATTTTTCCATTTCTGGTGCATCATAATTAATTATGACAGTGAAAAATATCATGTTATGAATTTTATCACACTTGTGCTTTGGAGGCTTATGCATAATATTACTTCATCAACTTGTATCTTCATATCCAGTATTCTAAGACTCTATCTAGTCTTCAAGAATCATCTTGGGCTTGCTTGAATCATCATCTTTATCACCTACGTCATAAATTCAGCTTGTCCTTAAATTCATCTTGAATGGTGTTGACTTGAATGTAGTTGACTTGAATCATCATCAAAATCATCTCTTGGGAATGCAGGAACATTTCCATCAATCTCCCCCTCATTGCTTTCAAAAATATGTTTAGACTAAATGAAATATATATTTATAATGTAAAAGAAAAAAAAATTAAGATGTTAGTGAATAGAACTTTTATTGAATGGATGAAAGAATGTACAAAATTTTAATACAATTAATGATGAAATATGAATCTTCTAATGTCAGGATTGTGAGAACAATGATTTCTTGTGTGCCCTAATGTTTTATAGTATGAAAACTTTCATGGGTGTCCTCCTTCCCTAATGTCCTAATTCCAGTTGATTTGGGCCGACCTTTTGAACTCATTCTCGTGGTTGGATTTGGCGAAACTTGTGGGCCTTCATATGATAACCAATATTGTTATGTCTTAGCTCCCCAAACATATGGTCATACACTTTCATGACAACATCCAACCTATAGTGGGGACTGATGTACATGTTGAAGTCATGATTGACATGATTGCAAGCTGCTAACACATGAGAACACGGTATATGAATTTTTTGAAACTTCCCACAATCATACCATCGTTCATCCAACCTAATAACAAATGTACCTAGAGGACGTATTTCTCTTGGGTTGACCATTTCCTCCACTCTGAATCTTGTTGTATTTCTATCAAATTTAATCACCGTGTGGGTATTTGATTTTGAATCACCATCTTGTAGGACCTTGGCGACATTTTTATAATAGACATGACCAACACTTATCATTGCAGTTATGTGCTTCCCTCTTTCTGTGAAGAAGGTTTTGCATCTAGTATATGTGACCAATACTATGAAGGAGATTGGTAAATTTCTTGTTTTCTTTAAGACTGAGTTGATAGCTTCGACCATATTAGTTATGAGGTGACCCCATCTTCTGCCTTCATCATATGCAAGTGCCCTTTGATGTCTTGGAATTTGGTCAATCCAAGTTGTTGCTTCCGGGTTCTCTTCCCTTATGATATTGTAGTAATAGTTACATCTTGGCTCAGTCATTGCGTATGCGGCAAATATAATTATAAAGTAATACTCATTAAATATAACGAAGAATAATGGAAGATCACACATAATTGAATAAAATTTTGGAATTTTAAGTACTTACCCATGTTCACAAGGTCCTTCTTCAGAGTTGTATTTTTGAATCTTTGAGTTAACTTTTGTGCAATGTGTCGAATGTAAAACACATGCACACACTTTCCTTGAGTATCCACTTCTCGATCTATTGAATGTTGCACTGATGAAGTTATGACGATCCGAAATTAAGCACAAGTTTTCTTGATGTGTAACGTGTCTCAAATGGTTTTTAAGGAAAAAAAAAACAAACTTCTGTTGTTTCACCTTCAATAATAGCAAAACTAATATGGAGTATGTTGTTCCTCTCATCTTGTGCTACAACCACTAGAAGATTGCCTTTATATCTCCCGTAGAGAAATGTTCCGTCCACTTGCACTAACGGTTTGCAATAGGGAAATCCATCAACACATGGTTTGAAGGTCTAAAATACTCTTTTGAAATATTTTTCGTTTTGCACATCCTCCTCGCCATCAGTTATGACCTGGGTTTTGAGTTGGTATACGAAACCAGGAAGAAATATTTGCATTACTTGTAGTACCCGTGGCAAATTGTTGAATGCTTTTTCCTAATTTACGTACATATGTTCAATTGTTTGTTGCTTGGCCAACCAAGCCTTTCTATACGTTGTTTTGTAGCCCAATGAGGTCTTAATGGAAGCAATGATTGTTGCAATTGGTGTTGATGGGTTAGATTTGACCTTCTCACGAATGTGTTGGGAAATTATATGTGACCCCAACCTGTTACAATCTTGTGTAATGAGTTGTGTGGTACAGGTGTGAGATCCTTCGATTTTTCTTATTTTTCATACTTGATCTCTTGTTCGAAGCATGACTTGACACTTCCATAAACATTGATGGTGGACACATTGCACCATCAGCCTTGTTGTGTTGGAGTGTGTCGTTTTGTATGTGCAATGGTTTGTGATATGAAATGTGTTTAAAACATCTATGACTTGTTTCTTTGTTTGGAACCTCATTCCCTCAGTTAATGTACTAGGTTCATGCTCGAATGTGTCATGTTGAATATTAAAGTAGTTGTATGCATGAGGATATTGTTGGTCTACACGTTGGAAAAATTGTTCATAGGACTGGAAGTGTCGGGACGGGTTGTATTGAAGAGATAAATGAGGTTGTTATTGTATAGGAGGGATATCTATGTTTTCTTCTTCATCATCTGCGTGCTGGATAAGGATGTCATCATCATCCTCACTAAATGGGTCTACTGACGACAAAGATATGTCTAATGTTTCATTTTCTTGTAGAGGAGGAGAGGAGAATTGTTTTGTGTCAACATATGTAGGAGATGGGAGAAGTTGTGAGGTCGATGGACCGGTAAAGAGTTGGGTGTATGATTGTATATCATTTTCCCATTCCCCTATATATGTGGCATTAAGGTCAAATGACTGATGTGTGAGTTGGGTTTGTAAGGGTTGTTAATATTCATGAGAATGATTAAAATAATTGGACTGAAAAAATGAAATACATGTGTTGTAAGTCGTATAAATTTCCAAGGATCTCAAAGTTGGATTGACCTCTGCGATGTTCATGGCTCCATTCAAGTCATCGTCATCTTCAATCTTTGTTGTTGTGTAAGTCATATGTCTGCCACAAATTTGTGTTGAAAATCTGAAATAGAAGACTGGAGGTGGATTGGTTGGATCTTTCTTCACTCGTTGCAATACTATCTCTATTAATTGCGAAAATGTGAAACTTCTATGAAGTTGAACCATGATACAGGTGTCAGACTTAAACAAAACATCATTTTCTGGGTTAGGAATTATGTCACCATTATCATAGATGCATGCAAACATCTTTGGTGTCATTTGAGGAGGAATAAAATTCTGATGAGTGGTAGCAAAGAAAAGTTTTGAATAACTATGGTTTGAAATTTGTGGTAAAATCCCTTTTCTATAGCCAAAAGTTAGGTGATCATGTGGCCCGCACATTAACCAACGTGATCATGTGACCCGCACCACACCTTATGTCATCATGTGACTTGGATATTTCCTTGTGTGATCATTTGACTTACACATAACTTTACGTCATAATGTTAATACGATTTTTTTTATATAATGATAAACATAAATAAGATTAATTGAATTAAAATAAATGATAATGTTGGATGGATTGAAATACTCATTACACATGACAAGAATAGTGATAACATAAGGTTCATGGAATTTTCAGAAATTAACGTACATGATCATAAATCTAAGTTTAGTGACTAGTTGAAGTTATTAGCCAAATCATAATAAACTTCAGACGGGATTGCGCTTTGGTGCATTTTTGTAATAAATGCCATGATCTCAACATGAACTTCTGTAACATGTTCTGTTGCCATTAAAAATAATGTCTCAACATTGTCATCTACAAATATCTTACATGATCTATAATGTGCAGTGGTGGCAGATATGAAAATTGGTAACCTGTATTGTAAGTCGACTTCATATTCGTTTACTGTTGACATGTTGAAGTGGTTGAGAATAGTTTGCTTCACTTCGACCATAGTCATTGTGTTTGTTATGATCACCCAAGCCGTTTGAGAGCTAATGTATGTTTCAGAGTAGTTTTCTTCAGTCAAAATGGTGTCGTTGAAGTACAACAACACTGTGAAAGTTGTAGGTGTCATTGTTGGTTGTAGTACCTTGTCACTGAGTTGATTGGTCGAACAACCTATAAGTTGCTCTATTTATAGGACAATTGTTCACTTGGGCCAACAACAATGATAATTCCACATACGAAATCTAATGGCTAAGAATGAATCTGTGGAGTTGAACGTATATAATTTAGATCCACACTGCACGAGGTTTGACCACCATGAATGGCGCGTGAGGGCTTTAGTCCATGTGACAAAGTGCTCCAACTTTAATATGAGGGTTGAAGTTAAATATGTGGAGATGAACACACATTATTTAAATCCACTCTGCACGAGGTCTGACAGGGTTTATTAAAGCATGGTCGTGTCATTATGGCTGAGCAGTATGCCTTATGTAGTGGATATGAATCCTGTGCATTCAATTTTTGTGCTTTCAATCGCAGTTGTTAACTAAAAAAACGTACACTGCCCATTATGACATTATAAATAATGGTATTGTGTCATACCATAACTTCCCAAAGCTGATGACTATTACCATGCGTTGACTCATTCAATCTCTTTGTCAATGCTCTCACATGCACCCTGCTCTCATGGACAACCATAAAAAATAGCCCACACCGCACGAGGTTTAACCACCATCAATAATGCGTGCAGGTTTTAGTCTTTGTCACAAAGTACATCAACTTTAATCGGAGGATTTAAATTGAATCTGTGAAGATTAACGCACAGGATTTAGATCCACATTGCACGTGGTCCGACAAGCCTTTATTAAGCGTGCAAGCTTTTAGTCTACATATTTTGAAAGGCTAAGTTTTAATAACCACACTTACGGTCATCATAATCATATACTACAATTTTTGCAAGAGTGTTAGTCAGGATTGAAGAAAGAAGGTTAACAAAATGTTGTTGTGGAGACAACAAGAACACAAAGCTACCTACACTGCTTTGATGATGTGTTAGTTCTATTGTTACTATTGTTCAAGTTATTTTTTTCTCATTAAACAATGTTATTTTTTGGCTATATAGGACGCAGAACAAAGGGCTTTAGTTACAACTTTGGTGGAGAGGTGGAGGTCTGAGACACATACTTTTCATCTGTCCACCGGGGAATGCACAATAATATTGAAAGATGTTTCACTTCAATTGGGGCTTAGAATTGATGATCCACCTGTGATTGGACCAACGATGTTTGATTGGGAGGACATGTGTCATACATTATTATGTATTATCCCTACAAAGGGGGAGTCCCTGATAGGGTCTATGGTAAAGTTAAAGTGGCTTAAGGAAAATATGGTCTCACTACAAGAGGAATCAAATATAGAGGAAATACATGCCCATGCAAGGGCATATATATTAGGATTGATTGGAGGGATTTTAATGCCTAATAAAACTGGTAATAAGGTACACTTAATGTACTTGAAATTTTTAAGTAATATTCGCAGAACTCGACGATATAGTTGGTGTTCTACTTGCTTAGCTTTATTGTACATGGAGATGTGTAGAGCAACAGATCTGCGTGCGAAGACCATGAGTGCTTGTGCGTCATTATTACAATTCTGCGTATGGTTTTGTATGCCCTTTATTGCACCAATTTCACGGACTCAATTGACGTTCCCACGTGTATGCAGATGGAGCGGGGGTCGTATACTGAACTATCAAAATGTCTCTCACAATGATTTACTTGGCTACCGATCAAGGATAGACCACATTGAACCTAACAAGATTCACTTCTATTTTTAACTACACTTTTTAATGTTCATAATTTACTAAGTTTCTCATTTTAGTACTGGTGACATAGTTTATATAGGTTCCGTATGAGGGATGAAGTCAATCATTTATGCCAAAGCATACAGAGACCAAACATTGTGGACCTTTTGCACAAGTTTACTTTGTTTTTTAATTGTTGAATGTCACCAGTCAGATAGGGTGAAGTTACAATTTCGTCTAGTACAAGATGTTCCTGACTCACCCAACAACCTTGATGATCTACATAAAGTAGACATGAGGGGGAAACATGATGAGAATTGGGCTACTAGACATGCGGAATGGATAGACGTATGGAAGAACAGGTGTGATCTGACAATGATCGGATTACCACTTTTAGGACCATTTTTCCACAGTAGTGAGTATATATGTCTTGGTTTGTGGCAAACTCATTTTTGTTTTTGTCCGTTCCACAAATGTTACATGACCCGAGTAGGGATGTCAGAAAAATTCGTACCCACTGGTATCTGCGGATAAAATCCACAACAGGTAGAAAATTGATATTATAAATGGATACCTGTGGGTAACGGGTACGAGTATTTTTTATGCCCAGATGCTAATGGGGCGGGTACAGGTATCATAGTATCCGTACCCATGGTTACCCGTACCCGCAAATCTCTAATTTACGAAAATACCCTCGTGTATATATATATATATATATATATATATATATATATATATATATTAGTAAAGAAATGACTTTGCCTATTTGAACTTGTATGAATTTGAGTTTATTTGAACTTTGTTTGAAACTTATGATAATGATGTATTATATTTTATTTGGATGTTGTTATCTTTGATTGAATATCTAAAATTTAGATTTTTATATAGATTTTTATATAGATCTTTTTTAGGTTTTAATAACTATACAATTTTTTATAACTTTATACCATTTTTATAGATTTTTATACAAATTTTTTATAACTTTTTATAGTTAAAATATTTTGTTAAATATTTTTAGAATATTTTTTAAATATCCACGAGTACCCGTGGATATCCGCGGATATTAAAAAAATATGTGGGTACCTGCATAACGGATACCCGCACGGATATGGGGACGGGTACGGGCGGATATTTATCCTGCGGGGAGGGTAACGAGGAGCTACTATCCGTACCCGCCCCGCCCCATTGACATCCCTAGACCCGAAGATGCATCGAACATTGACTTCAACACATGCACAACCTCCTCAACATGATGACATTGAACACAATTACAATACTCTAGAAGCATAAGGAACTATGGATGCAAGAAGGCACTCAATTTCTTCCTTCTCTGATTTAGGAACGCCAAGCATTTTTTGAGCGTATGCCCCAACTCCACCTTCAGCATAGAGTTTTGAAGGACCTTCATATGCACCATGCCACTAAGACAAGACATATCAACTTTATTTGGTAAGTGTGCCTATGAGGGAGATATGAACTATTCATAGTGTAAAAGCTGATGACTATTAGTATGCATTGACTCATTCACT
Source organism: Sphenostylis stenocarpa (assembly GCA_963425845.1). Lineage (NCBI taxonomy): Eukaryota > Viridiplantae > Streptophyta > Magnoliopsida > Fabales > Fabaceae > Sphenostylis > Sphenostylis stenocarpa. The sequence continues at coordinate 7,710,307 of OY731406.1, read as the reverse complement.
CTCTCAATCAATGCCCTCACATGTAACCTGCAACTAACACAAGACCTATCACCTCTATTTAGTAAACGTGCCTAGGGAAATATGAATTTGTACTACACTTAAAGCTGATGGATGAAGTCTTTCTAATTTCAATCCATACTAACACCCAAATTTACTTTCCCTATAAATACCAATACTCCATATTCAACCTATCATACTCTTTTATTGCAAAATAAACGCACCCACTACAACCACCACCACCACCCTGCACAAATAAACACATCCATTTCTCTCAGATGGAGAATTTTGGCATCAACGATCAAGAAAACTATTCAAATTCTTACCTTGCAGCCTTGTTTTCAAACGGAAAAATCATTCAATCTGACAATGGTGTGCAGTTCCAATGTGAAAGTCCAAAGTTCTTTCGCATTCCTTACAACTACACATTCAACCTTTTGAACCAGAAAATGTCATCCACTCTAAAACTTCCACCTACCACAGCCATTAACAAACTCTGCTTCCAAAGACCCACATGCAATGATGAAGGAGTCATTGTGTATGATGCTCGTCAAATATCAACATATGCTGACGTTGCATAAATGATTAATTGTAAGTCTAATTCACCCATTAACACAATAATGGAATTGTTTGTTACCTTCACAAGGTCGGCTGAGGAAAATACTTGATCTTCTACAACCAAATCCCTCTTCCTCTTCCACAAACCCAAACCCTTTCCCGCGTTCACCAGCAAAGTTATACTATGGAGGACTTTCCAAACAAGAAGCCATCAAAGATAACTCATATGGTTACGAGCTATGTTTCATATCAGACACTACTCTGACCATGTCAATCTCTCACAATTTCACCTTTGATGAGCTTGTACAAAAAATAACCCAAAGAATACGTTGTAGGAATCGTTCCATAGTATAAAATATTGATTGCCTTTGTCCCGTCAGGGTAATTAATAACATACTTATACATGACATGGTTGAAATCAAATCAGATAATGATATTGCAAAATGATCAACCGCTGAAAAAAAGTTCAATGTATGAACTTTTTTATGTATCGCTTGGACACGTGGCAGTACATCGAACTGTTCATTGAAACAAGATATACACCTCTACCACATGTGTATGAATTAGGGGAACAACTTAACCCTTGGATTCGACATATAAGAGGGGTGAAATGTAAACTATCTTAGGTGTAATGACTTTCATTCAATAAATATATTTCCTATTTAGTTATAATTATACATTGTTCAATTTTTTATCAATGTTCTCATATCCTATTATATAACATATCAATTCTTAAATTCTTACAAGAATTTAAATTCATATTAGTAAATTACATTACACTTATATATTTTTTATTTCTTAAACATACAACTTTTTTTTAAAGATAATTTAATACATACAATCAATCTAATAAACATATAACTCTTTTAAAACTATAATTTCAAACTCCACAAATTTAAAATAAAAAGTTATAATTTTACATATATTTTTTATTCACAAATTTTTTATTTAATGTAGAAAGGATTTCAAAAATATTAATACATTCTTTTTCCTATCTATAACTTATTTTCATTTCTAAAATATAAAACATATATATATATATATATATATATATATATATATATCTATATATATATATATATCTTCCAAAACATTACAAAACACAAAAAAAAACATTTCAAAAATATAATTTACATAAAAATATTATTTCATCTTATATACATATAATTTTTAAGATTTTTATTATTCTCCTAATTTATTATTAATTTCTAAAAAAATATTATAATATCAAATAAATCAAAGAGTTAAAAAAATTTAATCATACAAATAAAATATAAATATAATATTTAATAATATATTTTAAAAATAATATTTTACTTAACAATAAATCTAAATATATTATTAATCTAATAAATATATAATTTTTTTGAAACTATAATTTAAAACTATAAATTTTAAATAAAACATTATAATATTATTTTTTTCTTTTTTTACTTAGTTTTTCTTTCTTAACAAAATAAACAAAAAAAAGACAATCAGAATTTGATTGCCTAAAAACCGAATTCTAAATGATTTAAAAAAAAAATGCAATCACGTTTGGGTTTTGTGCATCAGGAACCGAATTATCAACTTAAAAAAAAACTGTGTTACGTAGGTAAATAAAACTACAATGTGATATTTTACTATGTGTTAGTGTAGAAAAAAAAATTCGAAAGTGAGGAGAGGAAGTTTTTTAATAGAAAATTTTAAATATTTTTATAGAAAATATGTTATTTTTGTATAGAATTTAAAAAATTGGAAATTTCAAAAATACATAAGATTAATTTGTTATCTAAAATTATAAAATTTTTATTTTTATTTTAATTTTTTTCTTCACTATCATTTGTTTGTCCATTCATCATATTTTGTTTAGGTTTGGTGCGGATACCTTTGGATTGATCTTGAATTAAATGGCCTTCACTTAGTTGAGGTTGAGATACACTATTTCGAATTTCGTTTTATGCAAATGAGAATTGTTTTCATTTTTTCAAATGATGTTAACAAAAATATTTTTTTAAGGTTAAAATAAGTTATAATTGTTTTACGCAACAACTAAAATTATTAAATATTTGTAATACAATTTAAATATTTAAAATTATTTAATATTAAATTAATTTTATATTTAAAGAAAATTGAAATATTTTATCCGAATAAATAATCAAAATTAAAAAAATCATTAATCAAATAAAATATTTTTTAAAATAATTCAAATTTTGTTAAATAATTATATTTTTGAATTGTTCTAATATTAATTTGGTTCAATTTTTTAGAAAAAAAAAAACATGAGACACCATTGTCTCTTCTTTCAATATCAAAATAAAATATAACTTGAGATCAATAAGCATATCATCTCAAAATCACGTTAATATGATTTTTTTTTAAATATAATTTTTTTTTCTATTCATTAAATATATTTATTTTTCCATTAATTATATATCATATTTTTCTATTTTTATTATTTTTTAAATATATAAATCATAATAATTGTTTTTTATTTAAATTTATGATTTTTTTTGGATAATACTACATAATTACAAATATATTTGTAAAAGAAAATAAAACTATATTGATAATAAAATAACACAAAATAAAATTTAAAAAGCAATAAAAAAATATATTTAACCTTTAAAATTCAGATATTTTAATTTTGCTGAAATTATAAAACTTTCTATCCATGGAGCACTTTTCTGAAAAAGGAAAAAAATTTGGCAATGTAAATTGGTTATGAGTTTTGGTCGCCCGCAACCATAAAGTGCCCTCAAAACACTTTTGTTATTTTCTTCACTTTCCAAGTATGAAAACACCACAGGTGGTGGACAAATCAATTACATTGTGTTGGTCAACGCATAATGTTAGAAGAGAATTAAGCAATCATGACATGAATAGAAGAGAAAAAGATAATGGACTGAGTTTACAAAAACCAGTTCATGTCCTACAAACAATGTCAAACTCTTAAATGAAATGTGGCCCATTGGACCCCACTCCATGTCGGATCAGACCCTGGCCCAACATCCACAATTTCAAACACTGTTTGCCTCTTTCCAAACACGAGAATCAGGACACATGATTCTTCAACTTTTATATATATATATATATATATATATATAAACACAATAAAATAATTATTATTTTGATTTGATATTTTTAATATAAGATAAAAAATTAAAATAAATTATATCTTTTAAAAAATATATATTAAAATTTTATTTTTTATTTTACTAAGACCAAAAAGTTCAAACAATTTTTTAAATTTTATATTAGTTTTTTTATTTTATAAAAAATTAATTAAAATCCATTTATTTAGAATTCTTCTATTAATTAAATAGATAAATACAATCCAATTTTTAAACTCATCAAACACTTATTCAAATATTATATTTCAATGAAAAATTAAATAAGTCAAATTTAAATTATAGTAAACTGATGAAACTAAAAAAATAAAATATAATATTTGAACAATAATTAATATTTTTTATTTAATTTAAATCACATCGTAATTTCACACAGAGACGGTTAATAATTTAATTACTTATGTTGCATTAATAGTTAAGAGTGATATCAATTTTGTGTTCAAATTAAGAGAAAACATTCTAATACAAGTTTTATTTAGAAAATAAAATAACCAATAGGGTTATTTCGTTCACAACTAATCCACAAAAATCAACACATTATAAAATTTTAAATAAAATAATATTTTCTAATTAACTAAACAAATTTATTTTTATCTAAGTTAAGCCTTTAAGTTTGCACTATATCATAGAAATAATTTTTCTATAAAAAGTATGATTTTAAAATATTAGAAAAAGATATAACCACTTAACTAAACATATGCTGAAACTAAATGGATTATATAAATCTTTAATGATAAATTAATTTGTTAAACTTATAATTTTCTCTCGAGATAAAAGAATATTTTTTATATATGAACATAGAAAAATCTTTGTTGGTGGTTAAGTTCAGAAACCCCCAAACTCCAACATATTGTTTGGCTTGTCTCTTGGTGACTTTCTCAATCTCTCACTCGTCACTTTCATCCCCAACCAATGGAATAGTAAAGATCTCCGGAGTTCAAAACTTATGCATCTAAGCAAAGAACAGGCCCCACCAACGACGCAACCAACGCGTCTATGAAACAATTTTCTTTCACTGTACTCATTTCATAAACAACAATAAGCTATCAATTAATTTCTGTGAATAATTTTTTTGTCTCCCTCTCTATTCTCCTCTGCCTCTTTATCTCACAAACTGAATTATTAAATTGATTTGTACTCAGATCTAGTTTGATCAAAATCTAATTTTTATATAAGAGACGATGTTAAGAATTTTATATATTAGGAAAATACATGAATTGTTTCCTAGAAATGAATCTGACATCTAGAATCTGGTTGGTGACAACATCATAGTAAAGACATTCGTTATTGCTACACTATTTCTTGAAACCCACCGCGTAATTACCCAAAACTTTCACTTGTTGCAATCATTTCACCCTCTAAGCTACGCGCTACGAATCTTCTTACGTAATTTTTATCTCAGTACTGTGTCTTCTGTAAGAAGCTTCTATCCTATAAAAGCACTAACACACACTCGCATATGATCATGAGCCATTATTAATCTAGCTTCTGCATGAGCAAATGAATAGGAAGAAATCTTCACCATTCATCATTAGAGAAATACATAGGTCGATGAGGAAACTGAAAACTCTCATGCACTCTTGGCGAGTGCATTCCAGTGTAACCACAAGTTTAAAACAAAGATGGTGCAGTTTGTTCCACAAACAAATGGGCATGCAAAGGTTCCTTGAGAATGAAGAAATCACTGCGGATTATATGGTCCAATGCAGAAGAACAATGGTTTCTGCTTCGGAAGATGATATTGATAGAAGGGCTGAGGAATTTATTGCTAAATTTCGGAGACAACTAAGTTTGGAGAGAATAGTTTATTCAGAACCAAAGTATATTGTATAAGAGATAGTTTTTATGGTAACTAGGAACTGGTTTTTTATGGTCTAATATGTCTGAATTTGTGTGTCGGGTTTAGTTTTAAATAATTCAGCATTGTCTTGAAGTTTGGTTAATTTGAATTTCTTCTTGCTAAAGAAATAATGAAAGTAATCTTAACTTTGAGAGCATGTGTTGAACACAGCTGATAATGCTCCCTTTTTTCTCTCCTCTTTCTTTTTCTTCAATTTCTCATACAACACTCACAAGAAGGACTCTATCCAAGTGGGTCACGTGAAATTTTAGGTGTGAGAATATTATCTCTTAATTAATTGTATTTTATATAATTAGTAATCAACTAATCATGATTCTTATATATATTACACTTTTAAATATAGGATGTTGGTTGAGAATTTCGATCCAAGTAATCTTGTAATTGGATTGGTAAATCAACTTGGACATTGTCACTAACTGAGGTCAACATCACTTATGGTTATGTTATAAATTCATGGGTAAAACAAATTATAGACACAGATTTGTTATCCAATATAATTTGATAATAGTTTAATATATTTTAAAACTGAACGGAAGTTATAAATAATAAAAAATTAAGGGATCAAAATTACGTAGAAGAAATTCAAAAACCAAAATCATATATAAAACTAAAAATTAAGGGACTAAAATTGTGAAAGAAAAATAAAATATCAAGAATAAAGTCAAACCAAAAATTTATTAGTTTATTTAAATGATGTATCCAATAAGATCTCTCTCTCTCTCTCTCTCTCTCTCTCTCTCTATATATATATATATATATATATATATATATATATATATATATATATATATATATAAAAAAGAGATTACAATACTATTATTTTAGTTTAATTCTATTCAAATCTTAAATAATACTATTTTTTCTTACCAATAATAACAATAATATAATTAGTTTTTAATTATTTATTATTTTATTCAAATATTAAATACTTTTAGATATATAATTAAAAGTATTGAAACTAAAATCTTCAAAATGATTAAAAGTAGTTTGTGTTTTCAAATCTTAAGTATTGATAGATATATGAAATCGTTAAAACTAATATTTTCAAAATCAATAAAATATAATTTTAAAATATATTTTAAATTGGATAATAAATACATTTAAAAAAAATTAATGAAAAAAACGCAAAATTCAAGTGCATATATGAACATAATACTCACAAAAAATATATTAACAATGAAATAATTGTCTTTATATTTAGGATGCTACTAAATATTATAAAAACTGATAAAAATAAATGTATATAAATATACCGAACACAAATAAAAAAATAATAATAAATGAACACTTGAAGGTTAAAAATCTGATATCTCATAATGTTTAAAAGGTAATAGATTAGAAGTATGTAACAATTAAAAAAATAAAAATTAACAAGTGTGCATTTAAACCCTATAATTGTATACATAAGTTACTATGTTACATATATATGTGTGTGAAAATCAAATAACTGAAAAAATCAACAGATGTTTAACATGTCTAACCCATCTCGAGGTAAGAAAGATGCAAACATTAAAGTCTATTCAATTTAGGTGTTCTTCTGCTTTGTTTCTACTTCATTTCTTAATACTATAGCACATCATATATTTATACAATGATGGCTTGATTCACTTGGTTTTTTGATGGTCAATGACATTTTGAAATGCTCCAGCTAATGCTCTTACTCTATTCCTCCTGTCTTCCAATAGCTTGTTCGTATTCTCTTCAATGGCATCGTTGAATACTGAAGTGTGAGCCTCTTTCTGTCCTTGCACCTCATCACTTGCTTGTACTTGCTTTATTAGCTCAACTTTTTCATCTTCAAATTCACTCTCTACTTGTTTATCTTCTTGTTTATCTTCTCCTTCCCTTGATTCTTTAATCTCTTCACTTGTTCCTTCTTCTTCAACTCCTTTTTTCTCGTCCACGGCCTCTTTTTCATTGTTGGTCTCAGTTTCATAATCTTCTATTACAACCTCACCTTCTTCTTTTTCTTGTCCTTGTTTTTGTTCCCGTTCTTCTTCTTTGACCTCAACTTCATCAATTGTTGCATGACCAACTTCTGAATGACTCTCTTTAATGTTGCATTCATCTTGGTTTGCATTATCAGTTTCTGAATTACTCTCTTTTATGTTACATTCATCTTGCTTTATATTATCATTTTCTGTATGACTCTCTCTAATGTTACATTCATCTTGATTTGTATTATCATTTTCTGAATGACTCTCTTCAATGTTGCATTCATCTTGGTTTGTATTATCATTCTCTTTTAGTTGGTCTTCTTCTAAGACATTAGGAATATCCTTCTCACCATCCTCCTGAACATGAGGGTGATCAGTTTCCTCAAGCTTTTGCTTACACTCTTCATGATCATGCTTTTTCTCATATTTTTCATTATCATGATCATCCTCATTCTCTTTAGGATCATGTTCATGTTCTTTTCCTTGCTTTCCATGATCATGATCATGCTCATTTTCATTTTCATTTTCATGTTCAGAGTCAATGACTTGATGTGTGAGTTCTTCTAGATTCTCCACTTTTTCCACTTCTTCAACCACTTCATTTACAGGTTCTTTATCTTCTGTTTCAGAAGTATTGCTACTCTCTGAAATGTTATTTGAGTCAACAGAAGCATGACGAGTTATTACCTTTTTAGGATTTGAAGTAGAAACGTTATTGTTGCTCTTCTTAACCGTCTTCCCACTTAGTGATTGAGTTCTTCCTCCTACTGGGGTCTTTGAAAGCCTCTCTGGAACGGGTTTTGATGGGTTAAGAGTAGTTTTACTTGGCGCACTCGAAGCTCGAAATGGTAGGGACCTTTCCCGTGGACCAGGGGACACAAGGGCCTTATGTTGTCTTGAAACAGATGATGAATATGCTTGTTTGGGTACCCTTGAAGATGATGATGATGGGTCCAAAGATCTTCTTCGATTTAGGGTGGGTTTGGTGGGAGGATCATTCTTAGGAAGCTTGAAGGAGGAGTGGGTTTCAAGGCGTATTGAGCTTAATGTGGGCTTCAGATAGTTAGGGATTTGTTTATCTGTTGATTGATTTGAGGTGGCCTTGTTCGTTGAGGATGGCTTGGTTAGGGTCTTTTTGGTACTTGTTGTCGCAGAATTTGAAGATGAAACCTTCTTCTCCTTTCCCACCACACTCGAGTCTCTTGTTTTTGTTGCCATGTATAGTTTAACTACCTCACTATCAATTTATTCAAATCAACATGCATTTGGTAGTATAAATTAGCCACTTTCTAAATATAATGACAGGTTTAAAAACCCTTTTTTTTAAATAATAATTATAATATTATAATCACTTAAACATGAGTTCAATTTCTCACTTCAGTGTTGTGGTTGATTAGCCTTAATAAGATGCATTAATTACAATCAATGACAACAAAATATATAAACCAGAATTGATTAAAAATATCACGATAAAAGTATTTGCAAAAAATAAATATAATATTACGATAGAATAACATGAAAAAACTATTCTAACTTCACCAAAACAAGAAAGTTTGTCATGATTGGACATCTAAGCCCATTATTACATATTCCTTCTTCTTTTTTAAAATCTTCCACGTTAATGTATCATCGTCCCAATACTTCTTTTAAATAACTAACAAATTGATTGTAAATGAAAAGAAGATCACGATATATTTTTCAAAAAGTAAAAGAAAAAAGGCAAATATACGTAAAGTAATTTTGAGTGAAGTATTATAATGAATTTAATCATCATGAATGAAATGTGGATAGTTTTAAAACTAATCTATGTTCCTTCAAAATGAAAAGAGAAGAAAAACAACTAATGGGCATGTGAAACAATGATTAGCTTGCACTTCTTTTTGGTGCGAGGAGAAGCAAGCAATATTCAAGAACTCGATGCAAATATAAGCTAAAAAAAGAGTGAATTTGCAACAAGCAAAGCCAGCTTCAGAAAACGTACCTTGATAAAAGAAAGTTCATGGAAGAGTGAATTTGTGGGCACACATAAAATTGCTTTGGAAATGAGAATATATGAAGAAAGAGGCCAAACGAAGAAGGGAATTGGTTGGATGATAAAATTCAGAAAAAAAGGGGATTGAGCTGTCTAATAATATCACAAAGAAGCGCAAAATTTGCACAAACTTTAAGGTTGTAATGGTGTTTGTGAAGGAAACCAAGGTTTTTTCATTGATCAAAACAATAGTTTGTCTTATTTTATCAGACAAAGCAGTGAATGACCGAAACAACTGGGTTGGAGGGTTGACCTTTTCCATTATAATCCAAAACAGATAAAAAAATGTTTCGAAAAGTCTTTATTTATTTATTTATTTCAAATTTTAGCTTGCAACATTGGTTATCTCACATTTGAATATGAAAAAAAAAATTAACTTAAGAACATGATGATAATAAAATTGCAAATAGTATTATTAATAATTTATAACTACTACAAGCAAGCATTCATATTGAGTCAAATTCAAAATTATAAAACTTTTTTTAATAATTGCAAAAGCTTTTCTTTGTTCCGGTTATTTTCCAACGAGTTGTTGGGCCAGGCCCAATTAGAGATTATTACGCGGTAAAGCCGGAGAATTGTGGAGGCTTTGCATTTGGCAGTATTACGTATCACCCTTCTTCTATTCACTTTTCCATTCATTTTTTGTCGTTTATAAACACTTAGATGTGAGAATTGAGAAACGTCACCGTCTATTTATATTTTCTTTTAAACTTTCGAGAAAGACCATTCACATTTATTAGAAAATACTCACACGCAACTGAAGAAGATTAAATTTTTTTTAGTTAGAGCGAGACACGTGGTTTACTCTATTTTTATTGCCAATAGGTTATCATCACAACTTCAAAAACCGGCAAATAGACGGCACAAATCAATCTATCTATTTATTTTCAGTTTTTGCTTACCGGTTTACACACTTTATATGTTTAAACCACGCAAAGTTATTAAATTATTAGTTAGCAATTTGAATTTTGTTTGATTTCTTGGAATTGCAAGCATACACAGGCCACGCTGGCTTTTTATTTTATGCTTGGTTGGTTCAAAGGTTGTGTCATGAGGAACTCCATTTGGCAGGCATTTTATGTTGTTTTATTTCTTTGTAGCTAAAAAAACGGGAAATCTTGATTACGGGGTAACCACGTTGGAGGCTTAGGTGTTAGAAAGCGTCTCCAATTAATGGGTGCGGAGTATTTGTGGAACCCACGAAGCAGAACGAAAGATGTTGGCGTTGAAGAAGAAATGGTTTTGAGGTGCAAGAGTAGAGTTGAGTTGAGTTGAGGCTTGGGTTTCAAGACTCACTCACTCACCACACCAATAACTATGTGGTGGCTAAGGCCAACCATAGTGGACGAAGCCAATTTGTCCATTATTATTTGGTTTGATTCAAGTGTGTATTAATGGAGTGAGTGGTCCAAATTGGGCAGTGCCAACCCCACTCATTTCTTTTGTGGGTTTTGTTGTTCTTGGGGGATTAATTTGGCTATTGGTGTGTAGCCAGATAGATAGGGTTAAGCTTATCTAAAGGTTTAGCTAACAAACAAGAACCAAAATAAAAACAAAAGTATAGCTAACAAAAGCGTTACATCACCAAGTGAGAGTGGTGGAGGAATGAGCATGCGCCATCTCCTCCCCTTGTCACACTTGGCTTACATGCAACCAGTCAAACTTCACCCTCTCTTCTTTCTTCATATCATAATAACATATCACAATGTAATTAGGGTTTTCTGAAACAAGAGATAATAATTAGCTTCCAATGTGATGATAATTGAGAGTGAGTGCGTAGACTATGGTCCCATTTGCTATTTGTAGTGGGTGAGTGGGGATATAACTTTAAAAGTTTTACATTTTTATTTAATATATACTACCAAATTTTGTTGACTCAATGGACTATTCCTTTGGGAGAACAGAACCTACCCATATACAACAAATACATACATTACCTTTTACTACGGTAAACTTTGTTTTACTTTTACCTCACTTTTATTACCACCATCAAGCACCGTTGGATTAAGAGCATAAGCTATTGACCGTGGATCCACTGGGCTTGTTTCTGTGATTTTGTTTTAAACATATAAATGTTTATAATTAGTGTAAAATTACAATTATCTCTAAAGTTTTGTCATTATTACGTTTTCTATTTTCTTAACATTTTTTTAATTATTATAATTTTATTATAAATATCTTTCTTGTCGTCCAAAATACTTTCTAATTTTGGGATCCATGATAAACCTTCGGACAAGAAACTAAACAATCTTATTTATTTATTATTATTATTACTATCTTATTTTTACAATATTTTAATTTAGAAAATTATAAAGAGATTACATAATGCATATTATTCAACTCAAATATTGTACAATACTATTTATAAAACATTGAAAAGTTTCAACATTAATTAGGACAATATTAAAATTCAGGTGTTTATTTAAAAATAATAAAGTTTAATGATACAAATAAGATAAAGTTTAAGAAGTAATTTAGACAGATTTTAAGTTTAAATTGTTTATTTACAAATAATATAATTTTTTTTCTAAATTTTAAATGTATAGTTTTAATCCATAACATATTAAAACAGTATAGTTAATTTAAATGTCACATCAACGCGTCAATCTCACAATAGTATTAGTGGTATGTTATTATATTATTAGTTACATTAATATATCAATGTCAAGCATTATTATGTTAATAATCTTTTAAAAAATTATCGTCAGAGATTAAAAACTAAACTTTAAAATACATAAATTAAACGTGAAATAAAGATTTTAAGAGTATAATTGTTCAATCAAATAAGTGTAAAGAATTAAAAAATAAAAACCATGAAATATTATAATAATAAGAAGTATGTAAAAAAAAAGTATAATGCAACGAATTTGCTGGCACTTTGATGGGAAATGGAAAGATAAAGGAAATAATACGTCAGGAACGTGTCATTATCAAAACAAAATATATTTTCCATTAATTATGCTCATTCTCGTGACTTTCTGGATAATGTGCATGTTTTAGATGCTAAAAATCTAATTATTTTTTTCATTTTAATTATATGTATTATTTTAGTTCTTAATATTTTAAAATTTTTGATTAAAAAATAATTCTATAATTTTTTTTCTTAAATATTTTTTTTACTTTTTAAAATCGAAAGTGTCTGATATAATAATATGGTTAAGAATAATTTTCATATTTGGAAGATTATATTTTAATATGTTTATGAGTTTTATATTATAATATATAATTAAATTATTAATTAAATTTGAAGTAATTATAACAGAGGATAAGATAAAAATCTCTTTTACTATTATCTTATTACATCTTTTTTTCCTATATATTATCATATCTAGCATATTTTCGCCATAAAACTTCACAATAGTTGTTACACTTGCATTTACAGAATCTATTTCGGGTAAATTGTCTCACAATAATTGTATTTGTGGAGGTTAGTTGAATAGTTGTGTTTTGATTTCGATATAATTTGTTTTAAATAACAATCCTCCATGCTTTAACTTATTAAATCAACCAAATCCAATTCATGGCACACAAAGTAACTTGAATTAACAAAATAAAGAGAGAAAAAAAATAGTGGGTTTGGTAAAGGGGACACACATTTTAAAAATCATATAAAGGAATTTTGATATATTAATTCATAACTTAATTTTAAGTTATAAAAATATACTTTTTTTATTTTTATTTATTTAAAAAGTTTTTACAGATACTTTTTTTTAACATGTCTTATATTTTAAAATAGAAAATATTTTTATTAAATATATATATATATATATATATTATTTTTTTTAATTACTTAAAATATATGAAAAAAACCAACCTTATATTCATTATTCACTTGAAGTATAGAAGATTACGTAATTTTGTATTTACTTTTTAAAATATGAGATAATACTTTAATTTTTGTGAAAAAAAGACAACAAATATATCATTACTTATTAATTTATGATACTATTCACATTTACAATATTTTAAATATTATAATGTTATAATAATTCGATTTCACTGTAATATTAACGATTATATATATAAATATTACTTAGTTCATGTTTATTTATGAAAATTGTTTAATTTATTATATTTAAAAAAACCATTCAAATAATAATGGAGGACTCAAATTCGATTATGGGTGTGATAAATAAACATTTCATGATTGTAAAAACAAAATTTAACTTAATAAAGTTTAATTTTTGAATAAAATTACATGAACTTAGGAAAATGAAAAGATAAGATAGAACATTTGGTTTTTTGAAAATGGTTGAGACCCAAGGTCGATAGAAATAGTTTCGAATAGAGGTTTGAGATTCATTGAATCATTGACACAGAATGAGAGTGGCTTTCCATTCCTTTCTTGCGCTTACAAAATGAACCTCACGTTCGTTACTCCTACCCAGGTTCTTTGAGTGTGATACTACGCCTAATCCACGCCCTCCATTTTTCACACTCCTCCAACGTTCCCCATAAACGGCCCAGATCTCTTCTTCTCGCTTTTCAATTAGGACGGCGCCACAACGACCCTTTTCGTTTTTTTTTCTCTTCCAGGTTCGCTCCCTAACCATAAAAAAATTAAAACAAAAAAAAACTTATAATTAAAAGAGCTTTGTTGGATTACAATACTCAACGTTGCTTCTCTCTTCCTCCCTGTATCAAACCATTCTTCTTTCTCTCCTCTCTGTTCCTTCCACCTTTCATTCGCAACAAAAGAAGGTAGTAACGGAATTCTATTTTATCGCCTTTACTCAGCGATTCTAATTTATTTATTATTATTATTTTTTCAACCAACCTTAATTGAAAAATAGATGAATGAAATTTGTTTGTGTGCATCAGTTTTGTTGGCGATGGTCCATGGCCATGTGTGTATGTTTTTATCTAATAATAATAATAATCATAAAAAGATATTTATTTGATGATTGAATTTTGATTTTGATGATGAAAAAGTGAAATTAATGGGTGCAAATGTTTGGTTGTGTGGGGGGAATAGGTGCAGCTAGGAATTTTGATTTTTCTATTTAGGTGAATTCATTGGGTTTGGGATTGGGGTGGTGAGTATGGTCAATGGTGTGGTTAGTGTTGAGCTTCTTTTCAGCGCTGAAATAGCGGAAACGGAGTATTTGTGATTGTGTGGAGAATATTGGATGCAAACCTTCGTCCTTTCAAAACGAAGCGTTCTCCCACTTTTTGTGGAATCAACCCTTCAAACCCCCCTTTTACCCTTCTTCATCTTCTTCTTCCTTTCTCGTTCGTTCACTTATTGTTGTTGTTTCACTCTTAAAATCATGCTCGTTTCTCGAGTTTTGTGATTCTTTGGTCATAGTCTGGTTTTGAGGATTTGGGGTTCTCTGATTCCTCGTCAAAAATGTTGCTTTGCTGTTTGACTGATCATTGTTCCTGACGGCTGGGGCTCACCGTAATCTGATCGTGTATTGGTTTATTGTTTTCTGATTCACTTCCTTTTTGGAATGTTCTGGATGAAGATTTGTGCTTCAGGTTTTTTGTAATCTTAAGAAATTAAAGGAGAATCATCATGCTTATAGGATAGGTTAGCACCCTGTTGGTTCACGGGAAAGTGAGAAAAAATAAATAAAAAACACTGTTCGATAGCCTTTATTTTATGTTAAGTATATTTCTTGGAACTCTAACTATATGATTAGATTTTATTTATTTATTATGGTACAGTGATTATCTGTGTATTTGTTTTATCCTTGTTAGCATTTCTTATTTTTTCGCATATGCAATGCTTTTAAACATTACATGCTCTCTAACCTTTTTGTATGTTATTCAATTTACTTGCTTTGGTGGGGTTCAAATTCCCGGAGCATGTATTTGATTCAACATGCAAAATTTAATTAATTGATTCTGCTGAATCTACGATAATATTCTGAGAAATAAAACTTTCTGAGGATGAATTTGGCGTGAGAATAGCTCAAGTGTTGTTACAATATTTGCATTTATTGAACTTTCTAGTCAAGGGGCTTTGTAAGTGCTCACTGAGATTGGCTGCCTTTACCTCCTTAACACACCACGACCATGTTAACAATGACTGTCTTATGATCCCTGTTTTTATCTTATAAATATTTCTGTTTCTCCCTTTCACTTAAATTCCAACTACGCAATATTTTCTGCGATGGATTTCCTAAGCTTCAACTGAAGCTCCTCTGTAAGAATCTAAATGAATATGCCCTATGACTCCAATTTTCAAGTATATACAAATATATTTTAACTTCATGATATCATGCTTAGAACTATTTATCGGAGATTATAAAGAAGGTCTGTGAAGAAATTTTGCAATGGTATATAATTCAAGTTTTTAACAGTTTGTAGATATTAGTGGGAAATTGGCCTATCCCTTGATGGTATATGCACCCAAATTTAAGCATCATGGGTGGAGTCTTTATGTCTTAGACTGTCAAGTCTTTATGTTGTGGCTTGAATTGAGAGTTCTGCACACAAGTGATTGTTATCAAGATACTTGCAAAATTATTGTCTTATATACAATATATATTAAACTTTTGGCACTCGTGTAGCTTGTCGATTTTTTTATGATCTAATATACCACTCTAACGTTATACAGAATTGAAGGGAGTACACCATTGATGGATGGATATTCTGGTAAAAGAGCCATTGATGGGATGGTAGTCCCTAGAAAGGGTATGGGTCATGTGTTTCGAGACACTGCTACTGCTAGAGACCGAAATGGTCAGGTGTGCAGCCGCCTTACTTGCAGTAGCAAAGTCAACTCCTCTAAAGGTGCTCAAATTGGTTCTTCTGAAAAAGGAAAATCTTTAAAACCTTCAATCCAATCTTCTTCAGCTGGGAAGGAAGCAGTTGGAAGCTCCTCTAGAACTTTTCCCAAGACTAGTAGCCCAGGAAAACCGCTTACAAAGCCTCGGAAATCATCATCATCTCAGTTAGAGACAGATTCATCTGAAACTAGTAGTGTACAGGATGAATCAGAAGTTTCAAAGCTGGCCCCTCCCCCTGAAAAAAGTCAGTCGGGGGTTCAAACTGAAATGGAAAATACAGTGTCTGGTAATGTCATAATGGAAGTAGGAAGCTCTAGTGTAGTATCCAATTCAAGATCTCGGAGGAATTTTCATCCAAAGCCTGGAATACGTGGTCAAGATATTAAAAACACGGGTCCAGTGACGCGTGCTGGTACCAGTAGGTATGGATTGAGGAACCTCAAATGCAACTCTATTTCTGATGTCCTCCCTGCTGGTTGTTCACCTTCAGATTCAACCTTTAGCAGAAGAAAGGAGATGATAAAAAAGAGAAATTGTGAAGGGGAAGGTAGTTCCTCTGCTAGAGGGAAGAAAATGAGTGGGTCTTCATTAGAAGGACGAAATTCTGGTTCCAGAAATGGCATATCCATTTCTGATTCAAGAATATCTAGGAATACTCCTCCTCACAGGGACAGGTCAGATAGCAACATGGCACCAGTTAGAACTCGAAAATCAATTAGTGGTCATGCCAGGGGAAGACTTTCTAGCCAAGGAAATGGTAATCCCGTGTCACCCAATGAGTCCGTTATCATGGTACCTTTGCCTCATTCTGGTGGTCGTAATGCTTCTGGTGTATCACATCATACTTCTGTAAATAGTTCCTTAAGTTGTCCGAGCTCTCATAGTAGACCAGGTACTGGCAGTGAGGAGTTATTTGGTGTCGTGCCTGTATCTCCTTCAGAATATGGCCTCACTCATTCTATAATGAATCTGGATAGCTTTCGACGACGGTACAATGTGGATAGTAGTAGTATTGCTGAGGTAATTTTCACTATTTACTTAAGGATTACATTTTATTTTATAATGGTCTTTAATGTTTTAGTTCATAAAATTATTTCTTCATAATTTATTTAGGTAATGTTGGCACTTGAGAGGATTGAACAAGATGTTGAGCTAACTCATGAGGTAAATCTTGACTAAAGATTTATTTGGCAAAATGTACCAGTTGTTTGATGCATTCATTTGTTGTCTTTGCAGCAAATTCGTTTACTGGAATCCAACTTGTTCCTTACTGGATTTAACTTCCATGATCCACATAGAGACATGCGATTGGACATTGATAACATGTCATATGAGGTTTGTTAATATCATAAGGCACTACAATACAACTTGCTATATTTGTATGTTTGATTTCCTCTATTAGAACAACAAAGAAGATTAAAATGGAATTTTAAGTGCTGTATATTGGTAGTACGTTACTTCAACTTTGGAGGAAGTGGTTTGAATTTAGCTGAGTTGCCGGAGATGGCTTTGAGAAAGGGATTCTATTTTTGTTTCTGCGTGCAATTTGTGTGTAAAATTTATCTTCTAATTACTGTCACCTCCCAAAATTTTATGAATGACAGCAACTGCTGGCTCTGGAAGAGAGCATGGGTTCTGTGAGTACAGCTCTAACAGAGGAAGTGCTATCAGAATGCCTGAAGAAAAGTCTCTTCCAGTCCTCACCCTCTGAAAATGCAGCTGACAGTTGCAATGAAGCTAAGGATGACACCAAATGCAGCATTTGCCAGGTACTTTTCTCTCGTTAAATTAAGTCTTTTGCACCTTTCATGGCAGACAGTGTGTCATTAAGCACCATCATGGCTCTAAGGTTTTTTTCCATGATGGATTTATGATCTACCTGCGTCCTGTATGATTTGATTGACAATATCATTGAATTGACATTTGATTCCAGCAGAGCTAAATTAAATGTTGGTTGGAAAAAGGGTCTGCCGCATTCTGTCCAATTGAAACTAGTATTTTCTTTGTAAAGGTTTATAAGCATATTGTTTTGGTGTAAGGTTTATATAATCATTTAATACAACACATTTCCATTCATTTCAAAAAGGAATCCTTGACTTAATTGGCTTGATTTGTAGGAGGAATATGTGGTTGCGGATGAATTGGGGAGTTTGCATTGCGAACACATGTATCATGTGGTTTGCATACAGCAGTGGCTACGGCTCAAGAACTGGTGCCCTATTTGCAAAGCATCAGTGGCACCGTCAAATTCATCCCCATCTCAATGATTCCATCAATTGCAATATGTTAGGCCAGACGAGGGAGACTGATTTCTTTGTACCCCTCTCTCTGTTCATTTTTTTCTTCATCACTTCTGTACAAAATGCAGTTGTTCTTCACTTATTTTTATTGGTCTTTTGTACATAACCAATATTTTCATCCCCGTTATAAAATAATCCAAGCCACTGGCTTGATAGACTGGAACTTCTTTGTTAAGCTGCGGGTGAAATATCTTACAGTTACTTTTTTCCTGTTCATACATAACCACCATTGAAGAACTTTTAAGCAAAAGTAAAGGGTAGCCAAAAGTTGTTATTTTTCTTTCATTATAGTACAACTTTCATTGCGATAAAGGGGTTTGACAACTTTTCAAAACCTGATATTTAGGAATAGTGGGGCTATGCTTTAGATGTAGCCCTAGTTATCTCACCTAATAAAACAAGTTTTTGTGATTTTGGGGAAAAATATTGTTTGAAAATTCCTTTCGTTCTTGCTTTTTTCTTTTATTAATCAAGATTTAAATATAGATAGTTATTAGATAAGGAATTCCTAATAGGCAGGTCAAATAGAATTTTTGGACGGGTGAGTCTGAAAGGCTGATAAAGGAATTAATGCAATACTTTTTATTAGAACTTAGAAACTACAATAAAAGGGTCCGAATAATATTAGATTTATATGTATAATTTACAATGTTAAAATTTCTTTTGAACTGAATAATTGACATGTGTAATTTACAATGGTAAAATTTCTTTTGTGTAGAAGAATATTTCCGTGTTTACATATCCAGATGGTTTTCCAATTACTTTTTTTTTTTTTAGAAAAACAAGAAATTCTTTATTTTTTATATTTCACGAGTAGTGCCAAGAATTTTGTGTTACAGGATAAAACATTTCGGTTTCTTTAAGGATTGGTTCAGTTAACTGTTAATACCTTTTTTATGGAAATGTTTTTATACTTATGTTTAGTTCTATTTTTCCGAAGGACTCCACCTAAACACTTTATGAGAGCGATCAAGGTAGCGAGCATGCATCTGTTTATAATGTTACATGATGTTAATGTCACGCAGTAAATAATTTTTTAACCGTTCATTCATATTCATCAAAAGATGTGTGGTGGCATATTTTTCAACAAAGGGACCAGGGAGAGGTTTGTTCGAAGAGATGAAAAATATGTTTTTCGCTTTTGGATCTTCCAAGGGAAAGGTTATGAAAAGTACTATTCGACAGGATCAAATGAGAAGGGAAAAATTATACAGATTTTATTGGTAAGCACACATGAAATGACGTAAATATATGTAGAAAAATAACGAAACCTAGCATTTTTAATTTCTATTCTTCACCGTAGAAAAATGCAAAAAATAAGATATTATAATTAATCTTGTTGAACAACGTAATCTATTATACTGTTTTACATAACAGATTACATAAAATAGCATCATTTTCAACTTCATTTTTTTTTTTTACTTTTCATTTTTATATCTTTAATTCTAGCAATCAATACTTTCAGTCCATTATATATAGATTTCAAATTTGTTTATTTATCCAAAGTATGGTGACAGTAAGTCAGATGAATGTTTCTATAAATATTTGTGGAGAAGAAAAAATAATATGACTTTTTAATAAACTAAAATTAACTTGTCCATAAATTAAAAATAAAAAAGAGAAATTATAAATTTGTTTACACGTAAACTCATTTTAATTTATAAAAAAATATTTTAATTTTAATTTTTCCTTTTTTTCATGAGAAAACTCGACCAAACAGATTTCTTAACAACTTTAAAGAATTTAAGAATATAAAGACTAATGTCCAGATTTAAAAAAAAAAAAAAAACTATCTACTCCCAAAATTGTTCAAAATCAGACTATTTATGCTGATAAAACTCTATTGTTGTTTATATTAATTAAGTCTATCCATTAAGCAATTTGATAATTAATATTATTATATAGGGCAAATGAGTCACAGTTCTTAAAGAAAATCAATGCTAAATAAGCTGCTTAACCATAAAAACAAAACGTTTTTTAAAGTTAGAGTTCCTGCTTGAGTTAAAAAGATGAAATGAGACCCTCTAAAAATAAATTAAAAACTTAAGCTAAATTCTATTATTAGATTGAAAAATAGTGAGTATCTTTAAATATAAAGTGTCAAAAGAAAATACATTAAAAACAATTAAATTTTCAATTGAAAATGCACCAAGTTAAATAATCTTCATATCAATACCATGATAAAGCAACTAAATACATTTGGTCAGAAAGGCAAATGACGGTATCCGAATAGAATTATCGTAACAGTACAAAAAATGCTGTTGCTCAAGATTTCTTGCAAGTCATATATTTTCCTGATAGATTATGAAATATGATTGCCCTTTTGGCAGCATAAGTGTTAGTATGTTTGCCAAAAACATGGAACATGGAATAACAAAAATAGTAGTAGCCATGGCTTATCGCTACTGTTTAGTCTCAGGATCACTACAATTTAGGATAACATCAAATGCTTGCCATGTTTTCGTTCATCTTGATCTTACGTTTTATCAAGACATACCACGATGATATAAGCTTAAATTTTCACTCAACTGGCTATGGACTGTCCAATCTCTCATACTTGAATGGGAATACAAAAATAAAGACCAGTCAGAAGTAGAGCAAAACTCTAGCAAATACATCTAAAGAAATTTATGTATAGATGGTAACTCTAGAAGAAATAAATTCGAAAATCAACTTGATGCCATTTTGAAATGTGCCAGTACTCATAGTGAAGCAGAGAGAAAAACAGTCACAAGCATTATGTATTCTACTACCTTACCCCTCTTCAGCCAGTACATTCTTAATCTTCCCGGATGTGACAGAATCATGCGTTGTATAAGTACTCACCTGAGAACCTAATGGACCTAGAATCGCCTGGATCTGAACAGTATGCTTGTTCCACTTTATGCAGAGAGTGCACGTCATCCTATATAAAGTACACAGCAGAATGGCACAATAAGGTCATTTGAGAAAACGAAATAGTAAGTACCCTGATATCCACCTTAACTTTAGCCTTATGGAAATCATTGTCTCAACCTTGATAAATTAACAGATGGCCACTCCTATATACTTCTAAAAGAAAGTTTAAAACCACCAACTGAGGAGTTGGCACTCAACAGAAAATGACAGATTAGGTAGAAGTGGCTATGCAAATTTTCCCAGACCCAGGCTCTCTCCCTTTGTTTGTTTGTGAGGATGAGTGAAGATAGAATTAAAATAGAATGTTTGGTGAGAGAGAAAAAGAAGAAAATAATTTTAAAAAATAGTAATACTCGCTATATTATTTCTGATTTTTTGTTTCTAATGTCTTCAATCAAGCATATCTAAATTTTTTCATTTTATTATTTCATCTATTTTTACTCTACTTATTTATTTTCATCTTACCTATTTCTGTCATCTCTGCCAAACATACTCTGGGTTTAGTGGAAAGGATGGGTGGAGATTGAAAGATAGAATTAAAATCGTGTTTGGAGAATGAGAAAGAGAAAATAAATAACTAAAAAGAATATACGACTCAATGTCCTACTTCTACTTATTTCTCTATTTCTCTCCTCATTTCTTCTTTATTTTTCTTCGACAAAACACTTGTAATTTTCACTTTATTTCCCATCTATTTCCACTGTACCAACTTAATTTCATCCAAGCTATTTTTCTCCTCTCTACTAAACAATGCTGCACTGAGGGCTACGTCAAATCTTCTACCAGTTACCTGAATCTTAGTATCTTAGGAAAAGCTCCAAAACTAGTTGAGCCTGCAGAAGACTGACAAGGTGCCAGGCATAACAGCCACTCAGATCACACACGGCTGTTCAAAGTTATAAGAAATAGTGCAACTAAAACCGAGTCAATATTATAAATAATAAATATAACAAATCAGTAGATTAAACACAAATCTTCCAGTATCATTTTGGTTCACAAATTTTTTTACGTTGTATAATTAACGATAGTGACAACCAAGGAAAGAAAAGAATAAATATTCCAAACTGTTCAAGAAGTAATAATAAACAAGGAAACTTCAATAGTCATTTAGTATTGAGATCAAATCAGTTTCCAAAATTTATGATAAGGGTTGCTTACTGCAACATGTTATACAACAGTCCACCTTGGGTATTTACTATGGAGTATTGTCACTGGCATTAACACTTGAAGCTTAGTGTCTATAAATTTGAATCATGGTAATAAGAAGACAAAAATCCAAGCAACATAGGTAATTAGCGACCCATGCACCATCAAACAATCGTGTGTTCAACTCAAGATCAGAAGGAAAATCAATTAAAAATGACCATCAAACAATCAGTACGTAATGACAAATCCGAAAGAATCATGGAATTTTCTGCATTTCCTCCCGTAAGTGTGATTCCAACAGGAGCAGAAAATGCAAGCTAAAGCACGTGTTAAGAAAAATTGGTGATCAGTAGCATGTAAACAGTTAAAAATGATTAAATGTCGAATCCATTTGAAAATTCATCCAATTCATCATGTTACTATTGCTTTTGCTTGGGTGCATCTCAAACATGTTGAATTTTTTTTTTCACTGAGCTATGAATATTTACCGATTTTATAAATTCATGAAATTATCTTCACATATTGTGTAAATTTCACCTTTTGCTAGTTGTAACAAATAGTACAAAATCCAGATATGGCATGATTATGATTAAAAAGTCTCTTCTGTTTCTTTGTTCCTCCACAGCATTCATAATCATAAGCGACATGCAACAAACCATTTGCAAGTAACCTCCTCCAATCTGCCTGAATTTGCACAACTAACTTACAGACATACCAGATTCCCCGCAAAACTTTTGTTTATCATACCACCACTTTTCAATATCATAACTGTCAGTAAAATAAAACAATCATATATATAGATATACATATAGGAGTTGAACTGTTCAAATCATATAAGAGAATTGAATGAAAAATCAACTATTTTCTTCAACTTTTCCTGTAGAACTTTTATGCACTTTAGGCCTACTCTGATTTTAATTCCAAAATTTCTTAGATTACATATCACATCCCATATGCCACTAAGACTAAAAAATGTAATAGCGACTTGAATCAGTCAAACTCTAAACAAATTCATCAAACTGGTTAATGATCAACTAGTACAAGGAGAAATATGACTCCATTCTTCACAGACTAAAAAGCAGAGATAATGAAAGATCGAACGGATAGGATACCTCAATAGGCATTGATGAAAAAAATAACTCTGTACATTAAACGATGAAAAGAAGATGTGTCAAAGTTTGAAAATCTCACATTTTATTGAAAATAACAATTACAGTCAACAATTTAATTTGAACTAAAAACATGGTGTACGCTACAAATCTACACAAGACTAGAAAACAAAAACACTACTTAGGGTATTGATGGGGACTGCAACCATAAAACTAAAATGAGCAGGAAATTTTTTCAATAGATGTTAATGTGTTATTGATATTGAATTTCAATCAATCCTCAGATTTTAAAAATACATACAGAGCGACCCTGCAGCTCTTATACAAGTCATAGTTCCTTGAACCCAGCTAAACAACAGTATCCCTGCAAAACTTTCTTAGTTCTTTCCTTTCTCATTGGCTGTAATGCAAACAAAAGCCTTGAGATCTTTAGCAATGGCAAACACAGCCAGCATCAATGCTAAAATCATACAACAGAGCAACCAATTCTGGGTTTGATTTGATGGTACCCTTGGTCGCAGTTAAATAAATCTCTGACCTATCCAAGCCCTACAAATAGCAGAGAATCCAGAGATAAGACACTTTGAAGCTCAAAACCAATATTTCATCTTGAAAGGGCTAGAAGAATCTATTTGTCGCTGTCTGGTTCATACTGGTACAGAACAGGACCACTGATCACCAACTATTGCTGACCCATCAGAACTAGAAGACAAATTTTCATAAAGTTGTTATTCTTCAAACGATTGCATGGATATTTTCTCCAACCACAGTGGCCAATCTTCTCCAAGTTGCCGTGGATTTAGTTCCATGGCAACTTTAAAATCATGCAAAGAAACTAAGCACGGTGGTCTATGTTCTGGCACAGCTTCTGCTGACCCACCAGCACACTGCACGTGTAAATGATTATTTGGCCACATGCCGTTGATGACCTTACCCTGCATCTGCTGTTTGGGGGCAGGGATCTTCCTCATCTCATTTGTAGACCTAGCTCCAACTAAATCAACACAAGACCTGATCAACCGTTTCAAGTACACATCCAACATATGATTCAGCATGTTTGCACATTCCATAGAAACAGCTCCAAGACCTTGTACTGCAGCAATCTGTTCCATGCGCCTCCTCAGTGTTTCTGTATCGGATAACCTACCACTGTCACAACAAATATCAAAATAACCAGCACTACTCACTGGCAATGTTTTGCGGGCTCCTCCTACACTTGCTGAGCAGTAAGGAATCCCAAGTGGAGCCATCAAGGGACTTCTAGAGAAACCCATGCGGGTTAACTGATCCACCTCTTCCCCATCTTCAACAATTGACATTTCAGCTGGCCCTTTCCCATGTATTCTTGGTTTTTCTACAGGTCGCCGTACAGCATCTCCCCTTTCATTCTCAGGTAGCTCGGCAACAGCTTGAAGATGTTGTATTGGTCTCTGATAATCACATGGAGTAAGAATTCCATTCTCCATATCAACCTTACTACCACAGTCTTCCGCACCCATGGATTGATGAGAAACAGAATCAACCTTCCCATTTGGTCCCAGAGGGCTTGGTCTATCTCTCATCTTCCGCTCTCGCATTCCAGGCCTAACCTTAGGGGATGCCGGCAAAATCCCATTTGACCAAACGGGAGCTTTCTGATTCTGATTGTGGAAGCTGGCAAAACTCTGTTCATGCCCATCTTCTCTACCAGGAGATATGTCTGAAGCATGTTCTCCAAACTTCAGGGGACCTGGCGGATGGATTGGTGGTGGAGTCTTTGCTTGGCAAGCATTCTTCAAAATTGACTTTATAAAATGGTTGTGCAATGGAAGATTCTCCCTCCCAAGCACTCGGAAACAAAACTTGTCAAACTCAGTCTTGCTCAGCTTCTGACTCAAAAACCTGTTCAAGTAATAAAAGTACCGTTTTGACTTATCCGCTCCAAGCTTCTTTACAATCTGTGCTTTCAATTCACCCAAATCAATTCTTGAGCTCAGCTGGGGTTGCATTTCTGACCAACAGATTCACAACACCCAACAAATAATAATAATAATAATAATAAAAAGAAAACACACCCAGCAGAAGCCTCAATATGAACCAAATTGCAGCGCTTTCCGTTTCCAGAGAACACTAAACTTCCCCTCCCCCATATCAGCTTATTCCAATTCCCAAATCAGCTAACTACAATCCGTACATATATCAACAACAAGATGTGGAGTGATACTAATGACAGAGTAACCCACAGTAAAAGTTGCAATTCTGCAGAAAAACAGGGTTACCCTTACGCCCAAAAGAACCCAAATTCAGCAATTGAATAGAACACACAATGCAAAGCCAAATCCCACCTTCCTCCCACCAAAACCCTAGAGATCAAACCGCAACAAAACTCCCCAACTCCGAGCACGAAAACCCGCAAATCAAACTTAAATTCATTGAATTGAATGGCATATCAAAACCCTAAGTTTGAATCACCAAACCCGGGTCCGAAACACCATTGTTGTGTCGAACAGCACGAAGCGAACATTACACCACTGCACCAATTTAAACCCCCATTGTTTCGCCAAATTTCGTGCCTTCGAACTTCGAATTTCGAAATTCGAAGTAGAGGGGAAGAGATCAAAACTAAGGTGCCCCAAAAAACAAAATAGGAAGCGAAACCAAAGAAACAAAGAAAATTCAAATTGCAACGGAAGGAAACACAATGAAGAAGAGAAAGAAGAAGGACTAAGTGTTTTGGGGGAAAACAAAGTAGTTATACATTGATTGAACTCTGACCTTCGCAAAGTTCACAAATTGCTCACAAATCTCGAACCTCACTCACTGGGTTTCAATCTTCCAAGCTTCGCCTTTGCCTCTCTCTTACTTTTTTTTTTTTTCTTTTTTTTTCTCTACAATTTATTTATTTTTTATTTCTATTTGTTGGTGATTTTATATTGAGTTTTTGTTTTTTCTCTTGGCAACTCAATATCTGCTTAAACCATCCTTTCCTCTCTTCTTCTTCTTCTTTTTTTTTTTTTTTTTTTTTTTCATATCTCTTACATACAACCGGGTCTTATTCTCTTAATTAAAAAAATATATTTTGTATTTGTTTATATTTTTATAGAAATATTTGAAAATTAAAATAAGTTTTTTACACGTACATAATGATATGGTCTAATAATAATAATAATAATATTATTATTATTATTATTATTGTTAACTCCTTTTCTTTTATATTCTCTTTATCAAGTTAGGAGTGTGTATTTATAGTTGCATAAAATAAATTATTATATTATGTATTTTTTTATAATTACAATAAATAAATAAATATTTTTAATAAATAAAACCAAATCAAAACAAGAATAATTAGAAGTGGTTGAAAGAAAAACTTATTAATTATATTGATTATTTTCAAAGTGATTAAAACCTTTGAATCAATTTGATAATAAAAAAATAATGTATAAAGGAAAGAAAAAGAGAACAAATAAAATAAAATTTACGTTTAAAAAAATAATAAATAAATAAATTAAAATTAAATATTTATTTAACTATAATATTATTCATATAATTAATTGACGTTTTTTTAAAATAATATATTTATTTTTTAATAAACCCTTAAAAAGATAATATAACATTATTTTTAACTTAAAATTTTAAAATATTATTGTAAAAATTTAACTTAATGTAAAATTTAAATCCACACGTATATTTTCAACTAAATATAATATATAAAATATATATTTAAATAAATAATTATTTTGAGTGTTAAAAATTATTCATTTAAGATGTGAAAAGAACGATAATTTGATGAATTTTTAAACATTCTGAAAAATAATATTTAAACGATATTTAAATGTATTTTATAATGAAAATAATATATTTAGTTATTTAATAAAAAAATATTTACATAATTAAGAAAAATAATATGAAACTTAACAAATTGATAGTTGTATAAACTTTATATATATAAGAAAAAAAGTAAAATATGTAAATATTGTTTGTATTGTTATTTAATTATATTTAAAGGTTAATTTTTAGTAATTTGCATAATTTACTAATATTGATACATATTACCTATACAAAACTTAAATGTTTTGTTTGGATTCAATAATAGTTTTGAGGGAGTAAAAAAATCAAATAAAAATTGAAATTATTTAACTTAAAATAAATGAGTAAAAAATTAAATGAATTTATTTATTATTAACAGTTTTTTAATTATTTTATTATAATTTTTAATATAATTTTTTAATTATTTATTATTATAATAACAAAATTATGTTGTTATTTTTTTTAACTTAATCGATTGTATATATAAAATCCAATTCTTTTTTATTTTTTGCAAAAAATTATATTTATTTTAATTTTATAATTTTTTGTATTAAAATGCATAAAATCATTGCATTTATTCAATCGCAGTGTAAATTAATTGAAAAACTGGACCAACAATATTTATACTACATATAAGACCCGGCATACACTTACACATATATTGGAAAATTAAATGTATGGCAGATACATTTCACTCATAAATTGAAGTTAGTAATTTTCAACTATATCTATATCTCTCTCTCTATATATATATATATATGAAAAATAAAATATAATTAAATTTTAGATATAGTTATTAAGAAGTATAATTATATATGTTTATTATTTGATAATTAATATTAAACATATAATGTTATATTTAAATAAAATATGTCATTAGTTCATTTTTTAATGTTAATTTTGAACTAAACCATGCGATTTTAAAAAACAAAATTTAATAAAATTCCGATTTTGATCTATTTGTGGTTATTTGATCAGTTCAGCTTTGTACTCTTTACTTTGTTTTAAGCATTTTGAGTCAGTGTTTGATTAAATTATGTGTTACTTTTTATGATTGTTAGGAGGATAATGAATTTTAAAATTAACATGATTGAATAATAAATGTGTTTTTTTAATATATATAATGAATTTTATGGCACATATTTGATAACTCACTTTTAAAAAGTTGACTTTAAATTAATGCTTCTAAGCATAGATTTATTTTCTTTACTGTATTGTCTCTTTTCCTGCATATTATAATAATATTGTAGTAAGTAGAGTATATTTTGTTTAAGACTGTGGTTATCATATTTATTATTTCTTTTTTTACACCATATTGATTTCTGGATGATTGATGTTTTACAGAATGTAGTTTTAATTTCCCACCATGGTTTTAGTGATGAAGATTATTGATAGTTTAATTTCAATCTTCCTTCAAATTCCCAAAATGGAAATGACATAAAAAAATTTCATGAAAAATTATTTTGAGAAAATGAGAATAAAAATAGGTTTATTAAACAAACTTACCATAGATAACTAAAACAATTAGAAAATAGAAACGATTAAATATAAATAATTAAATTAAAAGGTAGTTTTTCCTCTACACCTAAAACACGAAAATAAAAATTGCAATTGAATATTATTTTTTAAGCCAGAGCAATAACATTGATTTAAATAGTAACACAATCTATAAACTAAAATTCTAAAAGTGGAGTATTAGTTTTCCTATAGTTTTAAATACTTAGAGATTTATATCACATAAAAGATAAAATAAATCTTAGTTTATGTGTTCAAACTGTTTGAAGATTGAAAGCATATTTTGTTTATGGGCTGTGTGGAATACGGCCTACTCTCTACCAGGCCGAACCCAAAGAAAAATCCCATCTCGGTACCTTTTTTTTTTTCGTGTTTGGGCCGCACTCACACTTATAGTGTGACTCTTGCCAGTTCGGGGTGTGGAAGAAGGCATATTTTGTGATTGAAATGGAGAGCGATGTGGAAGAATCTCTGCGGAAGAGGCCCAGAAAATACCCTTCTTTCGCCGATTCATCCTCTCGCAAGGTTCCTCTCTCTCTCTCTCTCTAGTCATGGAACTGTGTTCCAAATTCCAACTATTGCTTAAGAATACCTGCAAATTTTAACTATCAGTGAGTGAATATAAAACCTAGTGTAGTGTTTGTACGTCTGAATTTCACTATTAATCCCAATTCTACCTAGGACTCTACCTCATTGTAGAATGTTCTGGAACGATATGTTTGTTTGATTCAACTTACTTCTTCTAAGCTATCTTTGATCGGAGGCATGATGACCTACCTTCCCTAACGTAATTGTGAGGTTATTGAGAGATAAGGTGGTTTTCTGATGAGTTGTATTGATTAAATTTGAGGAAGTTGTCTTGTGTGGGTTTTTTCAAGTGTAATACTAGTTATTTGTAAATGGTAATTGTGACATTGTTTTGCCCCTTATGATGTTGATGAGTTTATTGTTTTTTCGTTCATGATTGATAATTTTTTATTTATTTTCTTTATGAACTGAGGATTATTGAATCATGCAGCAGTTTGAACAATATCCTGGACGGCCATTTGCCATTATGGGGGAAGTGGTAATGCTCTTCCTCACTTTTATACTATTAAGTTTTGATTTGGATGAAAGTGTGAAGAATTATTTTTTAATTTTTTATTTTTCCTTTTTGGATTTCTTTCAACTGGCATTATTATTGTTTATACTATCGGATGCTGACTTGCATGAGCATGAATAAAGGAAAAAAGAACACAGATGTAGTGCAATGATTCTTGCTGTTTCATTCTTATTTTTTAGAGTCAATTTGACATATGGATATGGTAGGTCTAGAAATTTAGTGCAATGATTCTTGCTGTTTCATTCTTATTTTATAGGGTCAAAATGCCTTGTGGGTATGGCAGGATCTCTTTTTATAAGATCTGTGTTATGAGTTGTAGCTAATCACAATAGTGCACTATTGTGGTGCTATGGCGGGGTAGTGAAGGAGAGCAGCCTTATGATGCCTTGGGATTTAAATAATGAAGTGGTTTTCAATAGTGGCCATTGGCCAATGCAGCAGCAATAGATTTTTTTGTGCAATATAGCAGTGCTACCACATCATAGGTTTTGAAAACCTATTTTACCCCTGTAAATAATGTTGTAGGGGAGGGTTAATAATGTGATTTCTCCTTTTTTTTCCAATGCTGTTTTTTGCTTTAGAAATGTAATAGAACTTGAATCCAGTATTCATTAACCACTGCTCAAAAATTATAGTCTAACTTAACCCAATAATGGGTTTGTAAGGTAAGCACTGTCTGAGCCGTATAAGGATTACCATAGCAATATTTTTGGTTGATTGATGATCTCAACACCAAATATCATGCAAAAGACTATACATCTAGAACGTGGACCAATGTGGATGAGACCCATAATAACAATGTTTCACAAAGAATTGACATTTGGGGGTTACACAAAATATTGGTGGTCTAATAACAGTATATCTAGATAGACTTTAATACTATTTTTTAATTTGGGCTTAACTCAATCCCCTAAACTATGCTTGTAAGGTGAGGATTACTCAGTGCTTATTAGGAATACATTGACTATATTTCCGTGAGATTCCAAGAACTGCTATGCTCTTATTATATGTGTATAAAATAAACTATGACACTATTTAGCATGAATTTATTCATTTTGTTTGAGTATTTATGTAGTATACTTTTTGTTAAGGTTCCAACATAAAACCAATTGGCAATATGTGGAGTAGCCTAACATGTATTTAAACCATACCAAATGATATAAGGTAGGCGATGTGGGACTTTCAACACACCCCCTCCAACGAAGCCTGCCGGACCAGGCAAAGGGTACTTTTGACCCAACTAAAGGGCAACTTTTGGCCCATGACAATAACCGGAAAGATGTTAGGCTTTGGCTCTGATACCATGTTAAGGTTCCAACATAAAACCAATTGGCAATATGTGGAGTAGCCTAACATGTATTTAAACCATACCAAATGATATAAGGTAGGCGATGTGGGACTTTCAACACTTTTATTTATTTTATAATTGTATATTAAAATATTGGTCATCCCACTTCTTGCTATCACCCAAAATTCTTTTCTGATCTGGTTGCTCAGCAATGCAATTCAGGATTGATAACTAAGAATCCATGTCGATTGAACTTGAGGATAAATAAGGAATGAAAGTTCTTGATAAGATTTAAATGTGGGTATGAGAAGAGAGAAACAAAGACTCTATATTCTGAATTGTTATGTATATAGCATTTAGTATGATTTGTTTTTAGTAATAATGGGTAAAAAGATAAATAAATAACTAGTTAACTATTTTTATTTTCAAGAAAACAATTAAACGTCACTTCTTCCTGAGATACATTGATCAGTTAAAATGCAATGACTTAGCTAGTTGGAACATAGTTGTCATTCCTGGATAGCAGTGACACCTGGTGGAAATTCTTACACCACTTTGCCGGAAGTGCAGTGAAACTTGACAGCACTCAGAGTCATCCTAGTTAAGTTTACAGGGTATTAACAGCTTAACAACCCCTTCTTTCCTTCTTCAAAGTGTTTTTGTTGAGGAAGCATAGCCCCTTAGTGTGGGAGGTCAGACACCATATGAGAATAGAGAAGAAACAAATATTTTATTTCTTGAATTCGCTCATGTGGGTGTACCACTCAACAGTAGGGGTGGCAAGCCAACCAGACTCACACGGCTGAGCTGAAAATAGGCAAGTTCAATCCAAATCATTTTATGGCAGAAAAAAAATTTCACAACTTGACTCAACCCACTACAGGTCGGTGGGTTGACTCACTAACCCATATTTATTTTTTTGTTCTTCATTTTTTTTTTCTAAATAAGCATAATTAAATTGTGGGATTGAAACACAATGGCATGACAAATACTGTGACGCGACTGAAACGCGACAAATGTTATGGTGCAACTGAAGTATGGTGGCGTGATATATGCAGTGGTGCGGCGAACGTGGTGGCGCGACAAACTCTAGGGTGCAACTAAAATGCTTTGGCGCAGTGGCATGACAAACGTGTGGCGCAACTAAAATGTGGGACTGAAATATGACAAATGCTGTGACGCAACTGAAAAGCGGTGGCGCGCTAAAAAAAAAACAAACACAGTGTCGTAGTGCGGCAGCCTAAGTGCAACGGCGGATTCAGTGGTGTGACGGACAATTGATGATAAGCTTGAGTGAAGGTTTGATTTGTAGCGGCAATATGGAGTAAAGGTGGAGAGGTAGAATAACATCAACTAGGGTTACTAAATTATTACAATTATATTTAAAATTTAAAATGAATGTTGAGATGCAGATCAACCCACCAATACCCAGTTCGAATCCACTTAACCCGTGGGTAGAAAATAAACAAAAAATCGAACCCAACCCAACTCAAATCCGTGGTGAGTCGGGTTGGCTTACGGGTTATAACCCATATTGACACCCTTACTCAGCAGAATGATCTATTAGTAACAATAACAATAATGATTAAAAAAGATAATAAATAACTATTTTCTAAGATATTTTGAATTAAACTGAACACAATAACTAAGCTACTTGGAAGAGTAATAATCATTAAATTTTCCAATTTTGAAGCAAGGGCAACAACTCAATGCTTTTAGATAGCCATGTCATGAAGCCATTTTTTGATGTTATAACTATTATTTTAAAGGAAAAGAGATATCTGTTTTATCGTATTTCCCGTTCTCAAGGTCATCAACAAAAGGGGAATGAATGTGTATTATTGCTTGCATTTGTTTTGGTTGACTCAACATAAGACTGGGGTATGTTGACCTTATTGTATATTTGAGAGTTAGGTTTTGGAGGGAAAGGAAAAGGAGGACAATTTGTTAGTAATAAATATTGTCTAATTTGACAATTTTTTGAAACGAAAGAAATGACATGATAGATTAACATAAACATAATGTCCTGATCTTTGGTTTGTTTTATAGTTGTTATATATATTCTTAATTTAAAATAAACAATTTGCTCTAGTCTTTCCCTCTAAAACTCTTCTCCTAAATATACCATGGATGCCTTGTGTTGATAGAACATTGTAAATCAGCAATGAATAGCAGTGCTTATAAAAGTGGTATACTAATGGATTTGAAGATAAATTTTGCATGATGTTAGTGTGCATTTTAGCATGTTCAATACTTTAAGTTAAAAACGGAAAATTTATGCCAGTTACACAATTCTCTCTTTCTATGCATTACTAGTAATTTTTCTTTGCTGAAACTATAGCTGGGTTCTCTCTTTGTCAGAATTTTATGCAAGATGATGATCATCGATTGGAGATTACCCGAACTAGATGTAAGTCTATATATCTCATTGGTTTTATTTCCAATTTATACATTGACCGTCAGTTATTCTATTCTTTCCATGACAGTTGGAAGTTTGCTTAAAAGACATGGAGATTTGACAGAACGTCTTGCTAGGTAAGTCACCATTGAAGATGAGTATGGCCTCTTTTTGTAGTACAATGTGTCATTGGAAAGTCATCAATGTGCACATGCTTGAACTGCAAATTAATAGGTGTAGTATTAACATTTGAATACTGTGGCATCTTTTATGTTATTGGTTACTTGTATACCGTAGGGTGGGATCAGATATATATTTCATGTAGTCAGTGAGGAAACTGTCGGAGTTCTTGGTCTTTTTACATGAACATTCTTGTATTATCAATTAAATTCGTGTTTGATAAGAAGGAAATTGAGAAGAATTTAGATAAGTAGAGCTGATACTCAAAATTCTGTCCAGTTCTGCTTGCCTATCAGGGGCTAATGAATGAAAAAGCCAGAACTTAAGGAATCCATATTTTTCCTTGGATTTCCCACTGAGACATTTCTCTGGCAATCTTCTACTTTTTGGCTATATTTAAGGAAATCATACCTTCCTTGTATTTGGATTAACCACACCCACTCAGCTTTCTCCAATATTTCCAACTTTCTCTGCCAGCATGTGATTTATGTGGCCTTTGCCCGCTGGTCTCCAGCAATACTTCCAACTTTCTCTCTTTGTTACATTTGTA
This sequence comes from Sphenostylis stenocarpa, assembly GCA_963425845.1. Taxonomy (NCBI): domain Eukaryota; kingdom Viridiplantae; phylum Streptophyta; class Magnoliopsida; order Fabales; family Fabaceae; genus Sphenostylis; species Sphenostylis stenocarpa. The sequence goes on along the minus strand of OY731406.1, from coordinate 7,675,800 downwards.
TTCCTTTGGTGCATCAGATTCCACATTCTCAAGCAGATTTTTCAAGTTTACTCTTTCTCTGCTGTTTGTTCTCTTGTACCTTTTTTTGTATATGTAAATATGGTTTTTATATCTCAAACCTATAATTCCACTGTAGTGGTCATCTCACTATGCACTAACTTTTTATAACACTTTTTTTTTTGGTTTGTTAAATGCTATATGGGTTTGATAACTATGGCTGATGTACAAAGTCATAGCTTTTGTTGCAATGAGATGTTGACATCATAGCACGTGTGGACATTCTACATTAGTAGAAAGATCTGTTCTATTTTTCTCTGCTCTTTATAGATGTTTTATGTGTAATTCCTAACATATTTTGAAAGTACTTCACATGCAATCAAGATTCATTTGGTCACTAGAAGATGTTCAATTCTTTTCTTTATTCCTCAGTGAATAGCTTGATGTATTCTATGACACTTTTACTATTATTGTTTCTTGACGTCCATTAGTTGATGTATGTTGTGGTAACAGTATTTTTTAAATATTGGGTTCATAGGGATTCAGACAAGATAGTATTTGAGCGTCTACAAAAAGAGTTTGAAGCTGCACGAGCTTCTCAAACTGAAGGTAGCTTTGACTTTGGACTTGAGAGATAAAGTAGTAGTAGACAGTATATGGATCTGCCTGGCCTCAATTTTTTTTTTTCCCATTTATTTCCTTTGTTGCACTTTAATCTATTCTTTACCTTTGTCAAACTGTTCCTTTTTTTTGCCTATTCAATTTTTTTATTTTAGTACTTTTATTATACACCTTTCAATTTTTGGTTTGCATATGGATGCCTCTATCTATCCAATATTTCATATCCCTGTAGTTAAACACTAATTTTATCAACGATGTTAATATTGATAATAAATTGATATACAAAAAGCAGATGTTAATCTACAAGATTTTTTTGTGAAATGATAATTTGAGTTTCTTTACAAGCAATGCATGTGTGTCATTGATAATTTTTTCATTAATATAGCACAACTATCTGTTCGGTTTCTATCCTTTGTGATCTGGCACATTTTTACAAGATATTTTATTGGTTTTTTTGTTACCTAGATTACTAATAATAGTCTAAAACTATTGCATTGGATGCTTTACTTGATTTAACATGGTTTTAGCCTAACATAGTTCTCCTAAGATTGCTATTTTTTAACATTATAGACTAAATATCTGTATTACCCCCTGAGGATGCTCGTGACATGAAGTTTTCTCTCACTGAAAATGTTGACATTAATGTAGCCACTCAGTCATAGAAAGGGTATCATTTGGCCCTCCACATGAATTTGACATTAATTTAGTCCTTCTATTATAGAAAATAGCACCAATCTAATCCCTCAATCAGATTGTGATTTGAGACATCAATTGTCTTTAATTTAGAAGCTCCACCAACAGTCTTCTCAAGGTCTGTACACAAAAGGCTGACTTTGACATTGGTTTTCTTGATTGAGGAGGTAAATTAATGTCAACTTTCTTTGGAGGATCAGATTGATATTTCCTGTATCATATGGGGAAATTTAGTTGTTTATATTATGTTTTGTGTTTGACAAGCCTGTGTACCAGATGAGACAAAGCACTGACTGGGTTGGGGTGAAACAGGATAACCAAACATTGAATATAAATACCAATAAGATTTTTCAATGCCCTTGGCTCTACCCTATATAAACACAAGTTGGTATCAGTATTAGCTATCCTATTGGTTGAAATACTGCTGTTTGTTAGAAGTTCCACATCGCCTACCTAATGCCATTTGGTATGATTTAAATATTTGTTAGGTTATTTCACATAATGTCAATTGGTTTTATGTAAGAATCTTAACATGGTATCAGAGCTAAAACTTAACATCTTTCCGATTATTGCCTTGGGTCAAGAGTTGTCCTTTCGTTGTGGGTCAAAATTCTGGTCCGGCAGGTATCGTGGAGGGGGCGTGTTAGAAGTTCCACATCGCCTGCCTCATGTCATTGGTTTAAATACATGTTAGACTACTCTACATATTACTAATTGGTTTTATGATGGAACCTTACAATGTTCAAATGTCAAAATATTCACAGGAAATTTTGTACTGGTAAGGATTGAATTGGATCCTAATAAAATAAAATATACAATGTTGATCTTGGCTCATCATGTAGAATAAATACCAGGGCCATTTATACATGGAATAAGAAAAGGGCACTAAACACAAAAAAAATTCTATGATTTAAAGCATTTTAACCAGGGAAGATTATTAAGATGGAAATCGTGGTTCACTTGGTGGTGCATAATTTGACCAATAGCTTTTGGTAATTCATTGCTGAAAATGCTTCCTAACCTCCTTTTTTTTCTTGTAGAGATATGTTTGGATGGGGATGCGTGGAATGATGGTCTACTAGCTACAATAAGAGAGCGGGTATTAGTTATTGACTTTTACCTTTATTTCACTTGTTCATATTTGACCTAGGTTGTCACTGTAATTATAATTTTTTTTTTCCAGTTTCACTAGCGAAGTTGATAGGAAAGTTTGATACATTTACATTTGTTCTTCTCAGGTGCATATGGAGTCAGACAGAAAAGCAATGCATGGGGATGCTGACATATTATCATGTCCTCTGGATAAAATTACGTATAAAATTGGAAACAAGGTAATATTATATGGCTACACCTGCCTTTCACTGCAAATTACTTGTTTTTCAGTAAAAAAATATTATACTTGTAGTACTTTAACCATAGATTTCAAAGATTATAGAAAATACCCTGAGAAGGAAAAATGGCATGAGACCAGGTGAAAGATGAGAAGTTTGGGGTCATGTGTATTTCAGTTGAGTGAGAGAACCAAAAAATCTAAGAAGTGCTTAAGAGGAGTTGAGGGCGTATTTTATGCTAGGAATTGGTGTTATTCATTAAAAACAATTAGTTTTGATCTCTGCAATTATGTGGTGAGGGTACATCGAGCAGATCACTTTCATTTTTATGCGTCTCTATTAACTTGTTATGGGATTGGATTATATTTATGGCTCCTCTTTGTTATTGTTCTCATGGCTTTTTCAAGTTAGTTGCCTTTTATGATATGCTGAGTGATTGGCTTCCTTGCTTCATTCTTCATCATTTCATGTTTCTTGTCATATCATGATTTTCCATTTTATCTTTCCACTAATTTTCTTCCTTGTTGTGTTCTTAATAACTTTTTAATCTTCCCCCTCTAAGATAAAAATTGTTGGTCTGTCTTAATTGTTCATGTGTGCTTTGATTAGTTGGTATTTTGTGTCTTTACTTCCTGACCAAATCATCTTTTAAATATTGGAATTTGGTGTATTTGTTACCAGGTAATTTGCTGTTTGGAAGGCGCAAGAATTGGTGTACAATATGAGACAACGTATGCTGGTAATTTGCGATCAAATTTCTCTTGAATAACTTATTCACAAACACTACCATATTATTTAGCTCATGAAAATATAAATGACAAGATAGAGGCTGGGTATTTTTTTATTTGTTCCTTCCTTTCCTTGTGTCTTTTCCTTTGCCATTAGATGATAAGTGATAAAGCCTGTTCATTTATTGCCAGGTGAACCTTGTGAGTTTTACCATTGTGTGCTGGAGAGTAAGTCATTTCTTGAAAAAATGACTGTCCTTGAACACACAGTTCCATTTTTCCTGCCAATACGTGAAATAGAAAATGATCTCCTTTCATCCAATGCAATGGTAAAGTCATTTATATAAATTGCCTTTTCACGGTTTATTTCAATTTTTATTTTCTAATAAACATTGTTTTATTGGTTTGCTTCAGAAATTCATAGATCATGTAGGAGATCTATTGCAGGCTTTTGTGGATAGACGGGAACAGGTAGATAGTTCATGTATGTGATCATTATGAGAAAGTTTTGATTTGTTTAGTTTTTTGGAATACCAATATTTTGTATTCACAATCCACATAAATTTTCTATATGGGGCAAAGTTTTACATTTATACAATTGCGCAAAGCAAGTACTTTCTGACTATTTTGCATCCATATGTCCAGAAGCAATTTAGTAACATTTGGTTTACCCCTGCTCTATAAACTGGATTTTGTTGAAATAGTTTACTTCTTCCAAATGAAATATCCTTGTTAGTTCGCATTCTCAGATCACTATCTCATGGATCAATCAAGCGGGTACTGATCATGTGATTCCCCTTACCCTTGTTTTTTTGGAAAATTATCAAAATGTTTATTCCAGGCTGCAGTTCTTTTTTCAATCCCATTTAAAAACATTGGTTGTGAAATATACAGACCCGGTGTGTTATTAAGATTTTTGTGCCATGTCAACTATTAGTTGTAAGATTTACACCTTTCCTTTGTTTCATCAAACGAATATTCAAATAGAAAATACTGAACATAAAATGTTCAGTTGACTTTTTTTTTTTTGCCAAATCTTAAATGACATTTTAGTTGTACATAGAAGAAACTAAGTTAATTTTCAGAAATACATTATTTCTTAACGTGCTAAATGTTTATTCAAATTGTTCAAATAAATGCTTGAATGGTATTTAAACATGCAAATTTTCCCAATCACATGAAATTGGTGCAAATATTTTCCTGTGTCTTTTGTCCCCTGTATGTGCGAGGAATATAATTGAATAATGTCTGCATTTGTATTAAACATTGGGTTTGTGTAAGAATTTGACGTGTGTCCCAGAATTTGTTTGGAGAATTTATTTAGAATGTATTGATAGTGTAGATGTTTTTACTTTGTCAACCGTTCCTGGTTTGTCATGTATAGTGAGATTGTTGACGTTAGTAATAATTATTTTTAGAAGGCATGTTTAGGTTGCTTTTTAATTGGTTGACAATGTAAAAGAATATTTACATTGATAGTACATGAACACAAATTCTGTTCCAAATAGAAGACTTATTTTTATTTTCTTTATTAGTTGTATTCTGTTTCTACTATTAAGGTTATACGTGGGCCATTATTAAGTATCTGCAAAACATAAATTTATCAATCATTTTTTTGAAAGTTGAGAAATCTCTGCGATGATAAAGAACCTTTACTTACATGTTCTAGTATATCTAAATTATTTCTGATACAAAAAACATGTATCTTTTTTCTCTCTCGTGAATATCATGCAGGTCAGACTTATAAAGGAACTATACGGAAATCAAATTAAAGAGCTGTATCATAGCCTTCCCTACCATATGATCGAACTTGTGTTGGATGATTCTGATTGGTTAGTATCTTTTTTCAAATTTAGTGACTTGGTCACCCTTAAAAATTGTCTTCCCTCTACTGCAATCAATGGAGGTTATTTCAGTATGCTTGAATAATCTAGTAAAATGATTTTTTTTTTTTTTTTTTTTTTGTGGCCATTCTAATGTGTAATGTGATGCTAAAAGTAAAGTGTGACTAGAGTGAAGTTAGGTATGCTCCAGATTTCAATGGTTGAAGAAAGCACATGTTACTGTTTTGATTGTTTTACAATTGTTCCCTTGGCAACAATTATCTGTCAGTCTATATTTTCCTTCTGTCAACTTTAAGTTATGCCAAAAATTTTGGTCAAGTAGCTGGGGTGCTGGGAAAGATGGTTCTAATGAAAGGAAAGATTTGTAGGTTTTACAATTTTGATTTGTTTGCACCTTAATTAAGAAAGTTTATTTGTTTCTGTCAGAAGTTTATTATTAACATTTCTTATCTTCTATTTTCCTCCATTGAAATTGAATATTCTTTGCTCAATCTATCTTTTTTTTTTTTTTCAGCAAGGTGACAGTCAGCCTTCGATATGCTGATCTAGTTTCGGTGCTTCCGACTCGAATCTCAGTGCTAGCCTGGCCAATGTTCAATAAAAGTACTACAGCAACTTTGAACAGGAAGGAAGATGGACTTTCAGGAAGTCATTCTGCTCCAATTCGCTTAACGTATGCAGAAGATGCCTTACGAACCATGAGTTTACCTGAAGGTACATGAGTTTTCTGTTGCTTGTGGGCACATGATGACTAGTTAAAAATAGATTTTTAAGTAATTTAAAATATATACAGGGTTTATTCAATGCTCTCAATACTTACTTTATTATATTTTTCATCCATTCCAGCATACGCAGAGATTGTATTAAACTTACCACAAGCGATTCAGCAGACGTGTCATCAAAAAGCCCCCGTTTAGTCTAGATTCATCTGTAAAAATTCTTGGTAGAGATGTGAAATATTAGAAAAAATAACTTCAAAATTGTTACCTCAGAGGATGAGTTCATTTTTTCTGTACTGTTGTCACTTAGCATATGTACTTTGGCCCCTTCAGGCCTCGTTATTCCTTCCATGCCTACTCCGGGTGTCTTGTATAATTACTACGACAGGGCTAGGTTTACATCTATTCAAACTGTTGTCAGTTATTTTATTTTATATTTTTCATAATTCAATGTATATGTAAAAGTTGGTTTCTTACAAGTTCCATCTTTTTTACATGGCAAACAAAAATGGCAAGCACGAAGGCTGACCATTTTCGTATCATTTAAAATTGGAATTAGAATAAATGATACTTCATTTTGAAGTAAATGGCATACAGTGCAATACTCTACGCTTGCTGGTTGTGTTGTTGGCTGGAGAAACAATGTGTCGATCTGTTTTAATGCTAGATATTTTAATATTGATATATTTAATTTTGAATTCGCTGCTATTTTCAAATAGGTGCTCAATTTATTTTGACAGATTTATTAGTGTTTGGAAGGATTACACACATGAAAAATTAAAACCTCTATCGACAGCTAAAAGAAAATTGGTAGGCACCATATTCGAATGCATCATTGTACATATTATCACTTTATTCCTTAGAATCTCTATCTCCAAGTTGCGCAACAATAAAACTATAATTATTGAGGGTAACTTTATCAAACCCACACGCGTTAGTGCTCTATGCCGACCAGCAAATTTCTTTTCAATAACGAGGAAGAAAAGAAAATTTTGAAATTGTTACAAGCAGACTATCAGCTACAGTTACCATTTTTAAAAAGAGTCATTGAAGGATAGATCATACCGCTGGAGGGATTAATCCCATGTATTAACAATTCTCTCCCCTTGAATACAAAAAAGGTGTTTTTTTAAATAAAAAAAATTCTTTAGTTTTTAAAATCCTCTAAACAAGGTTATCAAACAATTGGTGAAGGATGGTTGGTGCAAGACATAAATAGAGTGTGAAACTGAGAGGGAGAAGCTAAACCAGATGGAAACAAGAGGGAGAAGTTAAAACCAGATGAAAACAAGATGAGAAAACATGTATCTATTGTAGTATGATTATTAAACGAGAAGTTGATTATTAAATAGTATGAAAATGTTTTAATAAATAAGTTTTAAAACTAAAAGGGATAGGAAAATAAAAGATGAAAGATATAGGCAATGATTAGTTTCTACTCTCTGCAGTATTTGAAAGATTAGGGCATCTCCACTTAAAACATTATAAGATTGTTATTCCTTGCCTTCACCTAAAAAAGAAAAAGAAACGCACAGAAGGACGAACCATCATATGTGGGTTGGGAATCTCTCAGTTCAGAGTCCATCTTCCTTATCTGATGATTTCAGATTAGCACGCCTGAATGCACGTTACCTATTACATCCCATATATTAATTATAATAAGCAATAAAAGATATTCTGTTAACTTCTCTCAACCTTGTGAACTTGTTTATCTCTTTCAATAGCACAACATTCATCTTCCCCTCTCTTTGGTTCAGTTAAAAATAGAGAAACAAACATAATATGCACATAACAGTTAACTTAACTGTACCACTCTTTTTAATTTTTATCACTAAATTTAAATATTAATATTTTTCTTATGCTTTGCCAGTTTACTCATCTTTTCTATTGGCGTGAATAAAGTAAAAAGATATACCAGATATTAAATTGATGCTTGAATTACATGAATAAGATAGTTAATATATTGGGTTTTGTTCATCAAGAAAAAGCTAAGACTTTAAAGTGACCATTATATCATTTAACACTCTCAAGATAAGATGAAAGTAAATCCTATCTGCCATGTTATTTGGTATCCAAGAGTTTAGCATACCTCTTGAACTACTGACATACATTAAAAGAAGAGTAATCATTCAAATTTTCACAACTCTAAAACGGATTAACTTAGGTCTTCATCATATCTGTTGTTGCTCTTGGACAAGCTCCAAGTGACTTCTTCTTGAATATTGTCCAAAATTCTTAAACTGTGTAATGCTGTTGGATTGTATCTATGTCAAGTCCTTTCAGCTTTACCACTGACTCAACGTGTCCTTTCAGAGTATGAAGCTCCCTTAGTCTGTAAACCAATATAAAAAAATATCTGTAAGATACTGTCACAGGTATAATTTGTTAGTCATTCCTCAATATTTTATAATTACCACTTCATGAAGGACAACTTACATATATATAATCTCCTTAGGTGCTTTTATTGATGTTTTCCAATTAGAATTAGAGTTTCATCTAAGTGTAATTCCTGTAATAAAGGTTTAATGCAAATTACCAAGATGAAACTCTAATTATGATTGGAGAAAAAAACCTTATAGAATTACATGTTGTCCCTTCATTAATTATTTCACACACAAACTTGATGCCACACAACAGAACTATATAAGTGGAGTTAGTGGCTTACCTTGCAACCTCAGCACGTCTCTTGGCTTGCTCAGCAATCTCTGAAAGCTCCCTGTAACTATTCTTGTCATTGAAAAGGTTGGTTGTTTCAGGTGGCTGAAGACCGTGAAGAGTTCTCTGAGCAGTTGCCCACTGTGCTTCTCTCTCTTCTTTGCCGTAGTCTTTCTTTGTGGTGAAGGCAGTCTGTCATAAACAGGTTTTGAATTTTGAAGTTTCTGACTAAGATCAACAATGCAATCAGTAATTAAATAATACCAACAAAGAAATTACCTTGTTCTCCAGAAGATTGTCCCAAGCTTTCCCACTCAGAACATAGCGGATTGTGAATTTAAGTATATCAAGTGGAAAATATGTCACTAAACTGTAGAGCCAGATTACACCTGCCCAACCCCATCCCATTCCCTTAATTCTTGCAAAGCCCCAGTTAGCATATACTGCTAGAAAAGTTGCCACCTGTCAATCATGAAGCAAATTATTACTCATTTGATTTTAAATTACTCACATACTGGAGTTCCATGCAAATAACTATGGCTTCCTGAGACAACATTAGTATTGAATGGGTCTATAGACTACTATATTTTGATTCCATTTCAATGCTTAGTTTAGTTAGAGATGTACTGATTTTTCAATGGTGGATGTGAATGTTACTAGCTACATGATTTCAATGTATTAGTTTATTATGTTTTAAATAATGGATGTGGATGTCGAGTGAGGGACAAGTGCCAGATTATGAAGACCAGGTTCATGACAAAAAAAACGAACTGTTGCAATCACAAAATTAAAAGAGAAACCAACAAACAACTATATGTCCTAGGTTGCTGATAATAGGAGATTCAAGATTACCAGTTGTGCAATCATAAAAGCACTCAGTAGGAGAAGACCAGGTCTCTCAACGTAGGACCAGCTGCGCGACCTGGTAACAAAAATCAGTGCTTGACTTATAATACTGACTTGTAGGTACAGGGCTGCCATCATTTCTCCGGGGCTATTTCTTATAGACCTCACACCAAACTTGTCCTGCAATTGTGCAAATGGTGCTTATGGCTCTCACAATTTTTCTCCATTTGGTGCTGACAATATTGAGGAAAACCTAAAATATAAATTATTACCGAGCAGAAGTCGGTATCCTTGATGAGCCAGAAAAATACCACTGTCATTAGAGCCAAGTAACTACCTAGCACAACACCAGTTGCAAATATCTCCCTCAGCTTCCAGCTGTCTGGCAGTGGAGATGGTTTCACTCGATCCTTGGATATTGTCATGATGGTACCTAAGGTATAGGGATGAAGGGAATCAAATTATTATTATTTTTTTCACTGAATATTCTGTATAAACAGCATGAAAGTTAAATAAATGTTATCTTACCATCGTTTAGTATAGCAATAATCAACACCATGAAGGGTGCAAAATCAAATTTCCAAATCAAAGCAATAAACATGAAACCAAACTGTCAAAGAGAAATAGATCACATAAATTATATGAACCATGCATATATATATGTGTAAAATGTTGACATGTTTTTTATGAGTTAACACATGTTCTGCACTTACAACTATTCGAATGGTGATTGACACAGCATAGATCTGCCATAATCAACATTTCTGAGTTAGATTTTCATATTTTAAAATAAAGTCTATCAATTAAATCATGCATGCAAGGAAACTAACAGTATAATTCTTCATCCTTTGGAAAATTGCCCTGCTGGTGAGCACTGCACTAATAATGACACTCAGACCAGGTTCAGTGAGCACAATGTCAGAAGCACTTCTAGCAGCATCTGTGGCATCAGCAACAGCAATTCCAATGTCTGCTTTCTTTAATGCAGGGGCATCGTTGACACCATCACCTGTCATTCCACATATATGCTTCCTGTCTTGCAGCCTCTTCACGATTTCATACTTGTGTTCTGACATGTCATAGAGAGAGGAAAAAGTGATTAAAATGTTGTTTGATTTGAAACATGTCACAAGGTTAGCATTGTTAACAAAAGTAGTAGTCCCATGTCACCAGATTGCAAAGAAGCCATGAACATTGAAAAGGATGTCTAAAATAGATGAAAACAAAAAAATGTGTGATGGTGTGATGCTATCAAGTACCATGATCATTATCATCATGGACAAGGACCTACCAGGAAATACTCCAGCAAATCCATCAGCTTTCTCAATTAATTCATCAACTGGAAGAGCTGAAACAGAAGCATCCTTGCTTTGGCCAAGCAATGAAGAAGACGGATACATGTTTGTTCCCATGCCAAGCCTTCGGCCAGTTTCCTTGGCAATCGCAAGCTGATCACCTGGAGAACAAGAAACCACAAACAGTTTGTAAGTTACATGATTTCATTTGTAGTATGAAACACGAACTGCAACAAAGTAAGGTCTCCCTACAATCCTACCAGTAATCATCTTAACATTCACACCAAGGTTCAGAGCTCTTGTGATAGTTTCTGCACTATCGTGCCTTGGAGGATCAAAAAGTGGTAGTAAACCAACAAATTGCCATGGTGCACCAGGACTATCCTTGTTTTTCTCAGGTACCTCCTATTATGCAGACACCATACAAACAGCGATAGACGAGGGTTATTCAAACAATTAATAGGTTGGAGAAGAGAATGCTAAATATCAGCTTTTCTAACCTGCCGAGCAACACCTAAAGAACGGAGTCCTCGCTCAGCAAACTTGTCAATCACTCCATGAACCCTCTTTCTGACATCCTCTTTGCAGTTGCAGAGGTTCAATATCTAAGCCAGGAAAGAAAAGTATATCAGGCATCTAAAATGTTCACAAATGTACCAAATGGTGTTAACAGATCACATATTTACCTGCTCAGGAGCACCTTTGCTAGATCGATGCCAATTTCCATCAGAATCAATATAAGTTAGAGCAGTCCTCTTGTCCACAGGATTGAATGGAAGAAAATGGACCTCCCTGATACCAGCTCGAGCCTGACAAATGCAAAGTAGAAATAAATTAATATTTCTTTATCTTCATTAATCCCAAATGATAGTGATCGTCATTTTGACATATTTACCTCCTTTGGATCAGCAAGCATCCCAACAATTGCAGCATCTATAGCATCCTGATTCTCCGTCCTAGAAGCCCTAGCTGCTAGAAGGATAACATAATCCTTCTCAATACCCTTGGCAAAAACCTCAATCAGGTTTTTGTCAACACTGAGCTTATTTAGGGTGAGAGTCCCAGTTTTGTCACTGCAGAGGACATCCATTCCTGCCATTTCCTCAATAGCCGTCATACGTTTTGTAATGGCACCTTGCTGTGAAAGCCTGTGAGAACCAATAGCCATAGTGACAGACAAAACAGTTGGCATGGCAATTGGAATTCCTCCAATCAAGAGAACCAACAGATTGTCAATCCCATCTCTGTACTTGCGGTGTTGTATTGGGTACATGACTATGAGCTCAATGATTATTCCAACCGCAATGGAGCAAATGCAGAAGTTACCAATTGCTGTAAGGACTTTCTGGAAGTGACCAACTTGATTGGTGCTGTCAACCAAATGAGCAGCTTTGCCAAAAAATGTGTGCACCCCAGTGGCAATCACTACTGCTTCTATCTCACCCTTCTTAACAGTTGATCCAGAAAACACTTCATCAGAGGGATTCTTTGTCACTGGGAGAGACTCTCCAGTCAAAGCAGACTGATCAACACTCAGAGCATCACCCTCTAGAAGACGGGCATCGGCAGGAATGATATCTCCCAGTTTGATGCTGACTATGTCTCCTGGGACCAAAATTGCAGCATCTTGTTCAGTCCATCTCCCATCTCTGAGAACCTGAAATTTTTGCGGCAACATCAAACATTTAGGATGAGTTTGATTTCCATTTTAAAAAATAATTTTAGTTTTCAAAATGCAACTACATAAGGTTAATCCTGGAAAGGGTGATGCAAGACATATAGCTGAGTGTAGAATCGAGAGAGGTTGAACAAGATGAAAACAAAGAAGATGAGGAAACATCTGTCAACTCTTCCAGTTTTTTAGATTTTAAAACACTTCTTTCAAAACTTAATGTGATGAACAATTAACTGCTAAGTAGTATTAAACTATTTGGCAAAACTGTACCTAAAAACCACGAAATGACAAGAAAGAGAAACTTACACAACTGCAAACAAGGCATGTTGTATACATGATGGATGGTACATATTAGATAATCAGAGTGAGGTTACCTTAGTCTTGGGAGCTAAACCAGCCATGAGTGCAGCAGCAGCATTGCCGGCGTTGTTTTCTTCGATGAAACTGATTGTGGAGTTAATGAACAAGAGAGCAATGATACCAACGAAATCTTGCCAATCCGGAGGCCTTCCTCCACCATTGGCCAAAGCAATGGCCATTATAGCAGCAGCTTCCATAACCCATGACAAGGGGTTCCACATGAAACCCAAAAACTTCAAAATTTTGCTTTCCTGTTCATCATTCAACGATTCAATGAGGGATGAAAACCAAATTTAACTGCACTGTGACCCTAGAAAAAACACGAACAAAAGAAAAATACCTTTTTCTCTTCCAATTTGTTTGGTCCAAAAACTTGAAGCCGACTGGCTCCTTCGTCTGATGTTAGACCTGCTCTTGAGCATTTCAGCTGCTCAAACACTTCCTCCACTGGAATTCTTTCCTGCAATTATGTGACACTGTCTGGTTATTTCTCCAATTGCATGACATCACCAACCAACTTCATCTTGATTCTTAACAATTTATATATTATTATTATTATTATTATTATTATTATTATAATTATGATGATAATGATGTACTTAGCTCCTTCATTTTTTCAGTGTTTTAAAGCAGAATTCACCCAGTGCTAATTGTACTGAAGATTCACTTAAAATATTTTAAGAGAATTATATTGTCATTGGTTAATAAGATTATTCATTTTGTGATAACTATTATGAAACTGATGCTTAAGATAATTTCATCTGGTTGACAACATTTAACCTCAAAAACAATAATCAAAATTCAAATAATATATATGGAGAACATCGCGGATGCATGTCATCTCGATTCTCAATCGAAAAAAAAAAAAACATATCTTATAGGTTGCCTGCTCTTGTTGAACAAGTTACCAGAAAGAAGGCGGAAAAACGAAAACGTTAATTTAAGTTTAACGTAACGAGTTGAATAATAATAAACGTGTTTTTCACTAAAATAAAGCACGAAATATTTGATAAAATACTATACGTAGGCAAAAGAAAAAGTGCATGGAAATAGAATATGTTGATGGGGTGAGGGACACGCGTCAGAAGCTAAGTGATTCCTTTCTTTCCGTGCCACAGTAGGTCTCACTTTTTTTCCCTTTTAAGATCTATCTCATTTATAGCACTTAACTGTATATATCAATAAAATTAACACAGTTATTAAAGTCATCAACCTTTTGTAATTTTTTTTTTGTTACTCCAGCGATATCGTATAGTAAAAATACATATGTCAAAATAAAATTAAAATTTTAAAATTAATAAAAAATATGTATACATGCATCTGTGTAATTCTCTTTTGTAATGGTCACGATACGAAGTGATAAACAGGCCAGATTCGGGAACGAAAAGAGCTGTTAGCGTAAAAAGGGGTTTCGAGTTCACGCGGCAAAAGGAGCCACACCACGTTTTTCCTCAATTCACAAGTCTAATAATTATACATTTATACACGTAAAACTCATTCTTATAAGACAAGTCAATTTTTTTGTTAATCATAAAATAAGTAATATATATATAATATTCAAACACCAATAATCAAACTTAAAAAGTTATATATAGTTACACAGTCTCGTAAAAAATCACATAATCGTTCTATATACTTACTTGATTATTTATAAATTATAATGAAAACTAATAGCTCGTATTTAATTTGTGGAATTTTGACGTAAAAAGAAAGATGAAGAGTGATGAACATGTAAAATTTTGGTGAGAAGCGAAGAATGAGAGTGAATAGGAAGAAGAGGTTTAAACGAAAAGCAAAGAGAGAAGTACCAGATCAACGTTCTCGTTTTTTATTTCCTCAAGGCTGATACCGCCCATGTTGGAAGGTGTGGCGGTGGTGTTGCAATCAGAATAGAAGAAGCTTCAAGGGTTTAAACAATTGAGTTGAGAAGGAGGAGAAAGATATGGTAGTGGGTGCAGTGGCTTACGGGGTGCTATATATACATGATATATGAATGAATGAATAAACAAATATGCGAGTGTGGGTGCAATGGGCAATAAGTTAACAAGTTGGAGGTGAGAGAGAGAGAGAGAGAGAGAGAGGAGGTGCGTGGTGTGGTTATGCGATTGAGTGGTGGTGGGTACCACAGTCCAACACTTTTGTGCATTGACCTGCCACGCTAATTGATGCTATCAGGGGTAGGTCTTTCTCCCTTTTCTTTCTCTTCTCTTCCATTCACCTTCCACTCTTTCATATCCCTCCCTTTTATCTTCTACACTTTACATTACATTTCTTTTTTTCTTTTAAGAAGATGTCTAAATAACAGACAAGGCTAAACAAATATTTACTAGCCACATTAACCTCGTTTCTCGTATTACGTTATATTTTAGTTTGATGACGATAAACAACAGATAGTGTAACTCTCGATTTTACAACCCAGACTAATACTATTATTTTGGATCATAATTTATAAATTATTTTGGATTGTCAATAATTATAAATTCTGTAATTAATTGTGAATTTATATTTTTCTTTTAATTTAAAGACAATCAATTATAAATAAAATTATTTAACATATATCCATTTTTTAAATTGGAAAGGTGTTACGCCGGTCCCAAAGATTATATATTATTTTTATGTTAAATTTCGTACCACTACAATAATATATATATATATATATATATATATATTTTTTTTTTTCTTAATACAGTTAAAATATACCTTAAAAAGAAAATTATAAGTTTATCCTCTCAATTAAATTTCCCATGTTTCACTAAGTTACTTACGTATGTATGCATGCGGTCCGGGAACACTTTGGGGTGAACACCCATCCGAATAAGTAGGGTCAATAGTTTACCATTTAGGCCTATAATAAACTATAACAATATTATAACAATATGTTAAGATTTGTAATAATTATTTTAAATATATCATTCTCTTTTAATTCATAAAGATATTTTTTAAAAATAAAATTATGACGAATAAAAACTTTAAAACTAACAATACCTTCAATATAGAAATTAATTTTAACAATATTATTATAACGAAATATTCTAATAATAACAAATATACAAAATAATATTAAATATTTTTAAAAAATACTATATTATAATATTCAAAAAATACTCTAAATATATATATATATATATATATATATATATATATATATTTTGTTTATATTGGATAAAATTATAAATACCTCGTAAAAAAAATTATCTTCGTAATTTGAAGATAGTAGACGTCAAGCTAGAGTAAACATAACCCGTGTGCTTGATCCTATACTATTTTTGGAATCGAGATCCTCCTTTTAATATTAATTTGTTGATAAATTTCTATGAATACTAATTAAATATTTTTTAAATGGCATTTTCTCGTTGACAATATTTTAAAATCTAGAGCAACAACATTTTCTTATCTAAAATTGTCAACATGAGAGAATCTACATTACTCATATGTTATATAGATTTAGCAAGATGGAATCTTTCAACAGGAAATAATTACTTTTAAATTTAAAATTTTCCATCATGAAAAATGGGAGTCACTTATTTTATCAATAACTTGAACACTTACTAATTTCTATATTATATAACTCAACCAATAAATCATTTTAAATTGTCTTGATTATTTCATATGAGGAAACTTAATTAATTGAACATTCATAAATTAATATGCAATAATGACGATCCCTTTAAAAGATATATCATTCATTAAATGATGAAGTTGATTGATAAAGTTTAGAATAAATTTTAAATCATATCAAAATATTGTAAACTTAATAACCACTAATTATTAATATTTAGACATACGAAATTTAATATGCATAAAAATTATTGAACGAAATAAGTTTACCCACAATTATTCTTAATAAGATATCTCCACGTGTATTTTATTTTTATAACTTTCTATTAAAGTTACTCTTTCAAACTCGTTAGAAAAGGTAGCAAAATGTTTTTTCTTTTAAAAACTGTAAAATTATAATAATTTTTAAAAACATTCTTTATTATGATTTTTTGGATTTTAATTTGGAATGAGGAGGAAATTATTCTATTTTAAAGAATAAATATTAAGTATATTAATATAAAGTTTTACTTTACCTAAAAAAAATATATTTGGATTGTTAGTAAAAAAAAAAAAATTACACCGGGGAAGTACGTCATGTGTGTATTTTTGTTTACACGTGTTATTGCTTCTAAATTGAAGGAACCATGTTTCGTGTTATTGCTTCCAAAATGTGAATTTCATAAAACGATTCTGATGCGTTGGCGAACAATGACAACTCAAAAAGACCTTTAACAATGAAGAAACCTTAAAGACTTCATAGTTTAAGATGTCAATATTTTGAAGGATTGAATATTTTTTTCTTCTTCTCAAATTTAGGTATTTTTTTAGTTTGTTTAATCATGTCAAAACTGTTTTTTAGTCCTTAAATACAAAATTGGTATAAAATGGTCTTATCTTAAAGGCAGTGAATTTTTTAAAAGATTAAATTCTAAATATTAGTTTAAAAAAAATCATATCTTTTGGAAAACTAATTTATGTAACTATTTTTTAATGATTAAACAAATAATTATATCAAATGAAGATATTAAAAATAATTATGTCCAAGAACATGGGTATATCAATCTTATGTCTGAGATGATAATGTTTATCATAGTTTTGTTCTTAAAATATGTCTCGTAGGTTAAAAGCGATATTATAATATTCATGATAATGTTCATCAAAATTTTATCTTTTAAAAGACGTTTTGGTGGATTAAAAATGATATAATAATATTCATCATAATTTTGTGACGTTTCGATAAAAAAAGAATAATATATATAAATTGAGTGTTATTCACTTTGAAGCTCTCGTCCTTCACGATTTTGTCTTTAAAACATTTTGAGAAGATAAGAAAAATATATATATATATATATATATATATGTAAATTACTTTTGAACTCAATTTTTAAAATGATTTGAGAGTCAATTAACAGGTATATTATCATATTTGTTCATCAAATGTTATTAAAAAAAATAACCGTATTTAGATCAACAATTTGCTTATATGCATGATAATGTATGAAATTAATGAGTAATGAATATTAACTAGTTGCTTTAACCGACATTTTAAACTGAATTTGGTTCTTTTTGTTCAAATATTGAAGTAAAAACCAAGTTTGCTTCATTCTTTGGCCTGGAATATATAGACAACAATTAGATACCTTTAGTTTTGTCTTTTATTTGGAAGAAATATAACAACCAAATGGAACCATAATTGCATTTCTAACAATGTTTATATGTTAAAAGGAAATTAATATGCATTTGAAAAATAACGTGGAAAAAATGTTAACGGTAAAGAAGCTAGCTAGTGTGAGAATGAAAAGATTTAATGTGACAGAAGAGTTGAAAAATAAATAATCTATAGTGGATTTTAAATAAAAAAAAATTATTTTAAAAAATATTATCCTGTTCTCAATTCTTAATATAAAATAATAATAATAATATTATTATTATTTTCTTAAATTCTTCTCATGAAAACAAAAGAAGCACTTGTCATCTTCATCATGTGCACTTCATGGATTCTTATTCTCAAAGTAAAGGCTATGTACGTAATTGAGAAGCTGTGTTAAAAAAATTCTTGCGAATAAAAAATGTCCTATTAATGAATATTTTGAAGATATATTTATTAAAAACTATAATATAAATACATTACTTAAATATAACACTCATATCAAAATTTTCATAACTAGTTTCTCAAATTATTTATATTATCTAACAATTATCTTCTTCTTTTTTTCTCCAACGCGTTGTTCCTCCAAAAATAGAGAGATTCTTATTATTGAGAAGTTGCTTTAAAACTAACTAGGATTTACACGTGGTAGAATATGTGCTTAAATTCAGATAATATTTTAAAATATATAAATTATGAAAAACATTTCAAATAATTATAATTAAGTGTGTAATTAATTGAAGCAAACTTTTATAATATAGAGAAAAAATATGTTATAATTTAAAAATTGAAATTTAGATTGACATGTATTGTTTTTTAGGGGTGATAAACCAAAATATTTAGCAAGAGTCAAATGTGACGTTAATTCAATTTTGAACTTTGTACTTTTGAGCATTTTGCATATATTTAAGATTGAAATAGATTAAAATTAAAAGAAATAGGTAAATTTTAACGTAAAAAATATATAAGATAAGTGTATCTATTGTTGTATTTAATTTATTTTTATTTATAAATTTTTTTAAATAATAAAATAACTCATAGAAACCTTGAGTAAAAGTGAATCCCTAACTAAAATTTAATAATTACATTATATGATATCATAGTTAAACTTGTAATGTGAATTGTTTCGAAGAAAAAAATTAGTTATTATAATTTATATATTTAAAAAATAAATAAAAACATGAGAAAGAAAAATATGATACATGACCAAAACAGTAAATATATTTAAAAAGGCGAGAAAAAAATATTTTAAAAAAATTAATTATATAAAAAATATTGACTATGTATACTTTGTTATCAAGATAAGTTTTTTACTTTTTATATGTAATAATAATAAAAACTGTATTTTCAATTAAAAGAAATGTTAAAAATATTTTGTCCAAACCTGCCAGTAAAATATGTAGCTTTTGAATACAAAGTTTTCCAACTTAGTTTCCAAACACGGTATATTATGCCTTACGTATATTACAAAAATATTTTATTCCACGTACCTAGCCAAGTACAAAACGTAACACCCATTATAATAATTTTAGGGCATTTATTCTAAATTTCCCTATCAAGCATTTGGCTTTTGTTTAATATAAAAATTAAATAAAATTACGAAGGCATTAAATGGCTAACTTTATTTATTTTGGTGTAAAAGCGACAAATTATTTAAGTATTTCGAGAGTGGAAGACATATAAAAATCACCCTTTTTAAGTTACTCGATGCAAAAGTTTATAATAATTTTGTTAATTAAATTTCCAATTTTGTTTTTAAATAGTGTGAAATGAAAAAAATTGTAAGTTTGATGAACCAAATTTTCATATCTTCTTTTGAAGATTAATCAATCATATAAAGACTATCACATAAAATAACCAAATTCTTGATATGTTTTCATTTGTTCCATTAACCCTTCTTACTAAAGAAATGTTTTATAGTTTCTATAACTTTTGTCCACATGCCAAACACACAATTAAACCATGATAAAAAAAAAGAGACTAATAAATTTTCAAAATTGTGAATAAAGCTTTCTTTCACCATGAACTTTATTCACTGTTTCGTTCCTCAATGCCAAATGGAATATAATACGCATTGATGCTTCAAAAGATAAAAGAAGAAAGATATGTGAATCTAGGTATAGAGAATAAAAATATATATGGTTTGTAAAAAAATACAAAACTATACATGCAAATAGAATTGAAGCAACGAGTACGTGGTTGACATTGGATTAAACACATCAATGTTTCCAATTCAGTGAGAAAATTTCAATTGTGTCTTAATATTCTGCAAAGTGGTCCTTGAACATTGCATCCAAACATTACCCCACAGAGTTCCTTAGGGTTTGTCTTTTTGACCTACCAAAATAAATAGAAGATGGACACGCCTCGAGTATAAAGTTGAATAAAGAAAAGGGTTGGGAAAGAAAGGCAGAGATAAGAGATGCCATTAGAATAATCATTATTGGTGAAAAGGGTTGAATAATAAGCAATAGTTGTTCACAGATTTCATTGGCACACTAACCAGAAATTAATGTTGTGTGTGATGAGGAGCAAGTGGAGAAAAGATTCTTAAGAACAGCCTTACACAAGGGCATAGGATATGTGATATGGATTTGGGATGGAATTCTGAAGAAAATGCCCCACCAAACCAATCATTCTCAAGGACAACTCTTTTTTTATGCATGGCATTGTAAAATCACCACATATTTTGTTTCATTTTCACACAAGTTTTTTAGCCACATTGATATTAGAAAAAGTTATAAAATATAATTCGCAATACACAAATAAAATCCTCAAGTGGGAAGGCATTTTTTTTCTTTGTGATAACTTGGAATTATTTCTCGTTCCCTGTCAATTTTGATGGGATTGGGGAAAATTCTATGAACCAACCATTTTTAAAGTAAGGTTCTCTTTTCTTCTTGCCCCCACCCTTGTGCTATATCGCTAGGGTGTTGTATATTAGTGTTAGTATCCTCATATTTCATTTATTCTTTACTTTTCAATGCTTCAAATAGGAAGTTGCAAAAACCAAGACAATAAACTTGGTCACTTTATACGAGGAGATGACAACGTTTTTGTTTAAAGTTTTATAGTTCTTGTTTGTGTTGTGAAGTGGTGATAGGATTATGATATGATAATTGATGGTAGGAGTTAGATTTCTCACGAGAAGAGTGGTAGGAGTTGTGTCTGGAGAAGCCCAAAGGCAAGTTGGTTGGTGAAGTTGATGATGGGGATGGTGGTGAGAACGAACAAGGAAACACGAGACAAATATAAATTTTGGCAAAGTGAAAATCTGTTGATGGATTCTGAAAGTTGGTCATGGAAGTAGCTAGGCCTCCATCATATGTTGTGGCAGTGGCAGATTCTAGAAAAAAGAAAAGAGAAGGGTTAAGTTCCATGTGAAAAAGAGAAGGACCATTAGCTTGTGAATCAAGGTGTTCCTTTTTTTTTCTTTTTTGTTACCCCCTCGGAATCTTATCGAACGCATCTTGGTTTGACAACTGACAATGAGAGAAAAAAAGTTAGAAAGCATATTTTAGAGGTGATTTACCAAAACTAAAGACATTTTTAAGAAAGAAGAAAAGGTAGATTTTTCAGAACTAAATGTTTAGGTAGAGAATCATGAGATGAGAAGCCGAGTTTTACTACAAGTGAAAATTTCGGAAAGTCTAAATAGAGGATGAAATGAGAGTTAAACTGAAAGTAAGATGATTTGAAGGACAGAGAGTACGTTTTGAGAGAGGCCTCTCTTATTGGGTATCTAAATGATTATAATTTGAATTATCGTACATGAGAAAAGGACTTGAAAAATTATAGCCTTGGATGCATATTCATGTGCAGACACAGAAACTGAAGTGGTCTTCAACCTACTTTTTCCGAGAGCCATCCATTTTGTATCAACCGTTCAGTCTCACATGACATGATACGTATCCAATTTCACCACTTCTCTCTTGTGCGCATCATGGTGTTTCAACCATCTCAAGTCTAAATCAAAGTTTACTTATTCCTCTTATTTCGCCTGTTAGCAACACATTCATTTCCCTTTCTTTTTCGTTTTTATAGTATGGTGTAAAGTCCAGTGAAGATTATCCTTCATACAGTTATTTAAGTTGTTGATTTTTCATTTGAAATTTATGAGTTTAAAAGTATTCTATAGAGAATTTTTGGAGAATGATTTTTTTTTATATAGAAATTTTGAAACATTTTAGTAAAAGATATATTATTTGGACAATAACTTTTTAAAAAGATATAATTTTAAGAATGTACTAAATTAATTTGCTTAGTTAAAATAAGAAAAATTTAAATTTTACGTAAATTAAAAAATAGAATTTTTTATAGAAAATGAAGCAAGGGTTTCATTTTTATAGAAATTAAGAATATAATAACTGTCTTATATTACTCCAATTAATTGTTTGGTGGACTGGATGATTTATTATTTATTTATTGTATTATTTATCTTATTTTAATATTACTTATGAGGAGAAAACTAGATTGGAAAGTAACATGATAGGTTAGTTTACCTTTTTTTTTCTTTTTTTTTATTCTCACACCACCTCATTTTCATTACATCTATTATTATCATCACCATTCTTATAATCAAAGTAATTATCATTCTTACCACTGTTTTCATTGTTGTTAACATAGTCATTACAAAATTATGATTGTTATATCAATCACCAGCATCACTTCTACTATTTTTGTCAAAACTTTTACAACCATTACCAATATTACAATCACTATTATTTGTTACCAATATGACCACGTTATCTTTATTCTAACAAACAACTAAACTATCCCTAAAAGTGTTATGCTTTTATTTTTGTCCAGAAACAGATTTTTCTACTTAGTGATGTTTTTTATTCCATGCTAAACCCATGTGTGAGCTACCGAGGAAGTATAACTCAGCCAATTGAAGAGTTGGTATAAGTGATTGTAAACGTGTTTACATTTACTTGTCCTGTACCATGCATTAGGCGATAGTCCCATGCGCTATGCCACTCCATCAAGTATACAGACCACTACATAACCGAAAACTTCTATCAATTAAGATTTCATCTAAATAAAGGAAATTATATAATGTTTTAAAACATTTCTCTATGTAGTTGTTTTCATGTTTTGTGGCATGATAATGGCCAGCAGAATGAAGTTGCTGCCCTTTCATTATGAATATTCCCTTGTGATCGACAGTATTACTAATATTTTCTATTAAAAAACTTTCTGTTCAATAGAAGATCATAAGAAAATTATTCGAATCTTACAAGTTGGTTTAATGCTAATTACTACACTACCCTGCAACATTATCGCCAGTAGTTCAGAAACATAATTGCAACTAATTTATATAAACAACGATGGATACAACATCATTCAGAGGACCCAAACAGTTCAACGTCTATCACAGACTGTATCAATCACAACCCCGCATAATTGGGTACGTACGATAGACGAAGAGAAAATTAATTTAGCTGCAACAAGTAGTAAATGGCATTAAGGTATTTGTTAATGTATTAGCCAAGGGTTTTTGTTTCTGTTAGGTCAGCTCCACTGCACGGTTAACAACAAATAAACTCGTAAAATAAAACAAGAATATGCAGAGTACGAGGGGGGAAAAGGCAAAGTACAAGGCCAGATTTACTGTTGTGGAGTACAAGAGTTAGCCCATAATGAGGACACGACCAAAAAAGTAAAGAAAGAATATATAAATGCATGTCTGCCAGAACCAAAATCAGCTTTCAATCATTGGTTCAGGACCAGTTGGTTCTGTTCGACTTCTATTTGCTTGATGAACAGAGTTAAACAGAATGTCCTTGATGACCTACACAGAAGAAATTGATTATTACATTTGAGCAGCCTTTCAAAGAATAATTTAACGTGGGGAGGGAATGGGGGAGATGTGGCAATGCAAGTCACCTGTGACATCAGACCATGCACTTGCTCCACAGTTATTTTTGCACTGTCACGAGTAATTTTAGCAAGTGGAGATTCTTCCTGCAAATCATGGAAATGTCAGCAAAGAACGTTAACATCAACATTGAGTGGTATTCATAGATGGTTCACAAAGTTGATTCAGCGCAGCTTCGCATGATCAACAGTCACAGACCTACTATACATTTGTATGGTTATGGTTCTGTATCAGTTTCAATTTTTTCGTGTCATTTAAAATTATAAAAAATAGATTAAGATATTCAACAAGAAACAATCAGGAATTCATAAATATCATGTAAACTATTCAAACTTCACATAATATTTTCCATTTTGCGCATATTGTATATGAGCACAAGCACACATATTTGTAGAGGTTAATAATAATAAAACAGTAAATTGACCCAATTAAATCTAAGATGTCATGGGGAAACCAAATATTACAAATTAAGCTAGCAGAATATCAAGTCTTCAGCAAAAACTACAGGCACCAAGTGCAAGTAAGTACTCCAGTAATCCCTACATTTGATTCTTTGATAAATGAGTTGGCCAAATAGAAACAGGGTCTCAGTGGTGACAGCTGACAAACCCTGTTGAAAATGCATTTATTCTATATTTCCAATGATTTTTTTGTTGTGAAAAACAACAAATTTAAAGGGAAAAGTTAAGATTAAACTAGGGCGAATTGTGGTTCTGTTTTCTTTAGTCAAACAGAAACAGGGTCCCAGTGCCAACAACCTCATAATGAAATACATTTTATCCAGTATTTCTAAGAATATTTTTGTTATTGTGAAAACAACAAATTTGAAGGGAAAAGTAAAGATCAGATCTTAAGACCAGTTGTGAGTCTGTTTTCTTTTAGTTGGAGAAGTCATGAATAAGCCAAACATATGACACCTTCAAACCCCTTGCAAAGAATAAAGCAACAAGTTTCACGCTTATTTTAACAGAAGGTATCAAGTTAGGATGATTTAGGATGTTCTACATTATTGGTATATAAATTCTCAATCAGTTATTCTGAGTCAGTATGGAGGATCAAGTGAAGCTATAACCATTTTAAAACTGACAAAGTTCATACATATTAATTATTGTCAATTACATTTATGCTCTTTTGATCTCGATGGAAAAAATGGTTTTGATAAGGAAACTACTACCACCATTCAGGGCTTTTTTCTTTAAAAAGCTAAGCAAAATTAATTTGAACTGTTGAGCATAATTAGGATACGTGTCCACAATCCAAGATTTATAGTGAAAGGGTTTTCAATGGAAAGAGTGTGAATTAGTTTCCAACACCAAAACAAAACAGGCACATAATCATTTAATGCAACGCCGATAGGAACAAAAACAATGAAAGGTGAAAAAGGATATAAGGTAAGAAAACTCTTGCAAGCATGCATTATTGATGCTGCCATGTATTGAGCTAGGAAACCAGTGTAAGAAAATCCATCCATGGCATGTATTACTTGAATACTAAAAGGAAAGTCGGTATAAAACCACCATTCAACTGTTCTCCGAAAAGGTACAGCTGTCAAAATGGACAGGCCAAGCTCCCCTCACATGACCAATGAGTCAAAATGGGCCAGCCCTAGGCTCAGGCAAGCCAAATGTTGGGCCACTTGGTCGTATTAGTCTTATTTAAAAATTATACTACATCCAAACAAATAAAAAATAAAATAGATATTTTTATAAGTTTAAGTCACATGAATGAAACTAGTTTTAATTATTAGATATAGCAATTTCATATATAAACTTTCATTACTTTCAATAAACAAAAAAAATTCAAAAACAAGCTGGCCCAAAGCCCATTTGACCTGACGGGTTAAACAAATTAGGCCGAGGCAGCTTGATTCAATTTGGGCCATTTGTTTAGAGTATGGTCTATTTACATGCTATTTGGGTTGCACAGTTTGACACCTCTAACTGTAGGCTCTTCTTCGTCAGGCTTACACCTACCATACTGGTGTTAGGATTCTAAGACACATAAACCTCCATTCCACATAGATCATGCCTATATCAAAATTATCACTCCAACCAATATCCCAGAAAATCTATCTTTATGTATTAGAAACATGATGGCAGTTCTGTATGTTTATCACTTCAACAAGTGCCATCACACACAACTACAATCTTCGACGAAAATTGTTTGGAATAAGGGACCTAATCTTATGACATGGCAATTTGGCATCGTTGATGAAGGAAACTTGGCAGCTGTTTACAAATTCATTAGCAGAGGTATTACAATTAGTGTTGTTAATTTATCCAGTATTTGTCTAAAATTTTCTTCCCTATGGTTTCTAGACTGTTAAATGAAAAGGCATGTTGGGGAACACTTTTCTCACAGCTTACCTTCAGAAACAAGCTTCAGAATTTCAACAAGTAGATGCATATCTAATTTTGCATTCAGCATGAATTAAATGACAGATAATCATCCAGAAAGGTTTTTATATCATCAAAAAGGTACGCTGTCATGAAAACTTCAATAACCCAAAGGACACCTCAATACACTGATAGAGAACTTTCAAGAAATAAATGAAAATATTGTAGATTTGTAAAGAAATATCCACTCACCTCTTTCTTTCTTTGTGTCGGTGCTATTAGTGGCCCAAAGCGCGAGTGTGCCAACTGATTCTCTGCTTGTTCTAGCTTCTCAGCTGCAACAGGAATGTTCCAACTTAGACACTCATACTTATAAAACATAACACTAACAAATATGCAGCATTTTAAAGAGAACTGCAGAACCATTTTAGTCAACAATAAGATATATATATATATATATATATATATATATATATATATATATATATATATATATATATATATATATCGCAGAAAAAAAAATAATACCTAAATCAGAGATTTGCCCAGCAACATAATCTCCATTACCCAACAGAGGAGAAGACGACAATGTATTCACCCAGTACTTGTTCCACAGAAGATCCAAGAGGTGCGAATCAAGAGATGACTTAAAATAAGTGATATCCAAGGCATAATACTGCAAAAACACACGAATGGGGTTGAACAAAAGTTAAAAAAAAATGTAGGGTAATTATAAATAAAAATGGGTAAATAGCAAAGAAAGAAGAGAGACCTGTTTACAGTGGACACCAAAGTCCTCAATCTTATTGAGAGGAATAGTCTGATACTCAGAAATAGGCTCATCCGGAGGCTTATACCCTTCAGGGTAAGTCCTGAAAGCCCCAATCTCAACCTTCCCCGCCGAAACAGTCCTCGTGGGATCAATCACAACAGCCAGAAACGGCTCCTGAAACTGCTGATTCAACATCTGGGTCGAAACATCGATCCCCGACAACCAGCATCCGTACCCAGGATGAGAGTGATACCATCCCACAACATTCTCCAACCGCCCAGCCTGCAAAAAACAAAAAGTTCAATAAAAGCGAATTTGAACTAGGGTTAGGGTTAGGGTTTAAGCGAAGGAACCTGTTTGTTTGTCTGGGAATAATCGACCATGTACTCGTACGCATCGGCCTGAGCATTAACGCGCGTTTCGGTGCCTTCGACGGGGAGAGCGAAGGCGTCCATGACGATGATGGCGTCGGCGTCGGTCTTGCCCTGCATTAGGCCCATGACCTCGATGGTGCCACCGGAGCGCGCGTGGACGACCATCTTGAGGAGCGCGAGTGCGGAGATCTTGACGCGTTTGAAGTAATGAGGATCGTTGGCCCAGGGCTTGTCGCGCTGGAACTCGTTCTGGCCGGCCTCGTCGTAGTAGAAGATGGAGTCGTCGGCGTTGGTTGTGGTGGAGGAGGAGGAAGCGGCGGCGCCCGGAGTGTCCATGGGGATGATGTTATTCTCGAGCTCCCATGTTTTCTGCGCGATCGCCGATGAAGACGACAACCCTTCCATTTCTTTGCCTTGCATTGAACCAAACTGCTCCTCTCTCTTCACTATCACACTCTCTTTTGCTGTCTCTCCACACACAAATTTGAATTACCAAATGATTTTAACACATTTGTAGTTATTTTAAATATTTATTATTACTTGCTTGGAGTCGTGTGATGCACTCGATTTTTTATTTATTTATTAACTTTTACAAAATTATTTGTAATTTATATTAATTTTTTTCACTACTTTCTACGTGATAAAATGAAATAAATTCACGTATCAAAATTGAGATCATAATATGTATAAGAAAAAAATTCAATTTTTTTTATAAACTCATTATTCATTGCTTTCTTTTATA
Organism: Sphenostylis stenocarpa; assembly: GCA_963425845.1. Taxonomy (NCBI): domain Eukaryota; kingdom Viridiplantae; phylum Streptophyta; class Magnoliopsida; order Fabales; family Fabaceae; genus Sphenostylis; species Sphenostylis stenocarpa. The sequence continues at coordinate 7,647,743 of OY731406.1, read as the reverse complement.
ATAAAATATCGGGTTTAATGTTTTTAATAATCACAATATATTATTGTTTATATTTAATGTTTATGCGGATAGTTATTGATTTCCAATTCAAATTTGGAAAAATTTAATCAAATTAAGTAAGTTAATTTTAAGTTATTATATATATATATATATATATATATATATATATATATATATATATATATATTATATAGAAGGTTTTAATATCGACATTTAATAACCAATTATCATCAATTTTGTAGAAATGGAACTTAAGATTTGTAATTGACTAACAAGATTTTTTTATGCTAACAGAATATCAAGACTAAATTTCATGTGCTCGTAAGAACATATAATTGCAAATTAAAATTAATAAAATGTATAACAATGAGAGTTTAGTAGGATAATATATATATATATATATATATATATATATATATATATATATATATAAAGAAATTCAACAATAAAAAAGAAAGGGTAAGTAGATAAATGAAAATAAAGTTCAGGTAAAAAAATAATAACAACTTCGACATTATTTCAATGTACTAATAAATTTCGTAATTTATCAATACAAATAAATATTTTTCTTTCCTTTTGTAACAAAGAAAAATTATACAATTACCTTATTTTTCTTTTATCCACCTGCTTGCAAAATTCCTTTCACAAACCTCATACTAATTCGAGTACTAGTACTACATTGTTGCTATAGATATTATGATTCACCAATGGAACGTCAAGAAGGTGCCTGACTGTAATGTTTCCAAAAATTCATTAAGCGGGGCAAAAAATATATTGTCTCAAGGTTAACCATTTATACAGCAAATACAATCCAATTTCTGAACCTGATTTCCATCAACGCAATAATCACCCAAAAGATAACAAGAAAGAACATATTAAAGAAAAAACAAACCTGTCTAAGTTGACGTATATTCTTGAATATTATTAATCTCACAACAAATGACCTGCAGAATCCCTACTTCCTAAGCTAACGGTAACTTACAATTTAACATACAAGATACAACACGGAGCATCATTTGACACCCCGACCCCGGCCCCTTCTGTTATATCTGGTTGTAATTCTTCTTCCCCTTTGCTTACCAATGCTAGTTGGTGTGGATGGCAAACCTGATTCTACACCCAGTTGGGAAGTAGCTTGTTGAACCTCGTACTGTACACTGGAACTGTTCTGAGAACCAGAGGCAACACCATCATCGTCCCCAATCACATCAGGCACGTCCATTGATTCACGCAGTGTCTTACAAGCCTCTTGCTCAAGAACAACCTGAGCTGTCCTTTCCTGACTTGAAGCATTTGTATTGGGTTCTTTGTCCTCCAATGCCTTTGTGTTCGGTTCAATAACCTGAGCTGCATTGAAACTAGCAAACAGAACAATGGCGTTAAATTTACTATTTTGATAACTGTAATAAAACGAAGGCCAATATTTCTTTTCCCAGACATGTGGGAGAAACAGTCAGTTGATGTTCGCACATATTTCATTCAAGTCAATTAAAAATTGTTCATTCCAAATTTGGCAACCGAGGAAGTAAGGCTAGTAAGGTTGCTAACAGAGAATCGAGGTTTTTTGGAAATATGACCTCAGTACTGTGATGACAGTAAAAGTTAAATTTAATCCACAATTTTACACTCCACTGATTAACTAAAAGTAAAAGGCACCTAGGTTATATATAAATAGGTTTTACTTTGACAAAGTTCATCATCAAAGAAAATCCCGCGAACCATAAATTTACCTCGGCTCTGAAGAGGGGAACCCATTTGCTAATGCATCTTCTGCTCTAACCTTTTCTTGGGCTACTACGTGTTTACTATCTTGTAATCTATAATTTATAGCTGCACACAAACGAAAGATCAGCATATAAGACGAATACTAAAATTAAGGATATTAAATAAAATAGTTAACCTCCAGAGCACAAAGAAGAAATTTATCATATTTGAACAAGGGAAAACACATAATCTACCAAAACATGCAAGGTCTTGTAGATTACCACCCTGATATATGTACACATATCCTCACGAAAATGCAAAACATTTTTAACCAAGAAACATTAAAATTGGATCCAATCATACTCCTCCATAAAATATGTGGATCATACCCTAGCTAAACCCTTAGAAATGTGCAATGGCTCATGCTAAACACTATTGCATCTCACAGTAGCATTTTTACAACCGTGACCAGAAGTTGTCAGATAACATATTACTCCAGCCGCATGTTTTTCAATCATAAGACACCAAAGGGACTGATTCATACCCTCTCTAGTTTCTTCGACTGAGTCTAGCTGATGACCTAGCCCATTTGTGTCATTGATGCCATTGACTTTAACCAGACCGTCATCCCTGCAACATTAAGAGACATGCTGAAATTAGAAGACAAATAATATACAGGGCCAGCATTCATACAAAAGGCCTGACTAGATCTCTGCACATGGACTGTTAGTAATCATAAAAACTGGCAGGATTAAACTCAACATAATTTGTAACTGGCATTGTCAGTGTTACATGGGGTATGGTATCTAGAGTTGCAAATATTTTCGGTTGTTCACCCATAAGAAAGTGAGATGACAATAAAATCAAATGCTGGAAACTTGAAAGAGCTTTAGTTCAGAGAGCCATCAGTTTCAAATAGTGTTGCACTAAAGGAAAACTTTTCAATAAAGGAAAGCTAAATATTCCAAATATCAGCCAAAAGAAAATGTTAAAAAGTTGGTCAACAGATCAAATAATTTAAGGACCTTAAATGCCTCAAATAAGAAAAAGTTGGGAATGGGAAGGGAGAATAAGGTACTAAGAGAAAGTAAATGCGAAAATACTTAACCTGACTAAATGGACAAGCACGACCTTATTGCAAATAAGTGACATGATAGAAATACTCTAACCTGTGTATATCATTTGAGAACCCATCGCCTAGTCCTGAAATAGTTATTTCTCTGCTGTCATCTTGTGTACCTAAGTGGCATGGATTTCCATAAGCAAAGTAAAACTTCTATTGAGAGATGGAGGGACAAAATTGTCCAATGCATGAAAAAGAACTTTATCTGCTAGTCAGGTCGCATTGACAGAAAAAAAAATGGATTTATACATGAAAGAAGTTATATTATACTTCTCAGATCTAAAATAATAGAAATTTGTGAACAATATCTGTGTCCAATTGCCCAAGTATAATTATCCTGAATATCTCAAGGGCAAAAACATTGATAATCAACAAAGGTTCTGATTTTAACACATTTGACTAACATCTTAGGTATATTGTCATAGTCGGCAGTTTACCTTTGGTCTGCTGAACAGCAACAGAGTCCTTAAAAAAAGAAAGAAAAGAAAATCGTGTTAGATATAAAATAGAGTTGATCTTTAAAAAATCTTTAATGTATTAAAAGGAGGGAGGATGTCACATAAACTACAATTCAGATGCGCACCTGATCCTGTTCAGAATTAATGTTAACTGGCACAGACAGCACAGATTCAGGTTGGAACCCATCCAGTTTACTCTCCAAATCTGAAGGGAAATGAAGTTAAATGAGTAAATCATGAACAGGCCTTGTATGTGTTCAAGGAATAAATATGTTTTACCAATTAAACAATTTATTATCAGTATAAACCAATCGGCTTGTTATAGCAGTAGAATCATACCTGGAGAGACCTGAGAACCAAATCCTCCAGCCAAGTTTGCAGGTGCATCCACTAGATTTGTAGAATTATGTACTCCCTCTGCCAAACTAGCTCCAATATTTTCAATAGCTGAAGAGTTTACATTATTTTTATTCTCCATTCCAAATGCAGACCAATCAATTTTAGAGGAGGGAAGTGTCCTAAGCAAATCCTCTGTTGCCCTGAATCTCACTCTACGTATTTCATCCTGAATACTCCACGAACCAGTGGTAGCAGAATCCCTTTTCAGCTGCATTCCAGCATCAGCCCATATCAAAATTCATAAGCACAACATTTGAATACTGGAACTGAATCTACCTAAATGACAACCCAGCTATGATTGAAAGAAGTAATTCATGTAAATTAAATTCCTTGACAACATAGCGGTGCCTAAGCTGCAATTGATAAGAAGGAACACTGAGGCAAGTAAGAACATGCGAGAGAAGGGGGGATAAAAATTAGAGGACAGACATTAGAAAGGTGAGAAACTCAGACTTTTGCATGAAAACTGTGGCCCATAAAATCTATCCCCTTCCCATACCTAGCAAACTAGCAGGAAATTGTAAAATAAATCTCGTGAAATTAAGCCCTATATTTTAAATCCTTCCAACTCAACTTGCATACCTGAACTCTTCAGACAATATTATATTATTCAGTTTTCATAATTTCTAAAGACAACCAAACGAAATGATCTGCAACTATCCTGAGAATAAATTGGACCCTTTCTATTTACTCCTTGTTCAATTATCTCGTACTCTATCTGTATTAATTTTCAAAAGTTCATGAATTTTAGTAATAATACAATTTCTGTTTAACTATGTCTCATCCCAGCAATGCCTGTTTAAAATGTAGGACCCAATTCTCTAAATAAATTTATAGTTAGAAGTAAATTACATTTAGGTAAAATCCCAGTTTGAAGACAAAATTAGCTAATTAAAAAAAAATAAAAAATCAATAAGACATATATGTTATTTCCAAAAGTAAAAACAAAACATTAAATAGCACCTTGGAGGACGGTGTAGAATTGTTGCCCAATAGATATGGTGTTTCTTCTTTAAAGAGCTGAATTCCAGATGGTGTTCGAGATTTAGTGTGGTCTATGGTAGGTGATGCCCATGGAGGGCGTGTGCGCATGTATGACTTGGCCACATCCACTGGTGAGCCTTCGTCTTTGAGATCCTACATAACAGCCACATATACAGGTAAAAACAAACCATTAGTGCAAAATCATGTTACAATGATATACATTATATGAAGAGAAAAGGGGATGGGGATAGCATGCACAAAAATCAATATAGTTTCTCCACAAACACTGAGAGAGAGAGAGAGAGAGAGAGAGAGAGAGAGAGTCACTAACTTGTGGTAATGCAACCAAATTCAAACAAGGACTTCCATAACCTATATCTGAATTTGTATCAAATCCTGACTTCTTTTCCTGTAGCCATTTCTTTGCCTCCATAATGGCAGCACTATGGAGATCGGGTGAATATGAATCTAAGAGATAAAAATTAAATAAAAATCCATGGTCAGGAAACAGTAACATGTTAAAACTGAGTTTTGTAAGAAGGGAATACCGGTTCCAAGAGTCTTGTTGAGTATATCTGTCGCCCTCCTATCTCCATCGTCATCATTTGCAGGATCAACAACTCTTGATCTTATTATTTTTATCAATCTATCACATTCTTCCCTGATAAATTATTAAACTGTATTAGAATCTTATTCCACACTACTAGAGGAAACAGTACATGCAGTTCAAGCAAACATTTAAAATTCAACTATTGATCTTATTAATGCATTTCCACTCTCATAGTTGTACAACATATATAGCTCAAGGTCTGCAAATTTTAGCACAGATCATTGATGTATTTGACTCTTCCAACATGAAGGGTGCACTTTAAAAGGTAAAGGGATATTTGTGAGTGAAAAAGAAAAATCAACATTTGAGATTTTAACAACTTCATAATTTGGTATCCGTGTACATGCACTTTATCACAATATCAATCATTGATTGAATCAGTTATAACTTTGCACTTCACCTTCTAAAGTGTATCCCTCAATTTAGAGGAATCAAATCCATCACCAATATATGCAGCATAGCACTCTTTACATGATCATTTCTTTGCCTGGCCTGCGTTAATGCTTATTTTTTAAATATCCCAAATTTAGGCAAGTTAAGATCACCATAAATTTTAAAAAATTGACCAGTGACAGAATGTCTTTCTGATTTGACTATTAGAATCAGGCACTCTATATTATAATCATGGTAGACGAGTAGATAAATACGTAATAGAATCACATTAGATACTAAAATTACTGCTAATTTAAAATTCAATTATATGAAAAATAATAGAAAGCCCTAAAACCATGATGCATACATATATAATGTCTTTTTATTCAACTACAGGAAATTACATTGTTGACAAAAGAATATAAATAACTCTTAACATACTATCAATGCTAAACAAAAGGGTGAAAAAAGTAAGAAAAAACAAAAGAACTATCCACATGTAACAATAGATTCTTCAGTACCTTGAGAATGACTCCTTCATAAGATGCTGCTCAATGGTATGCTTGTTCTTGCTATTCCCAACAAATGGCTTGAGCTCCTTCACAGAAAAATTGATAAGTTCTGATATCCCATCCTTTCATCACATATATCAATATAAAATGTGTAATATTATCAGATAAAACCAGGGGACTCAGGAAGACAAGATACCATCTATGAAAACTAACTCTAACAGAATGGAAATATAATTTGCAGTACTTTTAAAAGCCAATGCATTTCTAATAATGATAATTTAATCCTCAAGATTCATCAATCATTTTATTTCTGGAGGTGATAGGTTGGACCGAATGAAGCCTTCTAAAATTTCCAAAAGGTCCATAAGTCAGTGGAACAACGTACATGTGAATGCAAGCGTCATCATGCACTGCTTGCATAACAAGTGAAAACACTTCAATCTCCCAAGCAAAAAAGAAAACCAAAAGATAAACGAACACAAATTACAAGCAAAGAAAACCTATTGAAAATAACTAGTTAAACTAAAAAAAGGTCCTAAATCTCAATCAGGTAAAGGATAACAAAACAGAGTCAACTACCTTGCTCAACGCCACATCACCGTCCGACTGGTTATCATTTTCATCATCGAAAGTACCAACTTCCTCTGCAAAATAAGACACCAACCACAACTTTTAGTAGGGGGCAACAATAGCCCGAGACCAAACGACATACATAATTACTATTTCAACAACGCACGACCATGACCCATATACTTAAAGCTCAATTAAAAACACACAACATATACACGCAACTTCGACAATTTTTCAAATCCAACTAAGCACCTTAAAACTGCCACAATTACAATTTACAAGGTACTACCTACCTCGGATACTAGATCTACCAAGCCTATCAACTACAACCAAAGTCAGCGCACACAAGCTCGAATAATCAAAACAAAATAAAACCCCTACATTAACGAAATTAAAACCAAAAAGGACAGAAACCCTAGTATTTCAAGCACATGGGTATAACGGTACCAGAAGTGCGCATGCACTAAATAACAGTCATTACCAGCGTCGGAATCGTTAGCGGAAGAGGAGGGAGAAGAAGTAGCAGAGGAGGAAGGAGAAGGGGAGGAATTATCGAGATCCAAAACAGAGGAGATGATTTTCCCGGCGCCAGAAGCAATGAAACGCGAAGGAGAAAAAACGAAACGCGAGAGCCAATTAGGGCTAGGAGGCTCGACCGTGGCGGGCCGGTCGTACGGGGTGCGGCTCCTCGCGGCGGCGCTCCGTCGCGTTCGGAGAATTTTGCCGCCGAATCTCGATCCGGGAACGGAAGCCATGGAGCACGCTTAAACTGCTTTTTGTTTCTACCTCAGCTTTCAATTTTCAGTTCCAAAACTGCACTTCACTTCACTCTTCTCTTCTTCCAAAACCTCCTCCCGGAAACAGAAGCCGAGTTCTATTGCTATAGCGGTTATCTTCAGTTTATTGCGTTTTTTTTTTCCTCGTTTTTTTCTTTTTTTTTTTCGTCTTCTATTTTATCTTTGTTTTTATCCTCAGTGTGTGGGCCACGAAAAATGTTGCCTGTGATTTAAATAAGATAAAGTATGTGTTGGCGTAGAGTCTTTAATTCTAGTCCAAAGTATCTTTGTGGGAATAAATTTCCATGTGTTACATATATATTATAATAAAATTGCGGTTCAAAGAACTAGGTTTTACTTTTATATAATTAAAACTGAAATTTAGGATAATGATAACTTATTAAATTGTTACAATTACGTTAATAATGTGATTAGTAATTTAAAAAATAAAACAATTGAAGATTCATTTAGAAGTAAAAATATAAGAGTAAAGACTAATATATGAGATAGATTATGTAATCAGTCACATAATTAATAAAGGAAAAGGTAAAAAAACAAGTTGAATATTGTAATTTTACACTGTAGAAGTAAATATGGGAAATTAAAAAGATGTACTGGTTTAATCAAACAAAATTGTTATAGATTTTTTTTGTTGTTGCAATTGTGTGACAAAATAGATTAATGAAAAATTGTATTTTTATCCAATTAGAAACTGTTATTTGTAGGCATGGAAACGGGGGCGGGCGCGGATTTTGCCTCCTCGATCCTCGCCCCCGACTTTTTTAACTATTCCCGTCCCCGTCCTCGATTTTCACGGGTTAGAAATTAAGTCTCTATCCCCATCCATGCTGGGTTTGAGTCCCCGATTTATATTATTTTTAAAAAGATAATTACAATTATAATAAATTAATTTTACTATCTATTTTTTATATATAAATAAATATTTATATTTTATAATTATTATTAATTAAATATACATTTTAATTTATTATATTTATATTAAAATATGTATGTAAAAGAAATATTTAATCATTTTTTATTTATAATATTATTATTATTATTATTATAACACCGTATTCAAATATTTGAATATTTATAACATTATTATTATAATATTGTATTCAAACATTTGATTATATATATATATATATATATAAGTTAATTCATTTTTAAGTTGTCATCTAAAAATATCAAATATATAGTTTATAAGGAAATATTTAATAAGTTAATTCTTATTCAATTAGTTCGAAGTAATGAAAATTTAAATTATCAATTCCTTTAATCCTTTAAAATATAATTATTTTATTAAGATAAAATTTGATATATGATAAATAAGAATAATAAGATAAAAAAACATGACATAATAAAACCTAATAAATATAAATTATAAATAAAATAATATTAGTTACTACTAAGATTTATGTAAAGTATTTAGAAAAAGATAAAGAATAAAAAAATTAACTTTGTGTTCATCAAATTGGTTGAAAAGATTGAAAAAAAAAACAAATTCATGGGAGAGATTAAGGAAATGTGAAAAACTGAAAGATAAGAGAAAGAATAATATAATAAATTAATTGATATAAAAGATTAAAAATGACAAAAAAATTAAAAAGTGAGTAGAAGAAAAAAAATTTGGTGGAATATAAAAAAATGACCTTATATATAATAGAAAAAGAAAAAAAATAAATTTAAAATATTAATATTTTAAAATTTAAATTTAAATATAAAGTGGGCTGCGGGACGGGGTCGGGTGTAAATTGCATTACCCATCCTCGTCCCCGCCCCGACTTTTAAAACTGGGAAAACCCGAGAACTCGGATTTTCCCCGTTAAACTCTGGGCGTGGAAGGATCGATCCCCACTGGAACGGATTTAATTGTCATCCCTAATTATTTGTTATGTATGTTAAATTTTTATAAAAATAAAAAATAAAACCATAGAAGTTTATCTGGATTAATTGATAGTATAAAATATTTTACACTAAAAATTAATGCCTATTAATTGCACACCATCTTTTGTAAATAAATACTTATAATTGTAGAGATAAAGAATAACATATTATATAAAATTTCCAAATAAATGTTCCTTCATATTACTCAAATATTGAACTAACAACCACACCTTATTTAATGTTGGTCCACAAAGGAAGCCCTTTGTGTTCAGATACTTTGAAACCCCTTCAAACACATGGGATGAAAATGATATTTGCATGAAGTTTATCATTTAAAAATATACTAAGTTTTTATTAGAAAAAATTTGTTTTTAATATTTTACGTTTCTAAAATTTAATATTATATCAATTATTCCTTTTATTAATCATATTTTTATCTTTTAATTGTATTTATTGTAAAAAAATAATAAATTATTTAAAAGTATTTTTTGTTACAAAAGGTCAAAATAATAAAGATATTAATAAAAAACTAATAAATTTATTAAAAATAATAAGAACTAATATTTATATTAATTTGTATAATTAAATTTTGAACATTATATTTTGAAATAGAAGAGTATTTATTTTTACTGTGCTCAATTTCCCAGTCTAGTTATCTTCTGTCTAGCTTAATTATATTTTACGGTGGAACCTGTATGGTTAGATTAAAAGTTGTTATAGGATTAACTAGTTGAAATGTATATGTGAATGAATTCTAAAATAATTACTATAATTTATTACACATAAAAATTTATTGTTAAATGACTGTCTAAAAAAATTACATTATCATAAAGTACTACCACTTAATTCAATTTTGATTCAAAAAATAAAGAAAATACAAGATTTGGTTTTTTAAACTGAATAGTTATAAATGAAATACTCCTAAGTGATAATAAGAAAAACAAGAAGCGACATTTTAATACATATAATTTGTTATACTTTTATATTTATTCAAATTTTTAAAATATATATTTTATCAAATTTACTTTGTAAAGCATATTAAATAAAATTGATAAAATGATAAATATAATTAAGTTAAATTTGAAATTAATATCAATATAACATTTAATATCAATATTCATATAATAACATACACAGTTTTTTAATTATTTAAGATCATAAAAATAGTTAATAAAATATTGTTTTGCGCATATTTTATATATATATATATATATATATATATATATATATATATATATATATATATATATATATATATATATATATATATATGTGTGTGTGTGTGTGTGTGTAAATTGACAATTACAAAACAATGATAATTTATCTCATAATTTATATTCTTAACTACTATTTTAAATGTATAGCAACGAATTATTTTCAACATATTTAAAACTCTTTATTTTTAATTTATTATTTTATAGTATATTTTAGAATAGCCAAATTAAAAATACATTTTGAGGGCTCTTGGAGCGTGGAACCATGTCGTGAGTTAAGTGAAAAACTGAAAATAACTATATCTATTTTTCTTTTTTATGCTAGAGTTATGCGCTTCTTATAAGTTAAAATTACTTTAAAACAACATAAAAGGTTACTCAATTTATGAAATGGGATGCTTTCCAGTTTCAAAATAATGTTTAGACACTTTTTTAAATGTTTTTTCAAACAAAAGTATACAATATTATTTTTAAATCTAATCCACATGAACCCTAAAGTATTCATGTGGGGATCACTAATGAGAGAGAGGCAAAAATACAAAGTATTTTTAAGTAACATGGAAAGATCCTACTCGAGTCATTCTAACACATGACAACTAAGCAGTTATATGTACAAGCAAAAGAAGTAATTCATTGTGCTACAGTTAAGTAGCGCATAATGCCAGCGGAATCACTTTTGTGAGTCAATTAACAGGCTTCACATGGCTAGCATAAGGAAACTTGGGAGTGTTTTCCAAATTAAACCGTCAATTTTCTTATGTTGGTACTTCAACTCATCTCATCGCAAATGCATTAGATGACCTAAATGTAACCTTTGCAAGTAGTCACAACAGCTACATCAAGATCACACTGGTTTCATTTTGAGTGTATCTGCTTGAAGACTTAGAAAATTAGTAAGTAGGTTAAAGGGAATGAAAAAAAGAGCTCAAAATACCAATTTCTCACCACCACAACCTCATACTTCAAGCAAGTCAGAGAAATATACTATCAGCATCCAGTGTAAGGTTGTCACAAACTTGAACAATAACAAAAAGGACAATGAAAGTTACTTGTCGACGTAACGTACCTAGTTGTAATTGGAGCGAGAATGACGTCTCCTCGACCTGCAAATTGGACAGCTTAAAGTGTTAAAATATAACGATATTACATTAACTTGAGCACAACAAAGTTGTCTTGTCAGTGTAATAAAAAATATCAAACACAGTCATTCTCAAATCTCAATATTAATTGCCAAATCACGTTCAATTCTGGATAAATGATAATGTGCAATTATTTAAATTCAGTTGATATCTCATCCTTAAAGGCTATAAGAAATTAGCCATTCTGGATGGCTAGCTTCTAAGATCAAAATCCAAAAGAAAAGACAGTATAAAAAGCCCACCGTTATTGGAAAATACGATAGGAAGTACATAGCCATCGAATAACAAAAAATGGGCATTACGAAATGCACAGCTATAACAACCACACATACCAGATTGCTAGTAATTAATAAATAATTGAGATCCTGTTTTCAAGTTAGTATGCTTTGGCTATGTGTAATAATATATCCTTTGCTGCAATGCTAATGACAGATCCTCTCAAGATGTTAAATCAGATTATTAACATTTAAAGGTCTAAATATAGAGAATATGATTCTAGATAGACGAAGATTGATACATATCATAGTGATCTTCAATACAAAAGCAAAGAAAAAAAGTCATCTGCGTGGGCTTTTGCCAAGAAAGGTTCATATAATTTCGTTTAGCCCTTAAAATCACGTAAAAATTAAACAGAAAGACAAGCATAGAATGTCAAAACTGAAAAATAAAAATGATGGAAAAGTACTACCCACCTGCGAAAACCACTGCCACCCCTCAAGGGCCCCATTGTACTATCAAAATCATCATCAGTCTCGTCCAGCCTATACTCGCCATACTCTACAGAAGCTACAGAACCTTCATCAGAATTTGAAGTATCAGAACTTAAACGGCGGTTACCCCTATTAGGATCACCAGCTCTTGTCCTTCTTCGGTTTCTGGAACTTCTAAAGTTATTGAAGGCATGATACAAAATACAAGAGGTCCACCAGTTACCTTCATCTCCAGGGAAGTCCTCAAACTCATCTGCACTATCATCATTCCCATATTCAATCACATAATCTCCCAAAACCACTCCTCGTGGAATTTCTGAATGAATAGTGCTCAAAACATCTATGATCTCAGATGACTGCTGAAAATTTTCCCAATCAAGCTGCCGGGCAGGATCAATTTTCGATGGACAAGCATGAGGGTGTTTCAGTTGAGCATGTTTTTGTAGCTCGGAGTAACTTCCAATAAATGCACATTGTTGCTCATCACAACAACGCTTTTTCTCATCAAGATGCGCACGAGCTCTATCAACAATAATCCACCCAGAAACATCACCTCTACACAAGGGACAACACAGCTTGTATTGACAATCAGATACCACTGACTCACTATTTGTCATGGAATTTGCATCGGACATTTCAGAGGTTGAGTCATTTATTGAAGTGGATGGCGTGCCCCGTGTGCTTTTAAAACGATCCAAACAATTTGAGTGCAATTGACTTGTGTCACACACAAAAGGACGGCACCCCTTATCATAAGATGAACACTGAAGGAGAACACTATTATGAGGAACTTCCAAGCATATGGGGCAGATTACGTGTTCCCAGCTGGTATCCAACAGAATATCCTCCATGCTATATGTTGGATACTTGGACTACACTATCCCAAAATCTAAAAACAAACACAGGCCACTTACATCAAATAATAAATAATCAGTAGTGTTTTTTGTATCAGTCTATTAAATGCTCCTTTACTATTCGCTTGCCAATTATGTTGATGATAACTTGGTAACCTAAGGAGCAATCCTGGATTTCAGATCAAACCTAAGAAAAGAAGACAAAATTTGAATTTAGCTTAGAACCAACAACACACAAGTATATATAGTAAACACAATTTTAAAAAAATTAAATGCAGGGAAAATATAAACACAATAAGAATATTAATTGTAACAGTAATATAGTGTTTGGTTTGAGGAAAATGGAAGGGATAGGAGAATAGATTAACAGGACTTAAATACAAGAGGAGAGCCAATCAAAACTAATCAATTAGATGGGTTAAGTAACACATCAAGTAACTTATCTTATTCGGTATGGAACTCCTAACATTGTCATCTATCTGTATTCTGTTTGCACCTTTATCTAGTCTATGAGTAGCCCCTTCCATATAGCCCAACTCTCAACGAAAACATAATTTGTTAGGACTGAAGCAAAAGAGGAGGGTCCAACTCAAAAGTCTATTTGGTGAGAAAATCTCAAGGCTTATCCTACTCAATTTGGAACTCGTAACAAAAACAAGGGGGCCAAAATCCCTTCCAACCCATTTTTGCCCTCCCTTCAAATATAGGGAGAGTTAAAGGAGAGGAAAATACTAAAAGTTCGTTGACTGTACAAACTAATTGTCCTTAGCTTGAATACTTGAGTTTAATGATTTTTATTGGTCTGCTGTGAGTGAATAATAATAATTTTTTTTTTCTTTCCTCTCTAAATTGTTGCAATGGTTAGAGTTGCTTCCATGTGATTGCAGGTATCATGAAATCATCCTCTTGCAAATGCAAGGCAGCCTAAAATGGATCCATAAAGAGTCTGACACTTCCATAGACTTCGTGGGAGCTTTATAGCACCTGGTTGCCAATTTTTCTATTTCCTCCCCTAATGGACCAAACAAGGAGCCCCTTCTCCTCCATCCCCCCACCCCACTCAATCAAGGATTTTCACTTTTCGACACAAACAATCCTAAATTATCAACACAACAAATAAATGGATGGCCTGATTTAGTATGCTCGCACTAGGTAGAAGAAGTAAACAACCTTATGCCCACAGGCTGGAAAGGCAATTTTCAGGAATTTAATCTGTCTAAACTCAAAATTCCAGATGAAAATGTGGTCAACAGGTACTCTAACACTTACTGATTAACGAAACCTGATCTGCAGACGAAATCGAAAAACCACAGAAGGGTATCTAGAGCTCATAAAGTACAATATATATCACCCACTTCTGATATTATAGAAAAACACCAATGAGAATGAAACCCACATCCCCAACATGTTGACACTAACAAATTAGTGGATAATTAACAAAAACATCTATATCGGATAAAATAATCAGATCAACATAAGATCCCTAATTAACAAGACAAGAATAACGCAGTAGACCAACTTAACAATAAAACCCGAAACAAAAAGTACGCCGATAAATCATAGAACTACGAGATTAAAATGAATAAAATGGCAGCAGAAAATTACTTGTATTTAGAGGGAAAACTTAAAGGTCAACTGGTCCCAGATATAACCAAGCTAAACATAAATGGAAGTGGAGAGAAAAGTAAAGTAAATGTGGGAACGGAGAAAAGTGAGATTGATATGAGGTTGAAGGTAACCTGATATTGATGTGTGAGTTGAGTCAAAGTGACAGAGGGTGTAAGGATCGTAGGTTAGGTTGGTGTGGACGCAGATTGCTGTTAGAGACGTAAATGCCCTTTTCCTGTATTAGCATTAGTCAAAGGGGTGGCCACGAACTCAGCAACGAATTAGTAATTATAACCTTGTAATCCGTAGGTCACTTAGACCAAAAAAAATATATATATATATATATATATATATATATATATATATATATATATATTATTAAAATAAAAATATATTTAAATTTAGGAGAAATATGAAAAATTTTAAATATTCAAAATAATTTGATTTTAAACAAAAATTAAAGGTTTCAATAAACTTTAATTCTCGTATCATTTAGATTGTTATAAAATTTAAATACATATTTAGTTTTTTAATTTTTAAAATTAAACAATTTTGTACACAAATTTCTCCAAACAGCAATTTGGTGACTATAATTCTACTGTTAGGCATCACAATGACAAACTACTGATTTGTAGCTAAACTAAGAAATGATAAATAAATAAATAAAAAACAATAAATAAAAAAAATCTAAAACATTACAATAGTTTTTTTCTATAAATTTAACAAGAAAACAATAATATTTCTCTCTTAAAAATAGAAAAACAGAACAAGTAAGAACACATTTTCTCTCAAATTGAAATAATAGAAAAATAAAAGGAAAAGATAAAGGGATATTTTTCGAAATTAAAGAAAATTTATGTGGGACTTTCCTGGATTTATATTTCGGTTATATACTATAATCTAGTACTCCATGTGAAATTTTAATACATACCTATTATTTGTTGGGGTGTGATAAATTATTGGTTATAAAATTTAGGTAACATCATTCCTTATAAGTTTCCAAATATTTCACCCATTCCATTTAACTTTCCATTTTATGGTTTTAGTAAATTGAGTATTGATAAAATTCTCACCCAACATGAATATATATGTTGTGTGACATGATATTCAATTATTTAAAATCTGGTTTTGAATTGCGTGATAAATGAAAGGGGAATACATTTGGGTGAGTTATGTTAATAAATTAAACTTCCATTGGATTAATTAGTAGAAGATATCCCTTCATCTAAGAAGACTTCTAAACTCTTATTTTATTTCATAATTCTCATATTAAGACTAATACCATATTTTTGGAATCCGTTTGTAACATTGGAAAAACAAAAATCGTTCACAAATTTCAATTCATAAGCTAAAAAACAAAAGTACAAATTAGTCAATTAAAATTGTTAAAAAAAGACACTCTAATGATAAAAACACTTTACCAAATATAAATTTAGAATATATATAATTTATAATTTTTTTTATTAAGTTAGGTATGACAACAAGACGGGGATGAGTTTTGTTTATCCGATCCTGATTTTTTTAATCATTCTTATCCCTATCATCGATTTTTGTTGGGTTTAGTGTAACACCCTACCTTATAAACCCTCAATCAGAAGAATTAATAATTTTTAGCAGATTTTTTTTTAATCGATAATAATCTTTCCCTTGTACGTAATATTAATATACATAAATTTTCAATACTCATTCATGCATTTCATCATTTTAAAAAGTATTAAGGGTAAACATTCATAATTACATATAGATAAAATACTAATACAGTCCTCCAAAATATTAAGGGCAACATTGGGGATACTTCCTACAGAACAACTAACTACATAAAAGAGTAACTACTACTCAGTACCATGTAGGTCTATATACTACAAAAGACTGTCTATAAAAGTTTAGATATGTTTATCCCAATACATGTTGCCATCATTGTGGCTCCCAGCTAATGAGTACGAGTGTCATATTCATCAGGTGTGGAATCTGTGTCATCTCCCCTCTCTTCAAACAATGACCGATCAGGTCCAACGAGTACCGCAAGCACAAAGGAAATAAAGAAAGCAGAAAAACAAGAGGGTGAGCAACGAGTTCATACATCATTTTAAAATCAACATCATAAACATTCACAAGTCAATCAAATTCCAAATGATTGATGTTAATGATGCATGATCCTAATATGTTTTCTAAAATGTTTATGCATGCGACCTGAATCATTTCTCAAATCAAGATCTGGGTAGCCAGGAGTTGACACTACTAGGCATGGAAAATCCACCCACGGGATTGTTGAGACCCATGCTCAAATATAAACTCGGTAGCTCACCGATCATTAATATACGGTAAGAGCACGATCGAGTACATGAGAGTTTGTACAGGTGGGATCCCCGACAACGGGTAGCGAGCCCGGGTTTTTGGGGCCTCCAACCACTACCCTTCCTATCCTCAAGTCCTCCCTCGGGGCCTCCCTATCGTATTCTCGAGTCCATAATCTCCGATTCCCAGATTTCACAAATCACCATTTTCAAATGAGTAGTGTATGAGTCCCTAAGTGGTTTTTCTTAGAAATTCACATTTTTCCAAAAATTTTGACGAGTTTCCCCTGTAATACGGACTTCCCAAAAATTTCCAATCACATTGCTACAAGCGAAAACTTCCAATACAGTTCAAAAAGGGTTCACAACCCATCATCCAATTCTTTCAATTTAATTTTCAATGAATTTTCTCATGAAAAACCACCATGCATATAAATGCTCACTCAAAGACAATACATATCATAATAGAGTATCAAACATGTATTTTACACCATCATACACGTAAGCAATTCATTATCACTTTCACAACCAAGCATATAATGAAATCACAATTATCAATCATAACAAATTTAGACAAATTTAACAAATAAGGTCAAACAAGTTTATGATGTAATCCTTACTATATAGTTCACCCCTTACCTGATACGTTCACACTTATTCCTTTCAAAGCTTTATGTTGTATTTCAGCAAATTCTATATACGTAATAAAATTCTAGTTAGAATCTTATATTTCTATGATTCTATCTCATGAGAATTTAAATTCACTCTATATTGTTAATCCATTTTTAATAATATTTTAAGCTCACATTCAGCTTACAATTAACTTAGAAAATTATCCTATTTTGTATACACTTAGAGTAGGAAAAATCCTAATAGAAAACATGAATAAGGTTTAGTATTTCTAAATTTTCTAGAGTTATATAAGCTTTTTTGGCATGAGATTTGAGCCAAAATTTCAATAACTTAATTACCTACAATATTGATGAAGGAAATAAATTCAAATACCCTATAGAATAGATGCAATTTTCAGTTTTCAGTGGTTGTTTCCAACTAGGCCCAACTACAATAACACTCTGAACATGCCTTGGTAATTGGATTATAACTCTTGCTACACATAAGATATTAACATGAAATAAATTTCTAAATTTTGGGGATATAATTTTATACAACTTTTATGAAGGAATCAAGTCCTAATTTCACACGTATCAATCTCAATAATTCAAAAACCTAGGTTGTTGAAACAGGGCTACCTCTTAACGTCACAACTAGAACACTTGATAGTAAAATGGGCATAACTTAAGCTATAAATATCCGTTTAATGTGAAATCAGTTTATAAATTTCGACAACTTAAAGAGATACAACTTTCATGAAGATACCAATTCCTAATTCTGTTCACACAAGTCCCAAAAATTCAATAAATAGTACCTACGAATTAGGGCTCTTAAAGTTCTTAGCTTTACCACTTTTAATCCTCAATTTTAAGCATTATTCTAGTATTCTAGGTGTAAAATCTACAATAACATTCTTCCTACACCCATTCAAGTTGAGCCAAGTGAGGAGAAAAATAGAAAATGCACCGTTTTGAAAAATAAAACGGTAGAAATGTAGAGGAGATTGAGAGAAACAAACTTACCTCTTGGAGCTCCTCAAGAAAACAAAGATTTTTCCCTCAAAATCAAGCTTAAAGGTAAGGAAAGTTTTGAGAGAAAGAGAGAAACGAGGAACCTACGAGAAAAACTCGCAGAACGGTACTCTTTCTTTTAAAAGTCAAAATTTTCACCTAATAATCCGCTCAGTGCATTTCTGTTGTGCCCAACGGATTATAGGCCGTAAGGAATAGAGATTTCAAACGCAATCCGCTCAGCGCATTTCTGATGCGCCCAGCGGATTACATTACAAACAAATTTACCCTCATTTTCTCCAGCCAGGATTTGAACCCACAACCCCTAAGACTTAAACATCACTCAAAACCATATCAATCATCATATATTTCTTGTCAATTTATACACATAATAAAGTTTTAATGTACCCACACTCAATGCATACAAGAAGACAATAATTTCTAAATGTGACAATTAAAATTGTTAAGTCCATACTCTTTCAATTTCAACCCTAAATCATATAATTACTATCAAGCATCCAGTTGCTCGCTGAAAGGATCAATTTTAAGTATTTTCTAAAAATTCAGAAAATTTCTAGAAAAACACAAATAATCTAACAAACATAAAACTCTACAGTTTCTTTACCCAATTCCTAATAATTTAATTATTAAAATTTTGACAAAGATTTTGTCAAAATTTAACAAACCGAGGATATTGAGAATCGGGATGTTACATTTAAACTTACGCCCAATCCCAATTTACATTATTTTTTAAAAAAATATTTATAATAAATTGATTTTATTATTTTTATGTATTTTTTTACGTAAATAAAATTTAAGAAATTATATTTATAATAAATTGATTTTATTATTTTTATGTATTTTTTTACGTAAATAAATATTTATAATTTATAATTATTATTAATTAAATATATATTTCAATTTATTATATTTTATATTAAAATATGTATGTAAAAAATATTTAATAATTTTTTCTATATAAATGTAAAATACTTATAATATTATTATTATTATTATTATAATATTATATTCAAATATTTAAATAGTTATAACATTATTATTATAATATATTCAACATTTCATTATAGATTTTAATTCTATTTAAATTTTCATTTAAAAATATAAAATATATAATTTATAAGAAAATATTTAATAGGTTAGTTCTTATTTAATTAGTTTAAAGTAATAAAAATTTAAATTTTTTTTAATTCTTTAAAATATAATTATTTTATTAAGATAAAATTTAATATATGAGAAATAAGAATAATAAGATCTAAAAAATATGACATAATAAAAAATAATAAAGATAAAATATAAATAAAATAATATTAGTTACTACTAATATTTATGTAAAATATTAAAAAAAATAAAAAAATAAGAAAATTTAATTTTATATTTATCAAATTGGTTGAAAAGATTAAAAAAAATAATTGGAGAGATTAAGAAAATATGGAAAAGTTAAATGTAAAAGAAAGATAATAATGTAATGAAATAATTAATATAAAAGGTTAAAAAAATTAAAAAAGTGGATAGAAAAAAATAGTAAAATATATATATAAAAAGTACTTTATATATAATAAAAAATACTTTTAAAATAATAATATTTTAAAATTTAAATTTAAATATAAAGTCAAGACAGGAACGAAATTAGGGTGGAATTGCATTATTCATCCTCGTTCGACTTTTTAAAGCGGAAAAAACCCGAATTTGTTTCCACTTTCATTAATTCGATTTTTAGCTGTCAAACTCGGGATGAGACAGATTGGTATATGCGGATATAAATTTAATTTTCATCCCTACTCAAAGTTTGCTTAATATTAATTATTTCCTTATTATTATTAAAAAAATAATATGAAATAAATTATATTTCATATTCGACATTGAACCTATGAACCTCCTTTTTTAAATATATCTTATCAACTTTTCTTCTAAATACTTTGTCAGATATATTTGACTGTTTACACATTTATCTTTTTTTTCTCAAATTTTATATTAAATATAAATAAAATTCATAATATATATATTTTACACGCATGTCATGTTATTATTATGTAAATTAGGAAACTGAATGAATGTATAGAGTTCTAATTATTTTCCTTTCCTCATGGTATATGTTATTTTAATTTGAAAACTCCATTCCTCATTTTATAGAAAAAAAAAACATTTATTCTCACATTTCGTGATATGGTAAATATCATTAGAAAAAATTTACTCGGAATTTCATTAAAAAAGAAAACAGAAAATAGACGATTTCATTTTCATATGACTCATTGAAACGTGGCACGACCCCTATCTGATAGTGACCATGGCCCACGTGCAATTCGCTTCACATGGAGCACGACCTTTCACTTTCTTCGGATACAAAGTTGTTTATTTCCGACCATTTTTATTCAACAAATTTGTGCAATTAGTTATCGTTTTGTAAGTGTTAGGTAGATAATGATTAATAATACATATATATAAAAAGTAAAAAAAGATGAAATATTCCATTTATTTCTCTTACATTACATTACGTGGATAAAACCCACTGAATTTGGTTATTTTAATATAATTCTTTCTCTTTTAGCAAATAGGATAAGAAATAAAATGACATAAATTTAGTTAAAAATACACTTTGTTTATCATGTTATTTTGATGAGCGAAAGGTTAAATATTTTAAAGAGTATTTCTAAGATTTGTATATGAAGTAAGGTGGAGTAAAGAGTATGCATAGACATTACAGTGAAGAATGAAGAGGGGGTCAGATATCCCTTACATGGAAGACATTAGGGTTCTTGATGACTATATCATACATATAAACAGAGGTGAAGTTGGAGAAGTCCTTTGGAAGGGAAATTAGGTCAGTGGAAGAATGCTTGTGAAATTGGTACAATTCAAGGTCTCTTCCATGGTACCTCTCCCACCCTAAACTCATCAAAATTTGTTCCAATGAAGTGTAGGAAGAGACCACTTCACCGCTTGGCAAGTAAACCAACACCTTTCTCCTTAAACTACATGTCTTCCCCTCTGCCTTACGATTTTCCATTAAACGAAACCCTTCTTTCTTGAATACCCAAACCCCAGACATTTTATTTAAGCGAGAGAGAAACAAAATGCAGAAAACAAAAGGGGAAAATGTGTTTGGTTGTCGAGGAAAACTAAAGGTGGAAAGGGTATATATACACACACATGTTTGTGTCAAAGGATATATTATGAGTAGTGTTGGACCACCAACCAATTTTTATAAGATAATTTATTTAAATATATATATATATATATATATATATATATATATATATATATATATATATTATGAATAAGATATTTTTGTCATTTCCCTTACATGAAAAATATTTTTTTAATAATAAGATTGACTTCTAACATTAGATTATAAATTAAAAATTGACTTTAATAATATATTAAAAATAAAACAATATTTAATTTAATCTCATAAAATTAATTTAAATAAATTCTATTCTCATTTATATATTATTATCACTTAGTTAATATTTCATTTTGTCTCAAGATTTTTATTTATTTTAAGCATAGGTTCTTCCGAACTTCAGTTCTATACAAACCTCAGAATTTGTCCTTTAAACGATATGTTAATACTCTGTAACAAAAAAAAGCAAGAGAACAAAAATTGACAAAGAAAAAAAAGCAATAAATCTAAAGAGAATGAATGGAAGAATTGTTTGTTGGCACCAAGGTTCACATCACGAAATTCCTTGTGTGTTGGAGACATTGCTGGCAGATAGAGGCTGCTCTGTTTTGTGTGTGTGTATATATATATATATATATATTTTTTTTTTTTTTAAGGAATGCTAGTTATTTTTGTTTTAAGTTCTCAACATTCAGAGTAGTTTTAGCCACTAGTTAAATATCTTCTATTCAATTTTGCGGCTCACGATAACGCACCAAAATTTGTTAAATTAATTAAAGTTTCAGTAATTTGAGTATTTAAGTACCCTCTTTTTCCACATATTTTTATATTTAGTTGTAGAAAAAATATTAAAAAATGTATATATTATACTTTAGGGTTTAGGGTATTATGCATCATGAAAATATATAAAATACCCTCACTTTGTTATCTTAATGATCTTAAAACCAAATTACATGTTCAACTTTGTATTATATATTTTTATGTAATTAGTAGAGCGCAATAGTTATGGCATCATGACTCAGCAGATGCAAAAACAAACGAAAAATATATTATTTTATAAAATTATTTTAATATTCACATTATAAGAAATTAAGTATTTAATAGAATATATCTGACATGTTTTATAAGATATCACTTAAAATATTTGAAAGTTGGACCACTTACTTACACACATGTATACTTGTCAAGACTAAAACTAAAATCGAGTATTGTTTTGTTAAATTTTCTAAAAAATAATATATTTTAATTAAACTGTAATAAGTTTAATCAGTCATGAAAAAATGGTTGAAAGGTTCAACTATTTAGTTAAAAAAAAAATATTTGTTTATAATTGATTTTTAAGAAAATCGTAATTATCAAAGAATTCCATTTATTGTAGTTGGATTTTCATATTATATATTTTTTTATTATGTAACTTATTTCTGTTAAATATAATGATTTTTCTCAATAAATTTAAATTTAATTTTTATAAATTTATGGATAAACTGCCTCATATATTATATTAATAAAATAACAGTATTTAATTAAAACAAACCAATTTCGATTAAACTTTTAAATATTGAAGATACGACTTTATTGATTTGGTGGAATTTTGACTACCTTCGAGAAAAAAGTCATTACCATTAGTGTCTAAGAAAATACTTTTTAAAAAAATCTATGCATAAGAGATTATATTTTAATATATAAATAATTAATAATTGATTATGATATAGTTTTTTAAAGATAATATTAACATTAGTAAATATGAATGGTAATTTTCTATCTCCACTCAAACATCATCGTCAATAAACCTTAATGTCATGGGAAGACCCTACAAATAAAATGTTGTGTTGCCCACATGGCATCACGTGACCATTGCGTGCTTCATGTTCCACACCCACAACCACCAAATTACACTAAGCTGTCGTCAAATGTGTCCTTATTTCTCCTTCAATGTATTGTCTTTTATATTTTCGTCTCCTACGTTTTCCCAAAATAACAATTATTTAAAAAGCATTTTTATAAAACCAAAACATTGCTAATCATTTTTTCTTACTATTTTTTAATTTTTTTTAATACCAAAATTGTTTTTCAAGTGAATCAATACAATTCTCGCTAATTATTCTGATATAAATGCTCGATTGCGATAGCTGGGTTTCACTAATTCAATGGTGGTCCTAAACTTTCCACAATTGATAAGTTAGAATCGTAAACCAAAACATGCTTAAAGGGTCACTATATATACGTCCTTTTCGCCTACCACCAATTCCTCCAACCATTTTTAAAAAAATAGTCCAATAAAAAATAAGGAATTAAAAAAATCAAGATAGATAAATAAATAATAGATTATATTTTTGCTCACTTTATTTTTACCCAAAATAATTACACATTATTACTAATTTCAATATCTTGTGCCCGTTGTACTAAATAAAAATGTTAAGGATGATTACGGATTAGGTCCACGTTTTAGAGGAATTTCACTCTATCTCAATACGAGAATTACTTTAAGTTTATTAAAAAGTTTATAGATTAAAATTAGTAAGAATACAATTGTCGTAAAGTAATACTATTAATTTCATAAGATATAATGTTTTGTTATGTAATTACCAGGTAAAAAAAAACAGTAAATAAAATTAAATATTTATTTAGGGAGAAAAAAAACCAGGATTATATTTCACATAATTTTTTTTCGCAAACTTGTTTATAATAATACTCTGCTAAATTTCTTTGAATGTGAGTTAATTTATATTTCTTTTCCTGATATGAAGATATATAATTTCCACTTTCGTGATAGTGTCATATTTATTTATTCATTAATTTTTTTTGCAAATTAATTAGTTTATTTGATTATTAAACATATTATAGTGATTTATATATATATATATATATATATATATATATATATATATATATATATGTCTCTTACAGGTCTAATGATTAGATTCAATCTTTATCCTTAAACGTTTTGCTTAGGAAAAAAAATCAATAAAAGAAAAATCATAATTTATTTTGATAGATAAAGCTGTAATTAATTATGATCTTCATTCTAACTATCAAATATAAATATAATCTCATATTCATAAACATGTTGTAAACTGAATGCAAAAGCATACCTGAATTAGTCATAATAATGATATCATTTGTAGAGTACTTTTGATCTTATAGTCTTCCACCTGGAGAGAACACTGTATTTTTCCTTTGGATTTTCTCTCTTGATGGGGATAGAAAGAAAATAACGGGACTGAAACTTACATTTTATGTGTGTGCTCCCAGAAGGGACCATGACCCTTTAAATAACCAGAATTAGGTTAATTACTTAAGTTTTAGTATTTCCAATTTGGCCCCTCATCAAATTAGAAATTACTCTATGGTCTCTACATAATTTTATTTTCATGACATATGCCTTTAGCCAAAACTTTAATTTAGTTAGATCACTTTATTATTTGGCTTAATAAATAATGACCATAACACATTTAAATTATGTATCATATATATACATGACCAAAAATTTGTCAACAATCTCCCACTGGTCACAAATATATATGTCCTTACAACCTTACAAATGTGTTAGACTTTATGAGCTCAAAATTGTCATTATATTTTTTTAGCATATTCCAAAAGTCATGTTCATTGATCATATCAAGATATAGAACCAAACCAGTTTTTCATTGCATCATCGCAACTAAAACCAACAATGATTACTAATCCTGACATAACCAAATGACATGAATTCATCATGAAATGTGTAGCATGAAAAATTACGTGAAGGTGATCTGTACACGTCTATTTTCAACTGGTCCAAAATTTAACTTATCGAGATCGATATAATAACCTTAATGTATAAAGTGTAATGAATGAATGAAAAACTGCATATCTATAGATAACCAAATATGTCCAAAAAATCACTGTATACATACATGAAATTAAACATAGAACATAAAATATATGAAAATGACTGACTCCCACTAAATCACAAATTCCTCAAACTGTAAAACACCCATGTGAGCAACATGCTCATGAAAGACCTTGGGCAGAAGTCCTTTAGTTAGAGGATCTGCTATCATGGAGTTTGTCCCTAAATGTTCTATGGAAATCTGTCCACTCTGTACTCTTTCCTTAACAACTAGGAACTTAATGTCAATGTGCTTTGACTTAGTCGAACTTCTGTTGTTGTTGGAATACAATACAACTGATTTGTTGTCACAATATAACTTAAGTGGTCTTTCAATGTCTTTCACAATTTGCAGCCCTGTGACAAAATTTCTCAGCCATATTCCATGATTCGACGCCTCATAGCATGCTACAAATTCTGCTGCCATAGTGGATGAAGCTATAAGGGTTTGCTTGACACTGCACTAAGAAACCGCACCACCTGCTAACATGAAAATGTAACCTGAAGTGGATTTCAAACTATCTTGACATCCTGCAAAGTCCGAGTCAGAAAACCCAGCGATCTCCAACTGATCTGACCTCCTGTATGTGAGCATGTAATCTTTTGTTCTCTTTAAATATCTCATGACCCTTTTTGCTGCTTTCCAATGGTCCATTCCTGGATTACTTAAATATCTGCCTAGAACTCCAACTATGTATGTCATGTCTGGACGCGTACATACTTGGGTATACATCAAACTCCCAACAGCTGATGCATAGGAAATCTTTTGCATTTCCTCAATTTCTAAATTTTCCTTTGGACACTGATTGAGACTAAACTTGTCTCCCTTAGCAACTGGAGTATCCCCGGATTTACATTCATGCATGCCAAACCTTTTAAGAATTTTTTCGATATAGATCCTTTGTGATAATCCTAAAATACCCGGACATCGATCTCGGTGTATCTGAATTCCTAATACAAAAGACGCATCACCAAGATCTTTCATTTCGAAATTCTTTGATAAAAATTTCTTGGTTTCGTGCAATATGCCTATATCATTAGTGGCAAGTAGAATGTCATCAACATACAAGATCAGGAAAATATACTTGCTCCCCTTAAACTTGTGATATACACAATCATCAACAATATTCATTTCGAATCCAAATGAGAGAATTACTTGATGAAATTTATAATACCATTGACGAGATGCTTGTTTTAGTCCATAAATGGATTTTGTCAATTTGCAAACCATATTCTTCGAATCTCCTTGCACAAAATTTTTTGGTTGTATCATATAAATTGTCTCATCAATATTGCCATTGAGAAACGCCGTCTTGACATCAATTTGATGAAGCTCCAAATCATAATGTGCTACAAGAGTCATGATTGTCCTAAAAGAGTCTTTCGATGAAACTAAAGAGAAAGTCTCTTTAAAGTCAATCCCTTCCTTTTGGGTATAGCCTTTAGCTACCAGACGAGCCTTATACCTTTCCACATTACCTTTATAATCCCGTTTGGTCTTAAATATCCACTTGCAACCAATGGGTTTCATACCTTCTGGTAATGGGACAAGTTCCCAAACCTTGTTGTCTTGCATGAACTTATACTCCTCCTTCATTGCTTCAATCCACTTTTTAGAGTTAGAACCTTGCATGGCTTGACGGAAGTTAACTGGGTCATCTTCCATCATACCATTGTTTTCCTCATGTTCCTGAAGAAATATCATGTAATCATCCGAAATAGCACTTCTTCTTTCTCTAGTGGATCTCCGCAAAGTTATTGGCTCATGATGCATAGGTTCTTGAGGATCTTGAGTTTGTTCTTCATGAACAACCAAATCATCTTGAGTAAGGGGTTCATTAACAATGTCTTGTGGAGGTTCCGAACTTACTTTATCAAAAGTAACTGTTTGAATCGGTTCTGGAATTGTTACCGATTCTTCCTCCAAGACAAATTTCCTGATTTTATTCTTCCCCTCAAACTCAATATCCTCAAAGAACGTAGCAATTCCTGTCTTAAAAATTGTCTTTAATGTGAGATCATAAAATTTATATCCCCTCGATCTTTCAGCATAACCAATAAAATAATTACTTACTGTTCGAGAGTCCAATTTCTTTTTATTTGGCTTATAAGGCCTTGTCTCAGCTGGACATCCCCACACATGGAAATGCTTCAGACTAGGCTGTCGCCTAGTCCAAAACTCATAAGGTGTTTTGGTAACTGTTTTAGTTGGTACTCTGTTTAGAATATAAACTGCCGTCTTTAGCGCCTCTCCCCATAGTAACTCCGGTAAGGTGGAATGACAAATCATACTCCTGACCATATCTTTAAGAGTCCGGTTTCGTCTTTCAGCTACACCATTCATACTAGGTGATCCCGACATGATATACTATGGGACAATTCCACACTCCTCTAGGTACCTGGCAAAAGGTCCTAGATGCTGTTCACCTAACCCGTCATATCTGCTATAGTACTCACCACCACGATCAGACCTGACAGACTTACTGCAGGTAGCATCAATTGTCCTGTGACGAAGGTCAGGTGGGTCGAGTCACAATTGAATCATGGCGCTTGGGTTGTTAAAGTAAAAAGAGTTGCGCTCTGACTAATGGCTATAACTTTTGGCCTAGTGGTAAGCGCTTGATCCTAACAAGTAGTATCAGAGCTTGGTTAGATAAAATATTTCTAAACGATCTGTCAAGATGTCTATGCAGAATCAGGTTTATAGGGAAGGAGCTTCAATAACCAGACCACCATTATTTGAAGGAGAAGACTATCAGTTTTGGAAGGCGAGAATGAAAATATTTTTATAAACACTAGATTATGGTGTTTGGGATGTTGTACTCAATGGTCCCTACATTCCGATGAGAACAACGGAGTCTGGAGCTGTTCCAAATACTTTTGATCAATGAACGCCGAATGAAAATAAGCGTGCCCATTATGATGTAAGAGCCCGAAATGCTATTGTTTCTGCCTTAACTCGTAATGAATTTTTCAGGGTCTCACAATATAAGACGACAAAAGAAATATGGGACACTCTTGAAGTAACACATGAAGGAACAAATGAAGTAAAACGAGCACGTAAAAACACACTCATCCAGGAGTATGAATTATTTCAAATGCAGCAAAATGAAAGCATCACGAATTTCCAAACACGCTTCACACATATAGTAAATCACTTGAAAGCATTAGGAAAGAGTTTAGACAATGAGGAGTTGAACATAAAGATCTTGAAATCCTTAGACAAGAATTGGCAACCAAAGGTCACTGCTATTACAGAATCAAAGGATCTCACAAAAATGAATATTGTTACTCTATTTGGAAAGCTGCAAGAACATGAGATGAAGCTACAAAGGTTAAAGAACGGTGAACAGAATCAAACCAAGATGATAGCTCTAAAAGTATAAAAATCTTCACAAGACGAAAGTGAAAATGAAGGTAAGTTTTCGGATTCCGATATGTCTCTTTTTGTTAAACAATTTTCTCGCTTTATGAAGAACAGGAAAAAGAGACAGCAAAGAAAGGAGAAAACAAATAAATTTCATTGTTATGAATGTGGAAAACCTGGTCATATCAAATCAGACTGTCCGGAACTTAAGAAAGAGAAGAAAGATGTGAAAGAGAAGAAGAAAGAGACGAACGATACCTATAAGAGTAAACACAAAGCTTATATTGCTTAGGAGGATAATGATTCTTCCACAACACAAAAGAGTTCTTCCGAAAGAAGTGATGGAGAAGAAGAAGCAAATCTTTACTTGATGACAAAAAGTGATGATGAAGCCTCATCACAGGTAAGTAGTACAAATTCCTTAAATGAATATGATGAGTTATTTAAAGAATATCAAGATATGTATGAAGATTTTACCAAGTTATCTAAAAAATACAATGCACTTAGGCAAAAGTTTAAAGCATTAGAAGATACTTTTGGTATTCTTGAAAAAGAAAATGAGTGCTTAAAGAAAGATGTTGAGAAATCTAAAACTTTGTCTAAAAATAAAGAAGTTGTTAAACCTTGTGAAAATTGTAATCTTTTGGAAAATGAGATTTTCAAGTTAGAGAAAATAATAAGCAATTTTTCAAAATCTTTTGAAAATCTTGATTCGATATTATGTTATCAAAGAGGAAATTCTAGCAAAGCTAGACTTGGTTACAAACCCAAAGAAAGTCTAGAACCTCATAAAACTATTTTTGTGAAAGATTCAAGGAAAACAGATGTGAAACCAGTTTAAAAAACTTTAAGAAACGCATTTAGACCTTTTCAAAGAAAACCAACATGTTTTTATTGCATGAAATTAGGTCATACATCAAATAGATGTTACATAAAACATTTTGGCATATCTAATGGCAAATATGAATGGGTGCCTAAAGCAACAAAACATTTATACATGTCTAGATGATAATTTGAGCATCTAATTGATTATCAGAATCAAAATTTTTTTCTTGTTGTCATAATCAATTATGTTGACCAACTTTGAAATTTGAAAGTTTGAATTTTGAAAATTTGAATTTATGAAAATTTGAAATTATAAAGTTTGAAATCTTGTAATTTGAGATTCTTGAAATTTGAAATTTTGCAATTTGACATTTTTTTAAAAATTTGCGAGTATGAGATTTTTGAAATTTGAAATTTGAAATTTTGCAATTTGAGAATTTTGAAATTTGAAATTTTGCAGTTTGAGATTTTTTTTGCAATATGATATTTTTGAAATTTGAAATTTTGCAATTTGAGATTTTTGAAATTTGAAATTTTGTAGTTTGAGATTTTGAAATTTGAAATTTTTCTAGTTTGAGATTTTTGAAATTGAACTTGAATTGGAATTTGAAATTTGAATTTGAAATTTGGGATTAGAAATTGAATTTGAAATTTGGAATTGGTTGGAATTTGAATTTGAAATTTGAAATTTGTTGCAATTTGAATTTGAAATTTGAAATCTAGAATATGAGTGCATTTGAATTTGAAAGTCTGCTTAAATAAGAAGACTGCAATGGAGGGAAACTAGTGCATTTAATTCCATTATCTCTATAATCATTTTATTCTCCTATCTTTCTCTCTCTTCATTTGTCTTGGGTATCCTATATATTGTTTCCTTAATATGATATTCTTCTCTATGACATTTTTTAATGCATTATCTTCTTTACCTTGATTTATATACTAATAGGTACAAATTTGTTCTTGATTTCTATTGCAATATTTTTCATAATTATCAATGAAACAAGAAGATATTTTGATGATATTAATCTTTGTGAAGCAGGGGAGATTTTTTTCTTATAATATTTTTCATAAATATCAATGAAACATGGAAATATTTTGATGATATTAATGCATGTCGAAACAGGGGAAATTATTTTCTTATAATATTTTTTAATTATCAATGAAACAGGGAGATATTTTGATGATATTAATCTGTGTGAAACAGGGGAAGATTTTTTCTTATAATATTTTTTATGATTATCAATGAAACAAGGGGAGATTTTTTGATGAATTAAAATATGTGTGAAATTCTTTCCTATCTAAATTAAACAAGGGGAGTTAAGAGAAGTATTTGCTCATATGAGTTAGTGAGAGTCTTGTTATTAATATATTCAGGCAGAGATTAAGAGACTCTGACACTTTATACAAATCTGTTCTAATTTGTGCTAATCTTGAGCTGACTATATAGAGTCAAGCATTTTAATTCATTTCAGGTGTTTCCTTGATCATCATAAAAAAGGGAGAGATTGAAAGCAATGAGAGGGAGATTGATGAAAATGTCCTTACATTCCCAAGAGATGATTTTGATGATGATTCAAGTCAACACCATTCAAGATGAATTTAAGAACAAACTGAATTTATGACGTAGGTGACAATGTGAAACATTTCCCTACATGCCCAATATATGTTTTTGATAAAGATGATGATTCAAGCAAGCCCAAGATGATTCCTAAAGACTAGATAGAGTCTTAGAATACTGGATATGAAGGTACAAGTTGATGAAGTAATATTATGCATAAGCCTCCAAAGCACAAGTGTGATAAAATTCATAACATGATATTTTTCTCTGTCATAATTAATTATGATGCATTAGAAATGGAAAAATGATTTCTCTATCATAGTTAATTATACTGGTAATATAATCAATTATGGCAATTCAAATTTGAAAAATATATTTGTTTTAAAGAATAAATATTTTTTAATACATCCTGATTTTCTCTATGATATTATTAATGTCTAACGACTATTTTCTGATGCTATTTTTCTATTTAATTAAGTTTTGATGAAAAATAAAAAACACACAATTACAGAATTCGAAAATACAATTCACATTCAATCATTTTCGAGAAAAGAATTCTGAGCAAGGTAACAGAGATATTTTACACCTTTTGAGAAAACCCTCTTCTCTACTGCCTTCTGTGCTTTCATTGTTAATCACACTTGTTCTTGGAGATTGACATTCTACAGGCTTCTACAATTTATTGTCTCCATTATCCAAGTGTGTCTGTTCTTATTTTTGTTACCTTCATCCTTTTTGCATTGGTGGAAAAGGAGGTGTTTTTCATCCCTAGTGTGATTCTAGGGAGGGGTTCATCCTTAGTGGGATTCTAAGGAGGTGTTTTTCATCCTTTGATTTGTTCAGAGGAGGTGTTCATCCCTAGTGGGATTCTAGGGAGGTGTTCATCCTTAGTGGGTTTCTAAGGAGGTGATTATCTTTTTAATTAGTTTACTTTTTACTAGTTCTTCTGCTGAGTTGATTGTAATTTGTAAACTGAATTTGAAAGATAGTGAATGGGGAGTCACTCTTGTGTTAAGAGTTGACTGGGAACTGGATGTAGGGTTGGCTATACCCGAACCAGTATAAATCTTTGTGTGCTCTTCTCTTTCCCTTATCTCTTTCTCTTTTCCTGATTATATTATTGCTTTCGCTTTAACAAATTATTGACTCACAAATAAATTTTTAATTTGACATCTATTTCAATTTGTGCATTTATTCACCCCCTCTAGATGTCATTTGTCTAACAATTGGTATCAGAGCCAAGGTCACGAGTTCGATTCCTAGTGGGTAATTGTTGAGGGGGAGATGGTTGCGGGTTGCACAATTGTCCCGTGGCGGAGGCCGAGTGGGCCAAGTCACAATCCAAGAGTGGGATACCTTGTAGGACAATTGCTGAGGGGGAGATTGTTGCAGGTAGCATCAATTGTCCTGTGATGAAGGTCAGGTGGGCCGAGTCATAATTGAATCGTGGCGCTTGGGCTGTTAAAGTAAAAAGAGTTGCGCTCTGACTAATGGCTATAGCTTTTGGCCTAATGGTAAGCACTCGATCCTAACAAGACTTAATTATTTTGTTGAGTTGATTTTCAACTTCAGCTTTAAATATTTTGAATACGTCCAGAGATTATGATTTTTCATGTATAAGAAATAAGTATGCATATCGTGAGTAATCGTCTATGAATGATATAAATTATTGTTGACCATTCCACGAATATGTAGGAAATGGCCCACAAATGTCCGTATGTATTAACTCTAAGATGTCTATAACTCTATATGCACCTAATCTCTTCGCTCTGGTCTGTTTGCCCTTAATGCATTCAACACCAACATCAAAGTTTGTGAAGTCAATGGACTCTAAGATTCCATTTAACACAAGTCGTTCAACTCTATTTTTAGAGATGTGACCTAAATGTCTGTGCCATAATGCTTCTGGGTGAGTATCATCAATTTTACGTTTAGTACCCTGTGATTCTGTATTAAGGGTTTCATTATAGGTGGTCACAGTATCAAGTAAATACAGATCATCATAAGGCAAAAGTGAACCAGTTCCAACAATATCTGAATTAAAAGACAAACTGAACTTATTGTTTCCAAATGAACACAAATAACCTAATTTGTCCAAATAAGAAACTGAAATCAAATTCCGTCTAAATGACGGCACAACAAAAGTGTCTTTCAAATCCAAATAAAATCCAGTACTCAATAACAATTTAAAATGCCCTATAGTTTCCACCTCTACCGATTTGTCATCTCCAACATATATCCATCTTTCAAAATCAATTGACTTCCGGTAGCTTAGGCAACCCTTCATAGAAACACTGATGTTAGTAGTTGCACTTGAGTCTAACCACCAAGTGTTACTAGGTACTGACGCTAAATTGACTTCAGAACAGACCAAAATAGGAAACATACTTTTGAGGATCGGAACAGAATTTAAATTAGCAGATACAGAAACAATTGTAGCTTAATTAAGAACAAGAGAAATAAATTAATTATACTCACATTATAAAAAATAAATAATTATAAATATTCAAATAATAGTTTAACTCATCTCAAGACACCCAATGCACCATCAATATCAAGTCTTTGGACAGTAATATTAACTGCTAGAGGTATCTTGTTGTAATAATCAAACATTGACAATAAAGCACGTCCAACAACAAACCAGTCTTTGGATTGATTTATCATCGACAAAGCAAATCCTTATAATTATCACATGTTTATCATTACAAGTGTATATGCAATTCGACCAAATATTAAACTTCCTTTGGACCGACTAATACTCGCATGAATATACACAAACACTAACATTCAATATTTTTAACGAACTACCCAATTCAAGAAAGGTTACTTTGGTAACTTCTTGACTCAATTTTTTCACAAAAATATTAAACTACCAAAAAATTAATATTTTATTTATATAACAAAACCAAATTTATATAATTATTTATTTATTAAAAAAAATACTGTTGGTTCTGATTGAATGAATTGTATAATGTACCTCTACCACGGTTTAAACATTCCATAAATTAATTATTTGATAGTATTTGTAACACATAACAACATAATATAACACGATGTTGAGGATTAATTGTGTGAAAGAGGGGAAAGAGGGATCCATTAAATTGTAGGGTACAACTGTTACGTGTCGAGTAATTGTGGTGCATGACCCATCTTTGATTCGGGTCTGGAACTAACACTAGACTCTCACACTCCTATTCTCTCCATCCCATAAAACACCCATCATCCACAATGGCTAACCACCCTCAAATCCATCCTTGACACCTTATACTGCTCCGAAGAGCATTGGGAGGACTACGTTGATGGAGGATGAATTAGTCCAAGCAAAAGGATGAATTAGACTAAGCGGAAGTGACAACTCGAAAGCGCTCCTGGTCCGCAGTGTCCCAGATCTGCGCCTTGACTTCCTTGTCGTCGATGTCCACCATGAACCACCGTACGTCCTTCATCCCAAGCCGCATCGTCTCCGCCACGATCCACGAGATCCTGATCGCTGACCTATGCTCCTGTTTGTTCGTGTACCGGAACCTTGCGGTGTCGCC
The DNA here is from genome assembly GCA_963425845.1 of Sphenostylis stenocarpa. Taxonomy (NCBI): domain Eukaryota; kingdom Viridiplantae; phylum Streptophyta; class Magnoliopsida; order Fabales; family Fabaceae; genus Sphenostylis; species Sphenostylis stenocarpa. Next base: position 7,612,602 of record OY731406.1, on the reverse strand, counting down.
AGAGATTCCTCACCGGCGACAATGTGACGCTGAACTCACGGGGCAATTTTACCCCAAATTTGATTTTAGGGTTTACAAAATTTGGAGATTATTCTCCACCTAGGGTTCTCAATTTAAATAGAATCTAAATTTTGTTAAATTTAATTTCTAAACACAGACATGAATCAAGTATGAGTTGCTCTGATACCAATTGATAGATAAATTGTAATTAATTATGATCTTCATTCTAACGATCAAATATAAATATAATCTCATACTCATAAACATGTTGTAAACTGAATGTGAAAGCGTACATGAATTAGCCATAATGATAATATCCTTTGTAGAGCACTTTTGATGATGATATCCTTTGTAGAGCATTTTTTATCTTATGGTCTTCCACCTGGAGATCACCTGTATTATCCCTTTAAATTTTCTCTCTTGATGGTGATAGAAAGAAAAGAACGGGACTGAAACTTACGTTTGTGTGTGCTCCCAAAAGGGGACCATGACCCTTTAAATAAGTTAATTACTTAAGTTTTAGTATTTCCAATTTGACCCCTCATCAAATTAGAAATTACTCTATGGTCTCTACACAATTTTATTTTGATGACATATGCCTTTAGTCAAAACTTTATTTTAGTTAGATCACTTTATTATTTGACTTAATAAATAATAACCCTAACACATTTAAATTATGTATCATATATATATATATATATATATATATATATATATATATATTTTACAACATATTTACCTTAAACTTATCCATCTATAATGTTACATAAATTTCATAACTTTACATCCCATACCATAGTTCCTACATTGATAAGTTCGAAAAATAATTTTGTGCTCCTACAACTGATCCACGCATTAATACTTTATGTGTTTCATTTCAATTTAAAATACTTTTTAAAATATTATTTATTATACATAATTTTGATTTTTGTTAAATACGTCAGTTTATTTTATTTATACCAACAAGTTTAAAAGATGAGAAATACATTTATAAGAAGTAAATAAGAATATAATATATTTTTTGTCATGAATCAGCAATACGTTGTGTAATGTATTGCAAGCATATACTCAAAATGATTATTACAAGTTAGTATTTGGAGAAGCAAATGAGATTTTGTATTGTTAACTTTTTAAAAGAGTAGTGAGATTTTGTATTGTTAACTTTTTAAAAGAGTAGTGATATTTTCACAACAAAAAATCATACAACTCTTCCAACAATTCATTTTTATTAATATACAACTCTTTCAACAACTCATTTTTATTACTATAATAATCTATAAACTGATTTAATAAAAATAAAAATAAAATAAAACTATTATTATAATATTAAATCAGGAAAATATTTTCCTTTTAAAAATCCATACAAGGGTTTGTTTTGAAAAAACTTATTTAAAATGAGCAAGTTTATTATATAAAGGTTTGTTTGAAACAACTTTAGGATCTATTTGCGTTGAAGTAGTATTAGTTAAGCACATGCAATGATAATTTAAACTGAAAGCACAAATTTAACGGCACAGAGAAGAGAAGAGAATAGAAAGAGAGAGTTAGAAGAAATAATGAATGATGTTGCCGTTTCAATTCAATACGAATTTCACAAACACGAGTAATTAAGTGTTTTCGTCAACCAAAAGCAAAAAAAGAAATCGCTATTGTAACTCGTAATCCATGGCACACAACATCAATAGTTTTTTTCTCTTTTTTTTTAATTAAATTAATTCCCGAAACGCCATCGTTTAGAGGGCGAGGAAGAAGGCGGCGAAAGCGGAAGCTGCACCAAGGAGTCCAATGAAGACGCGAGAAGCGGAGCTGGGAGCGGTGGCGGGAGCTAAAGCTGAAGGAGTCTCTGCAGTTTTATCGCCGGCGAGTTGTGGAATCGTAACGTTGGAGATATCAATGCCAGCTGGAACAATGGGCTTGTTGACCTGAAGAATCGAAAACACGCCGGTTTGGTTGGTGACGGTGTGCACGAGGACGACATCGAAGTCGATGCCGGGAGGGGAGGCGGCGGAGCCGAATGCGACCTCGCCTTCGTTGATGAGCATGATGTAGATGTATCCCTGGTTGTTCTTGGCGACGCCGGAGGATTGGAAGAGAGTCTCGACGAGAGAGTGGCTTCCTTGGGCTTCGACGAGCTTCTTCTCGTCGTAATAGTCGGTGAGGACGTGAGTGCTGAGGATGGCCTTGACGGCGTCGGGGGACTTCCCGGCGAGGGTAGCCGTGGCAGCGTCATCGATGGCGAGGATGGTGACGGCGTTAAGGGCGTTTATTTTGTCTACCAGCTTGGCTTCGGTAAGGGCTTTGCTGAACAGCGCGAACTCGGGATATGCGCTGAGCTCCTTGGTGATGTCCAGCGCGTGGATGGTTGAACAGATGGCGACCACAAGAGCCATGGCGAGAAGAGAAGAGCTTCTGAAACCCATTTTTGTTATGAGTTTTTTTTTTATTTCCTCTTCTTCTTCTCTTCCTTTTTTTTTTCTTAACTCTTGTGTTTATTGGTAGATGCTGAAGCCAAGATGGTTGATGTAGTGTATGGGGTTGTGAAGGGTATTTATAGGAGCTCTTTGGTGTTTTTTTTAGGTGGTTGTTAGGGTTGTTACGATTTGGGTGGTGATGCATGGTTTCTGTCAAGAAACAGAAACGCGCGGAAGGGCCACGTAGGTACGCTCTGTTTATTCACACAAAAATGTTCCAAGCTGTTAGCTAATATAGAATGCAAAAATTACTAATTTTTTTTTTTATGAACAAAATATTATATTATTATTACTATTATTATGGTTTAAAATTTTGATTTTTCTCGATGAATAATTAAATAAATAATATATATACATTGTAATATACCATTAAAAAGTTTTTAAATATTTTTAGAACATTTTTTTAAAATTGGATTTTTTTTTCAATTTATTAAATGAAAAAAGTATTACTTAAACTCTCTCTGAGCTACTTTTTGTCACTCAACTTACTAACAACCTTGCTCTATTCTTAAATATAGGATTCACTGGGTTTTCTTTACCAAATCAAAATTTAAACACATTTTTCCAATAATATCATCAACAATGTAAAGGATATCGATCACATGCAAGAATATCAACATTTATGTCTCGACTTTTTTTATTATTTTCTTTTTACTATCTATGCCTCACTCATTTTCTCTTTTTCATTAATTATTCTTTCTCATTAAAACCCCTCAACTACTAAAAGTATAACTTTTTCCCTATAATTAATGTTAATGTAACTTACATTAATTATTCCATAATGTATTAGTTTTTTTATTAAATAATTTGTTATTAAAATTCACTTTCAGTCAAATTACATTTTTATAAAATTATATACTAATAAAAAATATTTGATGTTTCTTTAATACACAGCATAGTGTATATTTTTAAAATATACACAAATAAAAATAATTTGATTAATGTTTTATTATCGTCAATTTTTTCTTCTTCTAAAGTTAGAAATAAACAATATTTAATACACAGCTATAATTTATATATTAATGTAATAAAAGTTACAGTTGATATGAAATCATTACTTAATAACGTAAATAAGTTGTGTAAATTATAAATTGATATTTTTTCAGTATATTTATATCTTTAGGAAAAAGAGAATGCGTATTGGAAAGAAATCACTCAATTTACTACACTTCTAAAAAGATTAATAAGCTATATTTAATACTTAGTTATCACATTTTTCATAAAAAAATGTAAAAAAGATTTACTATAACACACGTGTAAATTTGACATAAGGGAAAATATTGTATATTGTCGGCATTCTTGAAGAGTAGTTTAATTTACTTACTAAATTATAACAGTAATTAGTAAAATAAATAAACATTTTTTACAAGAAGTTAAGAGGTGAAGACAATGTTTTATTCGAATATTTGAAGAAAAGAGTGTATTTTATTTAAAATATTAATAACATCTGCTAAATATTAAAAAACAGACAATTAATTTGACATTTAAAATATGTTTATAATTTCTATATATAGATATATATTTCACTTCTTTTGGTTTGATCCTTATAAATAAAACCAGGACAAAAACAAATCCTTATATAAAAAGAATTTCTCTATTAAGGTTTTCATCGTGATGTTTTAGCATTTCATACAGAATGCAGTTCTCTTTACAAATATAAAGAAATACCGTGTACACCGTTAAATAGAAAGTAAATTATGCTTAAAAATAATAGGTAATATGTTTTTGCTCTGCATGATAATTTTTTTTTAACTCTCAAAATTTATATAATTTTACTAACTTCTATTTAGACACCAATAACATGAAAGATAATAATATTACAAACTAAAAACATCTATCGTCTCATAGTATACGTTGGTTCAAACCAATGTACAGGAATCATTCTCAATCTCTCAAATTCAAAAAGGTTAATAAAACTTAAAAGTAGAAATATTTAATAGAATCAAGATTAAAACGACAGAGTCTCCTTAACCAGGCCCAACTTTGGGAATATCATAATGCTCACTGAGATTGGCCAGATACTGATTGAACTCATGAACCCTGTCACGATGAGACTTGGTCGCCATCTCTGCTAGCCTTTGAAGCTCAAGTTTCCGTGTCTGATGGAGAAATCGCCTCTCAGCCGGAGTAAGATGATCATTAGATGATGCATCATTCATGCTCTCTTCATGATGATCCATTGACATACCTAACATTTCCAAGATGAAAAAGAAAATATAAATATATCATTAACAAAAGAAATTATTAAAGAGAGGAAGGTAGGCCTACAGTAGAACTCGAATTGATGTCAGAAACTCAAACATGTTTAAACTAATTTATTATCACGATGAATGAGCAAAAATCAGAACATGAATATCAGGCATATCAGGCATTCCTAAATTTAAAACTTCGTGTAAGAGGCAGAACAATCAGAGCATGATCAAATAGATTGCCTGTATTTAAGAAATGTTGCACAAAGGAACTAGAAGAAAAATTGTAAGTAATAGCGATGAGGCCACTTATTCAAGGTGTGCATAGGCCAGTAGTTAAAGATGAATAGTAATCCATCACAATATTTTGTCGTTTTAAAGACATTGGAAACTGAATGAAGAATGATTGAGAATTTCTTAACAGGTTAACCCGCCGAGATAAAAGAACTCCCAATTCTAAACCCAGCTGTTAGTTTGGAAATATCAGAAGTTTTTAAGTTCACATAAGTTAAGAAACCCTCAAAAGAATATACAGGCACAAGAATTTTATCAACTAAGTAAAAAGATTTAAACAAAACCAATATAAACCTAAAGAAAAGGTGTATGACACAGATTCAAATTTTGACCATATTTCAATGTTTCTTTCTTTGCCTTTGAGATCTTTAGCAGTCTGCATCACTCCATCCTGAGACAAGAAGAAATTTTCAATAACCAAATATAATGACTAATAGGAAAGAAAACAACAATACTGAAAGGGGTAATCAACATTTGATCAAATAAGATGGCAATATCAAGTGGCTTGCAAAAATAATATGTTGAAGCCACACTGCAACGATGTTTTGCACACATCATCCATCTCTTACGCTTGCTCCCTTTGTCCCCCAACTATCCCTAAGTCTCCATAAACTACACTAACCACCTGCTCAAGATATGGCAAGCATGCACTCTGAATAGCATGTTAATGTTTTGCAGACACCACCCACTATCATTAACACCATTAGATAGCTACCTTACCTGATGCCAGTATATATCACCAGATCTTATGAATGATGGGCAAGAGCCCCACCAACTAATTCATCACCACGAGAATATCTTTCCAACTACGTGTGTTTGAACAAGCTTATTTTTCCATTTTAAACTGTTTCAAAATAAAATGTTTATATAAAAAGCTGCGTGTTTGGAACATCCGCTTAGTAAAATGCTTTTTTTTTCCTCTGTAAAAAATAAGTTTGTTTTCATAAATCTAAGAATATGTATCTTATGATTATGTTTTTACTAGTTCCTTTTCTTTTGAACTTTATACTCAGTTTTTCTAATGTAAAAGCTGAATTTTTTCATCCAAACGAATCAGTTATCTTTGAATCATTATAAATATGTTTACCTTAAGAATCTGCTTTTGATTATATTTGATAATAACAGTAATCACTTAAATGATCGATTATTGAAGTAATAATATCATTTTCGCAACTGTACCATACACACTCTAAATGAAACAATAAATCTTGTAATCACCCTGCCTATTAGTAACATAATAAGGATAGAAAGCCATCAACCTTAATAAATTAGACAGAGTAATTCTAATGCTTTCCAGAATGCTTTCTAACAACATCAACATACATCTCCTCTAGATATACAAATACCGTACTACTCTTTAAACAGACACAAGCAATATTCAAGACCCACTTTTCTTTAGCATTAAGTGATAAATGACACATTTCCTCTAGAGGTGAAATAAAATAATTTCCTTTGCCCAAAAGAAACTTGCACACTTTAATCATACCCAAAAGAAACTCATCTAAAAAGTAAAAGAAGGGGAAGTACATTATGTTCACCTGAAGTAGTTTGTGAGAAATTATGGTATCTCTTATCTCGTTTCTTCTTCTTTTTAACACCACAAGCTTTTACGTCCAACGCTTTTCCCTTCAGCTTCAATTTCTCAACCACAACGTTGTCGTACGGTGACATCTTCACCATCATACTCACAACCTAAATCAAGCTTTTCAGAATCTTCCCAATACAGAATCAATGCTCAATAATCAGTAACACTACTTATACGATTATATACCAACGAACATGGAAGAAATAATTGAAATGAAAACGGAGTGAACGTTGGCGAATTTTCTGGAAACAAGTCGAACGTACTTCTTTTTTATTGGGCTGGACCAAGCCCAACCCGATTTGCTGTTCCTACCCCGTTTTCATTTCTAAAAAGTGAAAACAAACATGTTTGGGCTTATAAAAAATATGAGTAAGTAGATCCATAGGCTAGCAAATAGCCACGTCACACCAAACCCGGAACGCCACGTGTCACACTTTCAACTGCTTGATTACTCCCACCCTCAGCAAAAGCCCAACTAACGTTGTACATGGCCATTCTTCAATGCACCCCCTTTCCATTTCTTTCCCTCAGAAGAACCAGTCTCAATTCCTGCAAGTCCACGTTAACCTCAGCACTCACAAACCCAACAACAACAACAACAACAAATCCGTTGTTCCTGGCGATGAACACGTTTGCCAAGTCCGAATCAGTGTCGTCCTCCTCAGCCTCTTCCTCATCAACGTACGAGGTGCCCGAGCAAGATGCTAACGATATGGACCGTGTAGCAGACAACACGTTTCGAAGGTACACGTGGAACACCAAGAGGAGTGGCAAAGGAACGGCCATTATGTGGTTCAGGAATGATCTCAGAGTTTTGGACAATGAGGCTCTCTATAAAGCATGGCTTTCCTCCGAAACCGTGTTACCTGTCTACTGCGTTGACCCTCGACTCTTTGCCACTACCTATCATTTCGGTTTTCCCAAAACCGGTGGTACTGTTATATAATCCATACACATGCACATGTGCACCTTTTCTTCTGCAGCAGTTTAGATGCCGTTTTTTCAGTACGTAGTTAAATGCAATATCTTGGTGTTTTTTACCGATCAAACTTTTAGGTGGTTTTAGTGTTCTTTTTCAATCAAAATTAGAGATTTAGCTTGGTAGTTACTCCAAGTTCACATTTTCAATTCTTACCGTAAACAATATCAGAAACAAAGAACTGAGTCAAAGTTTACTTCTTGCTTTGTTGTTGTTATAGACGTTTATGATTTGCGTGTGTGTATATAATTATCTCAAATATCATATAACTAATCTATAGGATCTATCTAATATTGGTTTCCAAAGTTGATTTGAACTTACGCCTAAGCTCATTGTAGCTTGTAGAATTTTTTTTTTCTTCCCTGAATTTTAGCAGTAGCATTGAATCACTCACGTAACTTTTGTGCAGCATTGAGAGCGCAATTTATCCTTGAGTGCTTGGTTGACTTGAGGAATAATTTGATGAAGAAAGGACTTAATTTGCTTGTACAACATGGGAAGCCTGAGGATATTCTTCCTTCTCTCGCAAAAGCATTTCAAGCTCATATAGTAAGTCTTTGAATTTCAAGCCTGATAAATTGATGGAATTTCATGGTTGAAGGTATAGGGATCATTAATGAATATAAAATTATCAGGTGTATGCTCAGAAAGAAACATGCAGTGAGGAGCTGAATGTGGAAAGGTTAGTCATCAGAGGTCTTGAACAAGTTGTGACATCACCAGAAGAATCCAGTAGTGTCACAGTTTCAAACAATATCACTAAGTTGCAATTAGTTTGGGGTTCTACCATGTACCACCTTGATGATCTCCCTTTTGATGCCACTTCTTTGCCAGATGTGTATACTCAATTTCGCAAGGCATGCTATTTTTAAATTGAGTGTTTGTTTTGACTGCCAGTTATGCATACTAATGAGATTCGAATGTTGCAGATTGTTGAAGCCAAATGTAGCATACGCTCATGCATCAAACTACCAGCATCTCTTGGACCACCTCCCTTAGTTGAGGACTGGGGATGCCTTCCATCATTAGAGCAGCTTGGACTTTGCTCACAAAATGTAGGTTTTTCCATATCTAATTTTAGACACCTTTCAGGGATGATAAAGTAACGAATTTTGTTCTTTAATTTATTTTGCACTCATAATTTAGGTCATCAAGGGGATGAAGTTTGTGGGGGGTGAAACAGCGGCATTAAGCAGAGTATATGAATACTTCTGGAAGAAGGTTGGTTATCTCAAATTTACAACTTCGATCCAATTTATGTAATTATGTCACTGCAGTTGCTGCATATGGCCTTTGTGTAAACAGTGAGTTAGTGCAATAGTGATATTTGATAGTGATTAGTTCCCTATTTTTATGGAATTTATCACATATTTCATGAAATGAATGAATTAGCATATATATTGGTCGGTCAACTTGACATGTAGGGTTTGCTGTGACCTTGCATAAAGAATACATGGGTAGCTATTTAATTTCGTATGGCACAAGAATAAGAAAAATTATAAGAGAAAATTCGAATACATTTCTTTTAGGACTCGATTAAGACTACTTTTAAAACCTAAAATATGACTTTGGTGACATTAATTCCTGCCCTTATTTGGTTATCTAATGCATTCTTAAGAATGTTCATATGTAGGATTTGCTGAAGGTTTATAAAGAGACCAGGAATGGGATGTTAGGGCCTGATTATTCTACCAAATTCTCACCATGGCTTGCCTCAGGAAGTTTGTCTCCTCGTTTCATATATGAAGAGGTTAAACTACCAATGATATCTTTTTTGTGCATTGTACAAGAGCTAAGGAATGGGAGTGCATGAATTGACAAAGTTCACTCTGTTTTTATAGGTGAAGAGATATGAGAACGAAAGACTAGCAAATAGTTCTACCTACTGGTAAGCGGTAACATTGCATCTTTCTTATTAATGTATATATGCATCATATTACGAAAACAGCATCATTCTCCTACCACCAGTTTCGTATTTATTCCTAAAATATAAATTGTCTGATTTGTTGAATTTTGTGAAGTTACTTTAACTTCACCCAGAAAAGACTTTTTTTGCAGAATAGTTCTTTTTTTTTTTTTTTTTTTTTTCTTTCTCTTTGTTTATGATAAAATGAATTCAGTGAATAGAATGAATTTGCAGGTTTGACTTCTTCCTCCTTCTCATTATGTTTTCTTCTTCTAAACTTATCTTTACTTTTACAGGGTTTTGTTCGAGTTGATATGGAGGGATTACTTTAGGTTTTTGTCAGTGAAATATGGGAATTCGATTTTCCATCTAGGTATTGATAGGTTGAGGTATTTGATGCCTCTGGTGTTTATAGAGTTATGGTTTATAAATTCTTCTGGTTTTGAACCTGGAAGTTATCCTTAGGTAGCGGTTCTGATGTGCAACTGAGACAGTACATCTTTCTAGAACACTTTTGTTAAAATAATTTGTTCATATATCTTAGGTAAAATCTGTTCTGCTTTTCAGGTGGCCCCAGGAAAGTTCATCGCTCCTGGAGCCAAGACAAAAATTTGTTTGAATCCTGGAGAGATGGTTGTACCGGGTACAATTTCTATCAGAGATTCAGAGTGTTACTGAAATTTCTTGTTTATTTTGATACAATTACTGTTGCTTGATACTTTGTTTGTTGTCTTGTAACTTCAACCTAAAAGTTGTCCTTCTAATGTGTCTTATAATCTTCTATCTCTTTAAAGTGCTTACTTCCTCACTTTCTTCATATCGACCAGTTTAAATCTTTTTCTCATCTCTGAATTGAAAGTACTTTTTGTGTTAATGTACCTAAGAGTTAGAGCATGAACATGTGTATTTACGAAGTGAATTGACATTGTATTCACTCTAATTTTGTTTTCTTTTGGCCTAAACCTGTAGGTATCCTCTCATAGATGCCAACATGAAAGAACTATCGACTACAGGGTTTATGTCTAATCGAGGACGGCAGGTGTGAACGTGAGCCAATTATTGTGTCTCTGAAGCATAATCAATGCTAGAAATTTATACAATATTGATTCGTGGACCAATATAGATATTATTTATTTTATTAGGATTTTGCAAACAGCTTTATAATTGAAACATGACTTAATTACCTTCTTTATAGATTGTATGTTCCTTTCTTGTTCGTGACATGGGCATAGATTGGCGCATGGGAGCAGAATGGTTTGAGACATGTCTTTTGGATTATGATCCATGTTCTAATTATGGAAACTGGACTTACGGATCAGGTAACTTGACTAAATTTGGATAACTATGCTAAATGCACGATTCTACAGTGCATGTACCACGTTATTTATCTTCATATTTTTTTTAAAATTTTTGAAAACGTATCTATTTATATCTAGTATAATCCTTCGAATCTCTACCTGTTACAGTGTGTGCCTTCTAATCTACCAGGCTGTAGTAAATAATGAATTGGGCCATTTCATCACTTGTTATTATGGCCATTTTGATGAATAGTATTATTTGCACTACTCAGATTCTCTTGCTAGTTTGACATTTAGTTGCTTGTATTCGTGTATATTAAGCTTACTCAGATTCATAATATGCTATGCCCATATTACTGTTCTGTTCATAATTTTTTAAACAATAAATATTACAACCCATACTCCTTCTGTTCTTCCTGTTCAGGAGTTGGGAACGATCCGAGAGAAGATCGGTATTTCAGCATCCCAAAACAGGTAAGTTTCAATGTTTCACAATACATAATTTAACAGAGTGATCCTCAACTTCACTAACAACTACAGAAACCATGTGCACTGGGTAATTTTCACTGTTGAAGAGCATCTGGTTGGGTGCTTTATTGGTCTTAAGCATTTTTAGTGTCATTATGATTTAATATGGACCAATATTCCTATAAGCTTGAACTGCTAAAGATCATGAATGATTTTATACCTCCTAATGTACTGCATATTATCCTACTTGAGCTCCTTGGGCTTCAAATGTAAATGAGATGTTGGGAGATGGTAAAAATAGAGTATACAAGTGAGTGCAAATATCATTTTATAAGATATTTTTGTAGGATTGAATTAGGTTTATTCACTTTCTAAGATAATATCACCACTTACATTAATGAGATTTGCTCAACTTATTATACGATCTGCCACTGAGTCATTATCAAATCATCTACAGATATTTAGGCTCACGTCGGAGATGTTTAGTAATTGGCATGACGGGGTTGGAGATGCCCCATTTATTAGAAAAATAGACAAATAATACTATACATATGGAAGCAATCTTTAACCAAATCAATTTTGTTGACCTATCTTCGTGATAGTTATGTTAGACCTATCTTTGTTATTAGGTCGTGTTTGTAAGTTTCATATACCCAACTTATCCTATGGTAAGCTTCAACTATTATTTGTAAGAGGTAGAAACTATCAAAATTTTGGTCACTTGGTCATATTTTGATGTCATAGACTTGCTCTCCCAGAAGTTTAGGGAAGTAATATGAACCTTCTATATGTCAAATGCAATCATAACAAATACTTGTAGCTGTGAAGGTGGTACTTTCATTTTGGGTGTATGATGAATGGTTTTGAATCTTAGGATATTTGCTAGAGATCACTCTACATAATGCATATTAGATAAAGTTCTTACTAACAAACGGCTTGGAAACTAAAGTGATCTTAAATTTTTGAACTGATACGATCTTATCCTACATTTTTTTTTCAGGCACAAACATATGACCCTGAAGGTGAATATGTTGCATACTGGTTGCCACAGTTGCGAAAAATCCCAAAGGAGAAAAGGAACTTCCCTGGAAATATGTACATTCCTCAAATTGTGCCTCTCAAGTTTGGAACAGCTAGTGGAAACATTAAGGACAAGTCTCTTGGTTCAAGAAGAACCAACGATAGAGGAAATGAAAGATGGAACAGGAGATAAATTTGAAGGGAAGAAATATGGTAGCTATCAGCATTCTAAAAATTTCTACTGTTGTATCAAGCACCAGTATATTTTAGCCATTAAAATTTGGATTCAACTTATTTAAGTAGTTAAATATAATTAATTAAAAATTTAAATGTTTTATTCAACTTAACAATTCAACTTTAAAAATAATTAAGAATTTACCTAAATAATAATTCACAAACACTTTCTTATTTGCTCCTATATATCACTAATGCATTGCGGTCAGATCAAAGTCCAATCTGGTTTTACCAGTTTTTTAAGGATCATTGGATGTGTGTGTTGTAGTTGCAAATTTTGTGGTGTTGCAACAATGAAAAGGCACGTGTCCACAAAATATCAGATATCATATACAGTGTTTGATTTTCTAAAAAATATGTTGGAAAATAAGTTAACTAACTGCTTTTTAATTTGATAATATCCTATCTTATCACAATAAAGTTTATTCAGAATATAATTAAATATTCTGCTCTGTGCTTGCACGTCCTCCAATGTTTGCAAGAAAAAAATATAATGGAAGAGTCTATTTAAGATGAATTTATGAATAGGCTTGTCAAAATGGTCCTACGGTCAACTGAACAAAACAAATTAATGTTAGGCAAAATTTTGCCTAAATCAATGGTTAACGGATTTTTTTATTTAATTAAAAGTACATTTTTTATTTAAAATAAATTTATAATCTATTTAACCAAACTAAGTTTTTTATGTAAAATTATAAAAATAATTTAAGAGTTATAATTATCTAAAAATTTAACCTTATTAGAATCATTAGATAACGTATTGTTTAGTGTTTTTATTATGCTTAATAATATATTAACAATTATATTTCAATAGATTTTAGAGTAATATTTTTATTCATTCAATAAACTAGTTTTATTATCATTTTATGATATTTTAAAAATATATTATATTTAATAATATATTATTTTAAATTATTATTCTTTATAAATAAATATGAAAATAATAAAAATAAATATGAAGATAATAATAATAAGATGAGATGACAATAACTAATGAAATTTATATTTAAAGTTTATTATTCTTCTCAAATTATATATATATATATATATATATATATATATATATATATTAAAATAATGTTATTTTTATTTTATTATAAAAATAATTAATATTTTATAAAATTATTTCGCCCATCATTTTATGGATTAATATAATTTAAATTCATTTAAACTTGATTTAAATATATTAAATTAAAATTGGTCTAATTCTATTTAAATTATAATTTTTTTAATCTAATCTGATTTAGACTAAACCATTAAATTAAACTTATTTTAATATCTTATTTGTGGATAAAAAAATCTAAAAAATTATGAATTTTATAATGTCATATATATATATATATATATATATATATATATATATATATATATATAAAAGTGTATTGTTCAATTAATTATTTAATAGTGTATTGTGATTGGGAATCTCAAATAAATCGATCGGATTCCAAAAATTTTTTAGTGGTTATAAAAGAAATGTGAACAAGTATTATTAAAATAATTATAATTGTATTGACTGTATTTTGAAAATATTTATTATTATCTTTTATATATTAATTATTTATTTATTAAATTTCAAAAATCACAGATTATTAAATCTACATTTTGGATGTCAAAAATTTTGTTTCTAAATCTTCCATCTTAGTAAAAATAATAAATTATTATTTTTATTGTTATTATTATTACTTTTAATTTTAATATAAAACGTATATTAAATATTAATTTAAAAATAAAAGTTTATTTAAAGAAAAATAGCATATATTAAAAGATGATAGAACTATAAATAAGTTGATTGAATTAAATTTATATTAAAATAATCTATAAGACTCTCAATTATATTTAAATTAAGTAATTAATATATTTTTACAATTTTAGAATCAATTCTAATTTTTAAAATAATTTTAAACTGCTTTTTATGACATTCCAAATTGAATTTTATATAATTAAGTAATTAATATATCTTTACAATTTTAGAATCAATTCTAATTTTTAAATTAATTTTAAACTGCTTTTTATGACATTCCAAATTGAATTTTATTAGGATTGAATTAACTACATAAAAACTAGTTTTCATGATTCATAGATGAAACCACTGGTTCAACTTTAAGAAATGTGATTAGAGAATGTAATTTTTAAATTTTGACACTTAATTTAATGAATTATTTAAAATTTCTCAAAATATATCACTTGCGAACAATACATCCTTAAATTTAAATAAGAAATAGTTACTCACATCAACACAATTTATTTATTTTTACTATTAATTAAAAGATTAAAATTATACAAATTTTTCTTCTTCTTTAATAAACTCCACCAACAACATTATATTTTTTATTTACTTTCAATTAATAAAAAAAAAAAACTATGTAGTTCTACCGTAATGTAATTTTACGCCGTTAATTACTAATCATCGTGTATGATAAATCTGTAAAATTTTACACATTTTTTTAATCCAAAACAATAGTCTTTTTAATTTTTATGAAGTTTCCTTCTTCAATAATACTTTTACATATAATTAATTAAGAGTAACTAACATATTACCAATTTAGTTTAAAAAAACAACAACGTAGTACCACTTACTAGATAATAGTTAAAAAAATGTTGAAAGGTATTTTAAATTAGATTTGTACTAATTAATGTTTCTGCATCAATATATCAAAATATTAACTTAAATTCACATTAATTTCAATTTTTTTTATTGAATATTTTAACTCTACAAAACAACACATTAGAAAAAGTTTTGCATGAAGCTTCTCAAATTAAAACTGAAATTAAGCCATCGTTTTTGAACAAATTTTATTACAAGTTAAACTTAGAATCAAAGTTTGCGTCCTTGGTCGGCGTAGAGCAAACGACCCTCACCGTGATTGTAAAATTGCTATACCCGTACCGTAGAACTACGCTATTTCTTTTCATTTTTTTTTTCCTTTCCTCCACCATTTTCACGTTACCCCAATCGTTAAGCTTTCGTTTCCCTACCTTCATTCGTACCAATTTAGAAACCTCACCTCTCATATTGTTCCCCAATTCTTATACCTTCGGAATTCGAAAATTCGCTACGAGAATTGAATGATTGAGTAGCATTCAAGTATTCGATTCCGTTCCAATAGGTTGCAACCTTCGTGTTTGTATCGTGTCGCAATCCGTGTTCACGTCGCGTGCGCCAAGTAGCAGAACATAACTCCTCATATTCTCTCGCAACCGTTATACGCACTCGCGAGATCCGAACGAATAGCGTGATTAAGATCATCGAGAGAAGCAGGTGTGTCTCTCCAATTCGGATTCCTCCTTCGTTGTTGGATTATTTGAATTCATCGATCAATTCGTTGAGACGGTTAGTTGCTGAATTGTTGGAGCGAATTTGAATCGTTTTTTTTTTTCAGGGGATGGCGAATGATAAAGTGATTGGTGAGGGTGATATTGGTGGTACGAGTCCCTCCGGGGGTGGGAAGAAGAAACGCAAAGGTTTCTTGTCGCGAATTTGGAACGGGATATTTAGGTTACACGGTGATGATTTCGAGAAGAGACTCCAATACATTTCTAAAGAGGAGGCTCAGGTTATGACTAGGATGAACAGCAGATCGCGATCCTTGAGGAGAATTTCCCGCCATCTTATTATGTTGTCTGTCATATTTGAGGTGTGGTAATTGTTGATTTTGCGTTTCTTTGCATTCAACATTATTTGGTGTCGATCAATAATGCATGCCTGGTTGCTTGCTTCTCTACGTTTCATTGTGAGATTGATATGTGTTTTTCAGTTTATCATATTTTGTCTTTTACAGATGGATGATAAAACCTTCAGCTGTTCCTTTGCTATGTGAATATTTAGAGGAATTAAAACTTTTATAACTTCTCTACTACCATCACATTGAAATTATATTGAAGTTTAATTTCTCATTTTGTCTTTTATAATTATATAAAAAATTCTTTTTAGTCCCAGTACTTACCAATTTCAATTCTTTAGTCTTTTTATGCATCATTTTAAGCATTTTTGTTCTCTATGACGAAGGTTAAAAGAGATTAATAGTGGTTTCTACAGGAGTTTAAAGGGGGGATTTTAAGTATATGTACTAAAAGGGAATGTTTTTGTAAATATAGCAACCTAATGAATAATTAAACCCTATATCCTAAACTTCTCTACCATAAGAGGAAGTTACTTACATTTCTACATAGTTAGGGAGGGAATTATTTAATCAGAGTGGTTATTCATTTTTACTGACTGGCGACCTAAGTGGTTAGTTAGTCTTTCTATTTCTAAATAAGTTTGTCTCGTTGTCATATCCTGTTACTTAGTTTTTTCTTTATACGGTAATTAAAAAGAAGGACTTGTGCTTAAAATTGTTTCAACTTCCAGGTTGTTGCTGTAGTTTATGCTATTATGACAACAAGATCAATTGACTTGAATTGGAAAATGAGAGCAATCCGGGTTTTGCCAATGTTTCTTTTGCCTGCAGTGGCATCTGTTGCCTATACTGCATTTATCAGCTTCACAAGGATGTGTAAGTGTTTTAAGCTTTACAATTCGCAGGCATATCTTGCAGAAGCTGATCTACGTTTTTATTTCTATTTAACAATCAATGTTTTGGATGTTTGCT
The DNA here is from genome assembly GCA_963425845.1 of Sphenostylis stenocarpa. NCBI lineage: Eukaryota > Viridiplantae > Streptophyta > Magnoliopsida > Fabales > Fabaceae > Sphenostylis > Sphenostylis stenocarpa. The sequence continues at coordinate 7,595,566 of OY731406.1, read as the reverse complement.
GTTTGATCTACCGTGATTTTCTACTAAATGTTACATAATCTGCATTTGTCATCTATGTTGATGTTTGTGTTGAAAGTATCAAATTGATGTAATTAGGTGGTCCTATTTATGATAGAACTTACTATTGTTAAGAGCTTTCAATTCATCTCGGCCATTAGTATTTTCTTTCACAAAATTAGGATGGAAAAGTTTCAAAAGTGAATTTTAGGCCAATAATTGTTGATTCATTTATGTGAGCGATGCCTTCAATAATTTTGATAGAACCAGGCTAAAAGTCTGTAGTTTAGTACTTTGTATGAAAGAATGTCTGATATTCTTCATGCTGTCATGCTCATAAGCTCCATGCGCATATAGTGATCACAGTAGGTTTTAAAGTTCATTAGAAGTTGCTGCAGTTCAATCATGGAATCATGTTCTAACGACTCTAATGAAACTTTTGTCTAAAGAAAGATGCATGACAGAGCAGCATTTGATACCAATAAGTAATTTCTCACTGATAATAATTAGTTATAAGAGCTATACTTCACAAATAAAATCATTTTATCATTGGATTCCAATTTGATAGTGCAGTTTTCTCACACTCAATTAATGCTCAAAAATTTATAATTCATATGCCAATTGCTAGCAAAAGTCCCTTACTGTTTGAATTTATAATTTATAATGTGTGATTTTATAGGTGATCGCAGGGACCAGAAAATTCTTGAAAGGCTGCGAGCTGAAAGACAAGAAAAAATTGATGAGCTCAAAGAAAAGACAAATTATTACACTACACAACAGCTCATTCAGGTAATTGTTTGACACAAGGCTTGTTACATGGTTTTCAATATCACCTTTCTAGTTTCAATATAGGAGTGGACAAAATAACTTTGGGTTTGTAGTCTGGTGGGGTTCATAATATTGAATCTTAAGTTGAAAGCACAGTACAATGTTTCAATTTTCAGAACCCTATCATATTTTATGACATAACTCCTAATTATCAGTTACATTGAATTTTATTTATCCATGAGATTCAAATCCCATGCTTGTTTGTAAATAATCAACAATGTCAGCACTCGAATAAAATCATGTGACCGCTGTAATCAAGGTTCATTGATTTAAGCAGCTATCCCCACGTGTATACTCTAAAGTGCATTGCTGAAGACCAGCTATGTGTGCTAATATTATTGTGTGATGCTTGTGATCTATTCAGAGATATGATCCAGACCCAGCTGCAAAAGCGGCTGCTGCAACTATTTTAGCATCTAAGTTGGGTGCAGATTCTGGTTTGAGAGTGTATGTGGAAGATGAGCACAATTCCAGCACTCCAATAGGGAAGAGCTATGATGTTGAACTTGTGCAGTCCTCTGGACTTCGAAATAGGAGACAAATTCAATCTAGAAGCATTAGTCCGCGGGCAACCACACCACATCCTGGTGATCAACAAGTTGGTCCTGGGGGAAGTGATCAAACTCAGACTTTTGAGGACAATCAGCTTGTTGTTGTTGAACATCACCAACCTCAAAGTTCAAGCACACAAGATGCTGGATGGATTGCACGAATTGCAGCTTTGCTTGTGGGTGAGGATCCGGCACAGTCGTATGCTCTCATATGTGGTAACTGCTATATGCATAATGGTAAGGGGGTTAGATTTGATTTTTTATGCTCAAATCCTTTTTACATAAAGATGATTATACTAGTGTTTTTTTGGTTATTTGCATCAGATAATGTTGGTTGGGTATGTGTATGTTTTATATCTACTTATTTTCTATCAGGTTTAGCCCGTAAGGAGGATTTCCCATTTATCACATACTACTGCCCACATTGTCATGCCCTTAACAAACCGAAGCAATTGGATGAGCGTATATCTGGTCTTACTTCTCCAAACACAGGGACTCCAAATACGGTCAATAGTGTGACTGATGCAGTTAAGAATGTTAGGGCATCTGCAGCTGAGAGTATAATCACAGGCAGTAGTCCTGGAAGTGCTTCAAGCTCTGAGATTGGGGAAGTACCAGAAAGGGCATGTGTGGATGAGAAAGTTGATTAAAAGAACTGCCCTCTTTATTGTTCAGCTGTTCGGATGACATGTCTCGTCCCTTGTTCTGGACACAAACTGGGTATATTTGGTTTGGGTTTGCAACAAAAAGAGTGTTGAAATACTTTGATACGTCTCCTGATTTGTGGTATAGAATGCACGGATTGTTTGTGCGTAAAGGCAATTTTGGCTTTATTTTTTCGGTTTTATGTGACATTATATCCTGAAAAATTTTGAGAACTGGATTTCTATCCATTCTGTTTAATGGATTTAAATTGTATGCATCCACGGCCTATAATTTCATTCTAGGATAAGGACTGAAGTAGCTGACTGGAACTCTTTAGTCCAATGTCCTGGTATTTTGTATATACTGTATTTCACCATAAGTATTGTTCATTCGTTTAAACATTAATTATTGTACTTCTACGCATGCACAACACTGTTCATTTACATGGTCATTGTTTCATCGATTCCCTAAATTAACAGTGTGGATACTTGGATTATTTATTGGTCGGTTAAAATCGTGCCAGACAAAGATATTTAAAATTGTGCAGGAGACTTTCTTAAGACATGTGCATAACTAATGAGAGGACCGAAAAGGTTTCAATTGTGATGGAGGTATTGAGCTTTTATATTGGGAAATGATATGTCACCTGCTCAACCTTTGTGGTTGATCAGTTCTGTTCTTGTGAGAGGTCAGGTTTCTTTCATTACTATAGGTGTCTCTATTTTGACTATGATATAGCTTTGTGGACTAACCTTTCAATCCATCCGGATAGGTTGAACTGAGTTCCCTGTGAACTATTCTTTCAATCCATCCACCGGATAGGTTGAACTGAGTTCCCGTGAACTATTCTTTTAATCCATCCACCGGATAGGTTGAACTGAGTTCCCGTGAACTATTCATCACCTATTCTTTCTATTATTATTTTCTTATGAAGATTGTAATGAAGTTATTATTGTTTAGTTAATTTATATTTAAATTGTGTTAGTTTATGGAAGAACAAATTTTCAGAAGAAAATTTATATAAACTGTTATCTGATCATATTTATAGTTTGATTTTATTAATTTATGTAATAAATACTTTTATCAAGGGTTTCAAGTTTTATATTGACATATAAATTTATTTGTTTTGTCATTTTCAATATAAATAGCGCCGTTTGGGAATGCTAACTCGTGCAGAGTTATTAATTACTCTGTAGCCCCTTTTTATTATTATATTATTAAGTAGGTGATAATGTTTGTTGACACCCATATATGAACACCATCTTTGGCTAAAATGTAGAAAAAACTAGATAGTAATTATCAGATATTTTTAATTCGTGTAGTAAATATATAAAATATATAGTGACATGGATAAAACATATATACTCTTGTAATGGTTAAGCTTCTACATAAAAATCAATTAGTGGGCACAAATATGTTAAGTGAGTAATAAGCACAGAACAAAATTAATCTTTAACTCAATTTTTTTTCTTGTTATATTTATGAAATAATTTACCTAAACATAATCATAATTTAAAAAAAGTATCTTCTTTAACATAACCATGCTAGAAATTTAAAAGAAAAATAAAATATAACTGAAATTTTATAGTCTTTGAATATCAAAGTGTTTTTTTTTATATTTGTTTTTAATGCAATATAAAAAAAATTATAATTATAAACCTTCTAAACTTTATATTAAATGATGAGATAAGCTATTATCAAATCCAAAATTTAATTCTCTTAACCCTTTAAATACATTAAATTCTATTATTTATTAATAGTTATTAATTGGAATGTTCATAACAATACTTATTGGTACGTCCCAATTTCTTCTTTGGCTATTGGTATTTGACAGTTTCTATATTTAAAATTCTTTTTTTAAAGGCATGACTATGTCCTTTAATTTATAATAATAGATAAATTTTTATAATAATATTTATTTATTAATGATTTAATGTTTGATATATGAATGTTTAATGAATCTCAAAATTAATAAATTAAAAAAATATAAATAAAATATTTATCAATTTATTTAAACAAGTTTATGATTCATATGTAAAATTTAATAATAATAATAAAATATAATGTAATTAATTTTTTTCTCATATTTATTTTTTATTTTATTTTATTTTTAATTTAGGTTTTTTTCTCCTCTCTCTTTATTTTTTATTTTTATATTTCTCACTGTATCTTATTCATTTAATTGAAAAAATAGATTACAATTTTATAAGATATTTTTTATTATTCATAAAAAATAAAAATATTTAAATTACTTAAAAATATTATAATTTATATATTATATTTTTAAAAATATTATATGATAAATTTTGAATTATTACAATTATTATATTATAATTATTAAGAAAAATATAATATTTATTTTTAAATTACTTAATCTAATCACAATTCAATTTAATCATAATTAAATTAAATTTTCAAATATAAAATATATTTTATAATATAATATTTTTTAATTAGATGAATAATTAATTTATTATAATAAAATAATTATTAATTAATTAATTATTATCATCATAAAAAATGTATTTATTGTTACTATAATTTCAAATAATTAATTGATATTTTTTAATTTTAACATTGATTTTAAAATTTTTACTTTAACATGTTTTTTATTAAATTTTGATAATAATTTTAATTAAAAATATGTGAAAAAGAAAAAGATAAAGAAAAGAAAGAAAAGTATAAGAAAAAACTATAAATAAACAATAAATATGTATAATTTATTAAATAAAATTAACATAGGTTATATTAATTATTTTTTAAAATATATTGTTTATAAAATTGATTATTTAATTATTATTATTATTAATATACTCTTAATTTAATATGTATTTAGTTATTTAAATTTATGATTAAAAGGGTGTACAAAGAATATGACTTAGAAACTTGCACGTAAATTTATATATAATAATATTTTGACCCCCTAAGAAAGAAAAACTAATTTGCACGTAAATTTATGAAAATATTATGATCAGAGACTGACAGAGGGAAAAAAAATAAATTTGCGCGTAATTTTAAGAAAATATTATGATTAAATTTAGAGGAATAAAGAATAATTTTGGACATAAATTAAAAAATACCCTGATCAAACTGTCAGAGGAACAAACAATGAATTTGCGCGTAAATTTATAAAAATATTCTGATGAAGGTAAAGAAACAATCAACAAATTTGCAGATAAAAAGTTCTGATCTACGCGGAAATATATAAATTATGCTTTTTTGTCACAATTTAAATTAAGACTAACCTAAAATAAATTATAAGAAAAAAACACATAATTTTATTCTATTAAAATAATAATAAATAATTAAAAATATTAAAAAATAACCTCATTTTTATTAATTTTTTATGTAATAAAAGTTTATTTATTTCATTTATCATATTTTTACGGAATATTAAAAAATAGAAGATGCCACCTTATTCTGTTTTACTCTACCATACTCTTAGGATTAATTTATTATTTAATGTATTAATTAATTTGTCATTAACCACCTGGGTTCTTTATTAGAATTAACCATATCATTTTAAGAAAATATTAATAATAATAAAAATAAAAGAGTGATGATAATGTAAAAGAGATAAAAAGTAATTATGTAGGGGTAACCTCTGGCACAGGAGCCGAGTCCTCTGACTCAAACTTGACCCATCCGTTTCCCCCTTCTAAGTTCTGACATGACATTCCCATCCAAACCCAACCAACCTCTGTCCCTTTTCAATCCAATCTCTCTCCTCTCTCTCTTCACTCCTTCTCTTTATTTCACTCTCACCCTTCCCTCCTCTGCTACCTCAAAGGTAATTTTGTAATTTTCTTCATTCACATTCAGTAATTTCCTACAAAAGTAAAAAATTAATTGAAATTGTGTCTTCCCTATATTTTCTTCTGTTTCCCAGAATCTGAAGTGTTTTGATCTTGCAGTTCATAGAGGTTTTGTTTTTCTCCTCTCTGTCTCTCAGGTAACACTTCTTCTCCCTTGATATATCATTAGTTAAAGTATTTGTTTACCATTTTGATTATTCTTCACAACGAGTTCGACTCTTTCAAAACATTATAATTTTTCGGTCTTGGAATTACATAGAAAATTTTAGGGTTCTTTTAAGTTCATCGGTTATGTCAAATTTTGTTTATGCCCTTTTATGCGCGCTTTAATGATATAGCCAAAACGTGGAAGCCGAAACGCTGGTGGGGTGGGGTGACGGTAATGTGTCTGCTTAGACCTGCTTAGACCGGTGATAACCACTACCCCGTAAAAATTATTTTTAATGCCTTACATGCAATCATATACTTTTTAAGTATGAGTTACATTGTTAGGATGCATGCTGGCAAGTGATGCATTTGATATGAATATGATGTTCCTTTGATATGATATATCCCTTTTCTTTAAAAAAACTGAGGGATATGGTATTATTGAATTGGTATTTATCATTTTGTTGCCCTAGAAAAGTTATTTTGTTATGTTGTTCTCAGGACTATATTGTATTTATGTTATAGAATGAGTAGACCAACAACACGAAGTAAAAATAAAAGACAGAGACAAGGGGATGATGACAACGGCACTGGTGAAATATGGAGGTGCCAACTAACTTTTGCTTTTAGTTTATGAAATGAAATTTTATACTGTTAGCTGTAGCTGTTCATTGTTTTAAAATGTCTTTTGTATAGGAAAATTCACAATACTGGTGTGGTAACTGAGGATGATATGAATCATTTGTATATGATTTGGAAGCCAGTTTGTTCAGGTTGTCGGGTCAATAGCAAAGACAACCCAAATTGCTTCTGTGCCTTGGTTCCACCTCAAAATGGAGCCCGAAAGTCGGGCTTATGGCAAAAGATGTCTGATTTTGTTGAAAGTCTTGGTCATGATCCAACCAAGGATCTTCGGGCATCTGCTAATTCTCCTGCAGGTCTCACAAATCTTGGTGCAACATGCTATGCCAACAGTATACTTCAGTGCTTGTATATGAATAAATCTTTTCGAGAAGGCATATTTTCTGTAGAACAAGATGTTTTACAACAACAGCCTGTGCTGGATCAGCTTGCTCGACTTTTTGTTCAGTTGCATATTAGCAAAATGGCTTTCATAGATTCTTCTCCATTCGTAAAAACACTGGAATTAGATAATGGAGTGCAGCAGGATAGCCATGAGTTCTTAACATTGCTTCTCTCTTTACTTGAGCGTTGTCTAAGCCATTCCAAAGTGCCCAAGGCAAGAACGATAGTTCAAGATCTTTTCCGGGGAAGTGTGTCTCATGTGACAACGTACGAATCATTAAATCTATGCAACATTTTTAAATGATGATTTTTCCTTGTAATGTTAGTATTTTAGCCTGTTATATATTTGCTAGGTATCCTATAGTTTCTCCTTTAATTTTTGTTCCCTATCACTCCTCTTCTGGCTAATATATTAAAAATAAGAACCTAATAACTAATAAATGTTGCTAACTTCTAATATGGTTTTTTGGTGTGTGTTGGTGTTAAAATGTGTATTTGAGTTGTTTTCTGTGAAAGGGTTTTTAATAAGAACCTAATAACTAATAAATGTTGCTAACTTCTAATATGTTTTTTGGTGAGTGTTGGTGTCAAAATGTGTATTTGAGTTGTTCTCTGTGATAGAGGGTTTTTTGTTTTGCCTGTCGATATCTTGCATTAACATGTATATTACACACTTCAATTTTGCATTACTGTTTGTTGTTTGTAATATATAAGACATTTAATTTTTTTTATATCTGGTCAGAACTAAGAGGCAACTCAACTAATTCAGTAAATATGATCTCAAATATTATTTTCATATTAAATTATGTTTGACCAGTAGTGACCATGACTCATGAATATCTTATACTTTAATGAATTATTTTGCAGATGCTCACAATGTGGAAGAGACTCTGAGGCTTCTTCGAAAATGGAAGATTTCTATGAATTGGAGTTGAATGTCAAGGGATTGAAAAGTTTAGATGAGAGCCTAGATGATTATCTAACTGTTGAAGTGCTAAATGGAGACAATCAATATCTTTGTGAGTCATGTAAAAGAAGAGTTGATGCTACTCGCAGCATCAAATTGTGTACATTACCCAAAGTGCTTAATTTTCAACTCAAACGATATGTCTTTCTTCCCAAGGTATTGTGATATACTATATAAATAATTTCTAGTTTTTTTTTTTTTTGGTGAGCATCAAGTAAGTTGTGCTCATTCTTTATTATTATTATTTTTTTATTTCATTGTAATTTTTTATGCATACAAGAGTTCCCTGATTTGATAATGAAAGGAATAAGTATCTGACAAAGAATGATAAGGAATTTACCAAAAATAATACCTTATAAAAATTATCTTTCCCTTTGCATATCTTAATCAGCCTTGTAATGGAAGATCATTTGGTAAACTGTTGACCATTTTATCCCTATGTAAATGTAAATTGCATGTACAATTTGTTTCCATTTAGAAAACTAGAGTTCCTATCCTAGTGGATCAGTGTTTGGGGAACTCTTTTTTCTAAAACATGATGAGCCTGATTACAAAGACTAGGTCAACTTAATTAGATAATAAATATCTCTAACATGTCTCTCATCATTCAAAGCAAATATCTTATTCTAGAAGGAGCACCGGAAGTACCTTGGTTTGTTTTTGTTGTTCATAATATGTAATTTTATTCTTTGTTTTTTCTATTAAGATATCTTATCCTTTTTTACTCTTGAACATGTCTCTGTTCTCTAATAAATTTTCTTCCTTATTAAAAAAAGAGGGAATTAACATTCAGATGAAGCACAAGACAAGACATTCTGATCTCTCAAGAAAGAGAGCATGAGTTAACATGTTTCTTTCTCAATATAGTAGCCCTGAATGGGTGGTCCCTATATATGGTTTAATGTTTGATTTTCTTTACCACTTATTTCTATTCTAATAGTGTATTTGTTTATTTACTTGTGTTGGCAGACTACAACGAAGAAGAAAATTACTTCTGCCTTTTCATTTCCTGCTGAACTTGATATGCGACCTAGAATGTCTGAGTTGTCTCAGTTTGACTTGGTGTATGACTTGTCAGCTGTACTGATTCACAAAGGAACTGGTGCTAATAGTGGCCATTACATTGCTCATATTAAGGATGTAAACACTGGGCAGTGGTGGGAATTTGATGATGAGCATGTTACTAATTTGGGTTGTCATCCATTTGGCGAAGGGTCATCAAATTCTACTTCTAAATCCATCAAGACTGATGCAATTAATTCTGGTAGTTCTCAAGCAATGATAGCTGACAGTAATGGAAATGGTTTGAATGCCTCTCATTCCCAATCTTCACTTTCAGAGACATTTTTGTCTAGTGATGCGTACATGTTGATGTACCATCTTAAACATACAGAAAATGTAGGTGAAAGTGCAGGTGTAATTTGTGGTGCTAACCATAAAGAAAAAGAGGGTGCTGTAGTTGCTTTGCAAAATGGTGCTTCTCATCCATTTGATCTTTATGATGAGATTCAAAATTTCAATGCTTCATATGAAGATGCTTGTCAGCACTACACTAACAGGAAAGAATTTGAATTGGGTCGTATTAATGGGAGGAGACAGGAAGTTCGATCTGTTTTAGCTGAAGCTCCTGTTCAACCATTGGAGCAACCATTTTATTGGATTTCGAGTGAATGGCTTCGCCAGTGGGCCGACACCATTGTTCCAACGTTAGTTCTTATTCCTTTCAAACCATTATTTTAGTAATTGATGTATTTTGTTGGATGCTTACTCATGTTATATGCAGTCCACTTGACAACTCGTCTGTCCAATGCTCACATGGGAAAGTTCCAGTTTCAAAAGTTACCTCAATGAAGCGATTGTCTGCAAAAGCATGGGATACCTTGTTCTCCAAGGTAACATTTTGTTAGTCTGCTGTTACATGCTTTTTGTGGAATATTAATTATCTACTTGTGGTATAATGACATTAGGGTTTATTTGGTGTTCAAGATATGATAACATGAGACTGGGATAAAAACAACATACGATAAGAACAGGATAGAGTCAAAGCATGAAAAGCTTTAAGCCTGTCAAATGTTTGGTGCGCCTCAGATAATTAAATAACTCAACTGTTTTACCCTTCACTGTATTCGACATGGACCAGATGGTGACAAGATATGATAAAAATTTGTTCAAATGAAAAAATTATTTTCATTAAAATTACCTATAATTTATCATATCCTATTGCTTTGTAGCTTAGTTTCTCCCTTTTAGGATAAGAAATACATTACACAGTTAACAGTGATTATGTCTTGGGAAAGTTTACAATTAACAAGCAACTCTCTTTCAATCTATTTTTATATTTTGGGTTGGACAAACTGGTAGGAAAGAAGAAAAGAAAATTGATCAGATGTACAGGAGATAAGTCTAGTATCCTATAAGTGAACTTTAGTAGCTGAGAGTGGCTGTGTAAGGAAACTAGAGGTCATATGGGCTGATGGAACAAAATCTTTCTTAGAAATGCAAATGTTCGTAGGAAAACGCTGTATACTTAACTAAATGAATTACAGCTTCTGGTGTAATTCACTAGAACTGCATGCTCTGCCGACAGATTTAAATAATGATGATTCTTTTTATGGTTTATTTGTATATCTCCCCCAAATTCTTGTTCCTATTGCTACTTCAACTCTGACCATTTGCTGTTATAATAATATCAATGACATGTCAATGACATGTTCCCTTTATTGACTTTTGGAATTCAGTATGGTGGGGGGCCAGCATTGTCTCATGATAACCACTGTTTGGATTGCCTGATTCATGGGGCAATGACAGTGGTTTCAGCTGATACCTATCGGGATAGAAGAGAATCAATGAAGTCACTTGCACGGGATATTCTAGATGGGAACTGCTTGGATGGAAAGTATTACATATCCAGACCATGGTACGATAACAATTTTCTCATGTCATGCCATTATGCTGCCACAGAAAGGGGCTGGGGGGGGGGGGGCAGAAGTGTTCTATTTCTTGTATGTTGGAACCTGTAAATATCTGGACTGGACTCTATCATCTGTTTTCATTAGCTCCAATTTTTATTTCACTATACAGGCAAATTATAGTTGAATAGTTTGTCTATAAACATAATTTACAATCATATGATCTATGCCGCTAACATCACCTAGTGTGAAAAAGCTGAGTTGATTTTTTTTTCTTCACTACGCTAATAAAATGGTTTCAAAGCAATTGTTCTATATCTTGTCATGCTGAGGAACATGCTATTGTAGGTTGCAGCAATGGTGGAAAAGAAAAGTCCTTGATGCTCCATCTGAAGCTGATGCTGGACCAACAGCAGCCATTAGTTGTCCACATGATCAATTGATGCCTGAGCAAGCTCCTGGTGCTAAGCGGGTGCTTATTCCTGAGTCTTTTTGGCTCTTCTTATACGAAGATGCTGTTTCTGTAAAGCCAGATAATCCTTTGGGTGGCCCAACCTTTTCTTCAGACTCTGAACAGTGTTCCCAATGCAGTAATGAATTATCAGAAGTAGCATGCTTGGAGGACTCCTTGAGGTTCTATCATTCATCATTCATTGCTACTGATGTAGAGCATTATGTAGACAAATATTAAAGTGACTTGTCTTTATGCTGCAGATTAGTTAAACAAAAGCAACGTCAAAATCATGAGAAATTATTCCAGGCTAAAAGTATGCCACTTTCTCCACACTGCAAGTATTTCTTGGTGCCTTCATCGTGGATTTCAAAATGGAGAAATTACATCAATCCAACACTGAAGAATTCAGATAAACCTGAAACTTTAGATGGGGTAATTGATTCATTGCTATGTGAAAAGGTACATTGTTAGTTAACCTTGATTATCTGCTATATAGTTTGCTTTAGTTACTAAATATTGTTATGACTGGTGTTTGGTTAAATTTGAGAAAAATGTTTGTGCAACTGCTGAGTAGAAAGATCTATTGCTAAAAGGTATCCTATCCAGCATGTGATGGGGACTTTTGTATCAGAGATTACCCTTCAACTGACGAAGTGATTGGGTCTACCCATTGACAACCTTTTCATTCTTTCTAATTTAATCATTGGGAAATTGTAATGATGAAATTTGCAATTTATTTTGCATCAGCACTCTCTCCTTCTTGAAAGACCTCCTGAATTGGTTTCCAGACGTGGTGCTATAATCCAGAGGGAGTCTTCTGTAAGTCAATTGAAAAAGCAGATTAATTTTCTTAATTTTGTCAAGCAATCTTTATGTTTTTGTGACAAACTAAATTCACATACTTTAGTATGCTTGGAATCTCTTTAAAAATTTTAAAAAGTTAATTATGTGTTCTTGTCATCCATTTGCTCTTTCATTTGGCTTCTTTCTCGGTTTCACATTCAATGGAAGTAGTTTGTTACTTTAAAGTGCAATTTCTTGCCTCTATCTTAACATGATCAATTTTGTGGGTTCTAGGTAGGAAGCTTAACTATTGTATCTGAGAATGATTGGAAATGCTTCTGTGAAGAATGGGGCGGTAGTGAGACTAAAGTAATATCTGCGACAATTGATCATGTTAATGATCCAAACATGTTGACTGGAACCAGTGAAGAGATGCTAATATGTAAGGATCAGTTGGGCACAGCAGATAAAATGAATTCTGAAAATGGGACTGGACAAATTTTAATCAAGACTTGTCCTGAGGTAATCCAAAACTCTGCCTTAGTTGGGTATCTATATTATTGGCTCCCATTCGACACTTCAGTCTTTAGAAAATAAATCTTACATTTCGCAGCTTTTCATACATGTATTGCATCTTAGTTTTGACTTTTGAAAGCCGTATTATTGATTTACCTTCTGCTAGCTCTTATCTCCTTTCATCTCACTTATATCACAATTTTTTGTTGACACTTGGTTCTTTAGATGGTGCTGAATGAATGCATCACATGTGGAACAAGGGGATTTATTCGTGCAACTAAGCTAATTGAAAATATTCTTGAATTAATAATGTTACTGATGTTTGAAAGGTGTCTATATTTTATTTGGCTGACTAATACTGTATCCCCCTTTGCCACATTTGTCCCACAATTCTATAATCCATTATTCCTGTGCAAAATTATCTTCTATTGGATAATATATTTTAACCCTTGTTGGAGATATAATTTTTTCCTTCACAATATGCAGGTTTGTGAAAGTTGCATTGGAGAAAGAGAGAGCTGTGAGCTAATGCAGAAGCTTAACTATTGCAATGAGGACATATGTGTGATTCTTGTTCGTGGTAAGGAGGTACCAAGATCAATTTTGGAGGCTTCAAAGGGATTTGTTGAAGCAGATAGGCGAGTTTCCAAGCGTTCACGCAAAACTAAAAACGGGAGTTCAATTTGTCTAAAAGTTTCTGCTTCAACATCTTTATATCAGCTGAAAATGATGATATGGGAATCCTTTGGGGTAAGTCTAGTCTATGTTTTATGCATGCGCTTTAATTCTGTTTAAATGTCAGAAGTGTGCATATGCTAAAATGAGTAAGGCTGTGTGGTTATTATTATATACATTAAAGGGTTCGTTACCAAAGCATTATTATTAAAACCATTCTTGGGCCCTTACTATCTTATGGCGAAGTGGCCAAAGCCTTAAAAGTCGTGCAAATGAAGTTTCAATTGAGATTTTAGGAACGGGGAATTGGAACTCCTGTAAGAGTAAAGTATGTCTTTTTTCCCTGAAAAATTAGTCAATTATGATTTTGGTTCCAATGATATTCTTGTCTAAGGAGATAGAAAATGAAAATGTGGATAAATAAGATGGGAATGAAATGTATTGAGGAACAGAAAGTTGTATGGTTATATATATAGAGTTGTATTTGTACCAGCATTCTTCTGTGTTTGCTAGGCAGGTGTAAAGGATTTCATTTCAAAACACTCCCCTAAATATGGATTATAAAATGGAGGAAACGAATAGTAGTAATAATCTGTCTACATGAAATGGGTGAACATGTTAGTTGCATCCTTTTATCACGAGAGAATATTTGCTAATAAAAGATAGTTGTTCTCCCAGGTTGTCAAGGAAAACCAGATACTACATAAAGGGGATAGGATAATTGATAGTGATAATGAATGTGCTACCCTCGCGGATTTGAACATTTTTGCCGGAGATCAGATTATAGTGAGAGACTCTGAGATCCATGAAAACCGAGATATTGCTGGTAAGCTATCTGATAGTGGCAATATGGTTCGTCATTTTATTATGTTATTATAATAGGGGACACAGGGAACATGCAACAAGTCTCTTTTATATGTTAAAGTGCAAATTTAAGTTGCATAATTATATTAAAATCTTTTACAGACGAGCTTTGCGATGATAAAACGGATCTGCAGCATACCGAGGAAGGGTTCCGTGGAACACTACTTACTGCAAATGTTTCATCCCAGGTTGTTTAAGAACTTCACTCAGTGGCCGATATATATTATCTGAAAGAAAAGTTGGATGAAGTAGTTCGGTACAATACAACCATGTAAATCCATTTGCCTGGTGCTTTTTAAATGTCAACACGTATTTTATCCTTCAAAGCCTGGGTAATGGCAAATTTTGGAATGTATTAATATACTAGTAACTTGTGGAACACACTTATGTGGTTATTGAAAGACAAGGTAGTCTAGATTGACGAGCGGAAAAATATTTGGGAAAATGGATATTTCTGTATGAAACGAACTTTGCGAGAAAAAAAAATCATATTATTTACCTTATTTATTAGGAATATCTCTCTGTTGACATCTTCAGGAAAATTATCATCTAAGAAATAGAGTAGTGCATTGAAATGAGCATATTCAATTCAAATAGATTAGAATGTTATTTTATTAATGAAAGTAAAATTCAATTCAATCGGACTTAACTTCTTATAGTTTAGGTGGTGAAATGTGTTTCACTCGAGATTGAATTTAACCTAATTTAATGAAATTTATTAAATAGTATATGTGTCCCACAAATGTATAGATAAATAAGAAATAGTTCATGTTGGACTCGTACATCAGCTAGTTTTCCTGTCGCATAGAATACACAAGCTAGTTTTCACCAATTTTGATGGTTGTTACTTGGCTATCAATGCCCGTTGCAGGTTATACCGTGTATTATAATGGAATTTTATTTCCGTTAATGGAATTTTATTTCTGTTAAGATTAATATAGAAACTTTAGAAAATTAGCGAGGAGATAGATTAGAAAGGGAGGAAAATTTTTGGGTTGACATAATTGAGTTTTTTGAATTCTGGTGAATAAAGAATTAGTGGTTAATATGAAAGGTGAAAAGAAAGAATGGTTCTTTTTATATAGTCAAGAGTTATTGAATCATTCAAGAATTTAGGAAAATCACTTTTACTAAGATAAAATAGTTAAATTCTAATATTTCTTAATAAAATTCAACTTATTTTTTTGATAAAAATGGTTCAACTTATATTATAAAAGATTTAATAAAGAAAAATAAATGTTAATAATGATTCATTAAAAAAAATTACTTAATTAATGACTGATTATAACTGAGATGTGACAACCAAAGTCATCCAAAAACAACCAACTATGTACTCTCTTTATCTCCAAAGGCTGAAGCCTAAGTTTCTAATTGGACCCTCATTACAACTTGAAATAAAACTAAACTAAAGCTTATTAATTAACTGACCCAAAGCATAATTTGGTTAACCAATTTAATAAAGGATTGAGTATTATTTAAACAAACTAATCACTTAAAAACTAAAGCAAAGTGTTGCATTAGTCCTCCTCCATTTAGACCTGCAATTCACATCTTTGATATTTTCTCCTTGAAACTTGGACTTGTATTCAAATAATATGGACAACACTTGTTGAAGAGATTTTTTTGTTTTTGTTCTAGTCCTTGTCATAGGTCCTCCAAGTCCTTAAAGTGATCATTACCCTTGTTCATGGTTATGTCCTCGTCATTCTCTCCTTCTTTAGCATGATTTGTCCTCAAATCGGATTCTCCATCTACATAAAAAAGAAATAAGTCTGACACATTGAAGGTGGAACTACCATTATACTCACTGGGCAACTCAATTTTGTAAGTATTGTCATTGATTCTTTCAAGCACTTGGAATGGACCATTCTCCCTTGGTTGAAGCTTTGATTTCCTTTGTTATGGAAACCCTCCTTTTTCATGTGCACCCTAACCCAATTTTTGGGTTCCAAGACAACCTTCTTTCTTTCTTTGATGGCTTGCTTAACATAACTTTCATTTCTTTTCTTAATTTGACTTTTGACTCTTTCATGAAGTTTCTTCACATAGTCCACCTTACTTGACCTTTTATTCAGCTTACCTTGTCTCTTGAGATACTTGAGAGATTCATGGTCACTATGAATGACAAATTCCTCGGGATAAAGGTAGTGTTGTCATGTTTTAAAAGTTTTCTCTAAAGCATACAACTCCTTATCATAAGTTGAATAGTTAAGGGTAGAACCACTTAACTTTTCACTAAAATAAGTAATTGGATGACCATCTTGCAATAACATAGTCCCAATCCCAACATTTAAAGTATCACACTTAATTTTAAAAGATTTTTGAAAGTTTGACAAAGTTAGTATGGGGGCATTAATTAGCTTTTACTTAAGAACATTGAAAGTCTGTTCTTGTTTCTCTTCCCTTTTGAAACAAAAGCACTTCATTGAGAGGTGTTGCCAATATATTAAAATCCTTCACAAATCTCCTATAGAAACTTGTTAAAGCGTAAAAATTTCTCACTTCCTATGAATTCTCTCGATATATGGTTCATTAATCTCATGAAAGTGCTAGGAACGTTAGTTAAGCCAAAAAACATAACTAACAATTTATACAAATTATATATAATGGTGATGTTATTAAAGGCTCTATAATCAAAACATATGTGTAAAGTCTCATCCTTTTTAGAGACCAAAATTACTGGGACAACACAAGGACTCATGTTATCTTTTACCCAACCTTTGCTAATGAGTTCATCCACTTGTCTTTGAATATCTTTGGTTTCTTGTGGATTACTTCTATAGATTGTCCTATTAGGTAATGAAGCTCTCGGAATAAGATAAATTTGATGTTCAATTTCCTTTAAAGGTGGTAATTCACTTACACACTTGTTGAAAACATATCTTGAAATTCCTGTAAAAGATATTTAACATTAGAAGACAATTCAAAATCATCAAATGTATTAGTGGTCAAAATCTAATGTGAAAGATGTTTTATCTTTGGCTTTCTTCCAAGGCTTCAATTAGCTACCAAGTAATCACTAATTATCAATAAATCTTCCTTCGGAGTCTTCTCTTCAATGTCTTCATTCTCTTCTCCCTCGTTAACATCGGATTCACTTATATATTATCCCTCTCTAAGAACTATAGACCTTTTGTTAAGGCACTCATAAGCGTAGTGTTCTAGGCCTTGACACTTGAAACACTTCATATCTCTACTTCTTTTAGAGGGTTGTTCTTGGGACTTAGAAGGAGTCTTTGAAAGAATAGGCATGGAACTACTAGAAGTAGCACCCCCATCTTTCTTACTTTTGCCCTTCCAACTTAAAGATACAAAATTGGTAGAATTATTCTTGGTCACTCCTTTTTCTTTGAGTTATTACTCTACTCAAATTGTTTTACGAAACAAATATTTCATCTCAACAAACTCTTGCTACTCAACAATATCATGTATATCATTAACAACAGTCCTTCAAGAACACTAATATATTATCTAAAACAAATTGTTCAAAAGCATTAATCATTCGATCCAAAATTTCTTTTTTTTATCACTTTCAACACAATTATAAAATGTTGTAACTTTTTTTTTTGCAATTATTCAACACAATAACAAATAATATGAACAATAAGGTAATCACTTGGTAAAAAGATAATGAAGGAAGGATGTTACCAATTTGACGTTCAAAACCTTAAACCTCATTTGTATAAGGGCTGACTTAGGATATTTAGGGTTAGAAAATTAGTGGAAATTTAGAAAATTAGTGAGAACGAGGGTTGGAAAGTAGCAAAAATTTTAGGTTGGCATAATTGACTTTTTTGATTGTGAAAAAAGAACAAGAGGTGAATGTGAAAAATGAAAAAAAAATAATCACTCTTTTCAAGAAAGTCAACTCACAAAAGATAGAAAAGTCCTTTGATACATCCAAAGATTCTTTAATCACTTCAAAACTTAAATATATTAAAATTTAACTATTTTCTTAATAAAAATGATTCAATTTATATAAAAAATTGTCATCAAAATTATAAAAGATTCAATAAATAACAATTCACATCTTTAATCTTTTCTCTTTTCAATTTAGGTTTATATTCAATAATATAAATAGCCCTTTGTTTTTCCTATTCTAGTCTTATTCTAGTCTTTATCATGTCCCCATCATTAAATCACAAATCTCCCCGAAAATTTAACATTCTTTTTAATATCAAACCGTCGATCAATTAGAGTAAAAATAAAGTTAGGAAATAGCTAAATCATTTTGGCAAAGTCAGATTCAGCGCTAAACTTTTTGCAGAGAGTGCGGTATCCACTGTTTAAAAACTTACCCAATTCTTTCTGGATCATCATAATCACCGTATTTGAAGCTATTTGTTACTCCATTTATATAAACTTATTAGCATTTAAAGATCCTAACTAAAAAGAAATTCTGGTAGACGAAATTTACATTAAAAAACATTCCAAGGATGATTTCTGATTAAAAACTTATTCTGATTAATCAGCATACTTAAGATGCTGTAAAAAAAATTCTTAAGATAATGCTTGTCATGTTTTATATGGAGACACATAGCTGTGTCCGTTCAGTAAAAAAATATAAATGTGGATGCTATAAAACTACTTACATAAATAGCTTAATTGTACAACAAAATTTCCCGTAATGATATGAAATATAATAAGAGATCCACGAAATGCTTTCTCCCAGAACCTTTGAAAATGACAACGAAGAGTTTACTTTCCACCCTTTGGTTCGCACTACTGTAAACATTATGACAATATTCTACAGAATACAAGGCTCTAAAGCCCAACCCAGTACCAACGCACCGCTCGTACCAAACCTGTTTCAGATTCCATAGAAATCAAATATTATTGAGCCAGACAAATTATGAAATGTCAGAAGCTGGAAGGGAAATAATATTTAACCTTTGTAGGACCACAACAGCGCCAAAAATGCACTTCAAGGATAGAACCAGGACCCACACAAACGGGTGTTCTTAATGGGAAAAATATTGCAAACCTGCAGATGAAAGTGTCATCCTAAAAATCAGGATAAAAAGGCTTGAGAAAATTAAATCAGAATCCAATTATTTTTATCTAAAAAGAGATTAAAGTCTCATCAACAAATATAGGTTACACACAAGTAAAAAAAAAAAAAAATGGACAAAAACATACAAACCTTGAGGATCGTGTATTGTTGAACTTAAGAACCAAAAAGTTCACTGTCAAGCAGTTGGACTTTAATAATAATTGTCCTACCATCAAGAATATAAAAATTCAGATAAAGTTGTTAAACCCTGTTCTCGATAAAAAATAAAGAATAAAAAAATACTGGGAACTTATAGAACATAGATCATAAAACTCTAACACAACTACTGTGTTTAGAAATAGTAACAAAAGAATATACCAGTCATTTTAAAGGAAAGTAACAAAGTAACCACCAACTGCTCTATTTTTGTACCATAGAAAAACAAAACAAAATATTTTAAAATAACATAATTAAATTCATTGCAAAAGAAAATCATAGACTAACTTAACTAAACAACTTCAACCCAACGCTTGCATTTTACAGTTAAAACCATGTGTACACCCTGAATCATAATTTTAATAGAAGAATTGAGTTTAACCATACTGCCTGAGCTCACATGTCAGTTAAATTGTTTGTGTCCTCAACAATTTCAACCAAAATTTTTAATTTAAAGCCAAAACCATGTGTAAACCATGGATCATAATTGACTACAGAATTGAATATAAGAACCTAGACAACATTAATGTACATATTTACTCACCACCAAAGTAACAGATTTTCCGTAGAATCATCATCAGGCTTCATCAATGGAATCCTTAGCCACAACTACATTACAAAGTTAAAGAAAATAAATATAAGATTGAAGAAAACGATATTCATGAAAAAATCTAGGAAAGACAAATAAATCAGATATAAAACTTAAACATATAGTGAAACCTGAATATTATGTGTGCCCTGTAAGATTTGATTACACATCTGGCGTAATTAGCACAAGAAGTTCCCTTGGGAGCAGGAAGCAGGCAGGCCTGAATATTGTAAAAGGAAGTAGCAAAACCGTGTACATGTCAACCAATAAGGGATTTTTTATTTTATTGGTTTGCAATTAATTCAATAATATAACTAATTTTATTTCTGCAAAAAAGTTGATTGAGTAATTGCATAATGTACCACTAAAGGCATTTTTTCTGTCACAAGTTTTCATTTAAAAAATTTAACTGGAATAATATTAATAGAAATGTATTTATAACCTAAAGTCACACACACTCCTTATCCCATACCCACATCCAAATTTTGAAAAAAAAAATGACATCTTCATATTCATTTGTCATACCGGTAGTACAGTGTCAAGTACCATAAGCATATACATGGAAAATAAAGGAACGATAAAAATATTATATGTAATAAAATTTGTTAAAGCCTAATAGAAATGAAAAGGTACGTAACTCAACCCTACAAAACTGAATTTCATCAAAGTCCAGGGGATTTTTCATCAAAGCCCAAAAGACTATTAACTTTTGTGAACGAAAATGAACATTATACATTTTTTAATTCAAAGAGAATAGCCAATGTTTGAAACTCATGCAATTAACAAGGGCGAAACTACTGATCTACGAAACAAAGACCAATAGAAGCAGCAATATTGAAATTTGAAGTTTCATCAATTTGGTTATACCAAAGCAAACCTGTAAAGAGAGATGAGAAGCCCAAGCAATTTCTTGTTTAAGTGTAGTTTCAGAATCTCTCCTCAGGGTTTCATCCTCTGAATCCAAATCTATCCGTGAGCTGATTTTTCCTGAATAAAATGCAATAAAATAGGTGAGAACTTACACAGTTGTGAATCCAACAACAATATCAATAAAGGGTAGAAAATTTAATCACCACCAAAACATTTTTAAAAACGAAAGAACGAACAGAAAATAACTAGGTTCAACAAATTTACCACCCATGATGCACATTTTAAAAATAAATATATGAATCGAACTCTCTAAACAAAAATTGAATACAACATTTTAAAATTGTAGAAAAAAATAACGCCACAATAGAACAGACTTACACCAGGAACACAATAATATTTCCATTTTAAATCATATAATAAATGAATATTATATTTTAACTTTGTATTATATTTATATTTATTAATTATTAAGTAAGAAATTGTCCTGCCCTTGCCGGTGAGGAAGGTTTTTAAAGAAGAAATAGGATTACATTCCATTATTTAATGGCAATACACAAAATAGTCTAAGAAAGAAATTTCTTTTGGTCCAGGAATTTCAAACTATGCAGACTTGCAAAATTAACAAAAAAATCAATGTGCTTTCAATCCATGATATGGAAAGGTATAAAGGTAGAAGATTAGATTTCTTAATAAAATATGAAAAGTTCATAATATCAATTAAAAAATAAAAATGTTAAAAATAATAGGTAATTCATACCCACTACATGACTACTCCATTGGGATGGACACAAGACCAAGTCAGACCCAGCAAATGGCAGAACACCAGACCCAAAACCATCTTTTTACATTAAACTTGGTCGATAAGAAGGATCCATCTGAATTGTATGATAAAATCATATATGATAAACAGGGAGTAAGAAAAGGATCATTTCCCAACAAAATAAAGCTATACTTCAACAATGTAGATATTATTAATAAATGAAAACCTACATAAAAAAATGTCAGCAATAGCAAGATAGACTACACAAGCTAAAGAAAACATATGAAAGGAAATAAAGTGTTCATTAAGAAGCACTGTTTTAAAATCAGCAGGGGTAGCTATTAGACATTGCAGGAACTTGTAAACAAATGCAGACGATGTTGCCACAATGAGTTGTGGTTGCAGAAATTTAAAAAACCTCGGTACTGCAGCCAAAGTCACGGATGATGAATGTTTTCATAAAACTTTGATAGTATACAAAGTCCTAGTTAAACCCCTTCAGTAGGCACGGATTCGGAACTTGATTAAAAGTTCATGCCAGGATAGCATCAGACATTATTACAGTAGGTAAGCTTACTGACAGACATATATAGAATGCAGCAAAAAGCTGCTATATGACTGGATAATTAGCTACCATGGGACCAAACAAAACACACCTAAAACCATGAACAAGTTCAACCATTACATGTCTACTCAAAAACTGATAATAATAAGTTTATTCTTTAAGCAAAAGATGGCAAAACTGATGCCAATGGATATTTTAACTTTCAAAGGTAAGACTAGATGTTGTGAAATGTAGTTCAATGGAGCCACACAACGAAACCCTAAAAGGCCCCATAGTAGAGCTGCTTCACTGTAAAAGGCCCCTTTGAGCAATTTCCTTTAGGTAAGCTTACTGACCAGTCGCACACAAAGGCGCAACAGAAAGTTGCGGTGTGAGTGGCTAATTGGCCACCATAATTTACTTAATTCCATTGCAGTTCACACGTTCACTCAACTTATCACATGAATAAAACACACAACACGAACGCTATAATCTTCACTTGTTACTTCACTTCAACAATTTGTGATGGCAGAATATTGCAATGCATCGAAAAATAGGATAAGGAGACGAACCAAAGGAGCAACAACGAAATCGAAGCTTCCAGAAGTTGAAATGGAAGACGTGTGGCATGTCATCGTTGAAATCGGTCTCCACACCACAGTAGCGAGAATCGCTCTTATCCCCTAACCTTTCTCCGAGAGGCATTTTCGCTGATTCAACACTTCTCTAACACTAATAATTGCGGATGAGTTTGGGGCTATATATATACTGAGTTCAAGCGATTTCTTGCATAGTGTGTGTGTGTTGAGAGAGTGGTGGTGGAGGGTTTTGGTAGGGTTTTGTACAAGAAGCTGCCATGGACACCAAACACTAGGGTTTCTGATATAGAGGGTGGGCTTTTCGGAACTATCCGTTGAAGTTATTTTATTAACACTGAGTTAAGCCCAAACTAGAAGAGTTTTCAAAATGATGTAACCATCTCGTGATTGTAATTAAATTAAGTTTGATTAATATTCAGAAAATCTAATATTTAAGACCACTATATTTAATATTTTCAGAAAAACCTAACATTTTGTATTGATTAAAGTTTATAAAAAATTAGATTAAATACTCATTTAATATTATAACTAAAGAGATTTACCTTTTACTTTTTATACTTACAAATTATTCATTTTAATATGTATACATACTATTTTAATTTTATTTTAAGAAATTAAAACAATATTCATAAGAACTAAAAAGAATTAAAATAAGAAAATAATTTTAAAATATAAAAATATTGTATAATATGGGACTAAATAAGTAATTAAACTAAAAAACAATAAAATGTTACTAAGATTTGTTAAGTGAAATGAAAAAGTTACACACTTTTTTATTTTTCACTGATTTCAGTGAATAATAATAAATAATGTGTTACATTTTTTACATTATTAAAAAAAAAAACTTCAGACAAATGTTTTCACAAATATATTTTAAATTAAAAATATTACATAATGCACTTATTAATAGAATGAAATAAAATAAAAAAATAATGGATAACATTCGATAAGATAATTCATTATAAATATGACGGGACAAGTTGATGTTTTTAATTTATTGACCCACTTTTACTTGCCTATCAAGTCCGTTAGGTCAACCTAAAAGACAGTTCGGATCAATATGCAATCCTTAATTAATAAAAAATTATTTTTTTTATTTTAATAGAGTTATTCACAAAAATAATTTATAAAATGAAAATTTAAACAAAAAATTAATAAAAATTTCACTCTTACTCATGGTAGAAATATTTTCTTTATTTCAATATAAATTCTTCTCTCCTCTTTTTCTTAATGTTCATCATCTCATTCTTGTTTATTTTAAGCCTTCATTATTCTTATGCTTATGTCTTAAATTAAGAGTGTAAAAATTATTTAATAGAAGAATAATGTAAAGTTTTATCAAATAAAAAAAATATTTAAAATTTTTAATATAAAAAATATAAATTTTATTATTTATATATATTTGTTATTATATAAATTTTATTATTATTCTAAATTATAATTTTTTAAAATAATATGTTAATTTATATTATTAAGTTAAATATTATATATATATATATATAAAATTATTAATAAATAAATGATATTTTTATTATTAAATTTATTAATAATTTAATTTATTTATTTTAAATTATGACATACCAGTACACTTTTAATATAATTGACCAAAATCTATAATTTATCATCACTAGAATCCATCAGCGTTCCATTTTTTACCGGCAAAAAAACAAGACGGGACAAATAAGGAAATCTGAAAGCAATCATCCACTTATAACCGTCATATAGTTGTTTGGCAAAATTTAGTGGAAGTTCGCTATTTATCATTTTATTATTATTATTATTTATTATTATTATTATTATTATTATTATTATTATTATTATTATTATTATTATTATTATTATTATTATTGATTGGAGTGAAGGTTAACAGAAGTTCACTCTCAACTGTTTTGAAAGAATATTTAAAGAGAAAAAAAATCAATAAACGTGTACACTATTAAAATAATAGCTTCCATTATGCATGAAAAATCATTGCTATCACATTTTTATCCCTTTGAAACTCGTCATTTTCACCGATGTAGATACTGGACTTCTAAATCAAGTATAAATAATCCTATATTGGGTAATTCTGTTAACGTAACAAAAGATATTGTAAGATAGAAAAAAAAACACCTATATCTATTAAATTTAAGTCCTTCTGAACTCTTTTGCTGCTTAATTACATAAATAAACTCAATGCAATTCTTAAATTTCGATAAATTTAAAGGTCTAAGAATTTTCTTTACACAACCATATTATGTTTCACTAAAAATACAGCCTAAATACTTCTACTAAAAAAACATTTTTTTTTCATTAAAAAGTAGCCAAGTTTATCAAAAATAAAAATATAAAACAAATTTTGTATAAACACTTACAAATGTAACTTTTTTATTTATTTATAAACTTTTGTGTAAACATGATATTTGTTATTAGTATAATTATTATTTTTATAATAATTTTTTTTAGTTATGATGAGTTTTTTTACAAAATTATATATATATTTTGTTTATATTCTATTTTAATGTAAAAATTTTATTAATAAAAATAGAGATAAATTTTATCGTATTATATCGATCGTAAAACTTATTTTTGTTTATAATTTGTGAATGTTTTGGTTTCATTATTGTTTCAAATTATCAAGTGGGTTAAGACATCTATATTGAAAATTACTAAGTGGTAGCAAATACACTAATTCATCAAAATCAATTATATGTTTATTTGACACAATATTAAATATTATGGGGAATTATTCCTTTATTGGTTCAAGGTCTTTGCTTTCTTTATGTAATATAATATACATTGATTTCATTTTTATACAACATTTTTTTTATTACGTAGTATATATTTTGGTTATTCAATGTTACAAACAAATATGCATTTTTGGGACAACATTCATAACACAATCAAAGATGATGTCAATGAAAGATACATAAAACAACGTTTAGAATAATAATTAATATTGTTTTGCTATTACTAAAAGAAAAAAGAGTTGCTCAAAAATATAAAGTTCATGGAAAACACCACCACAGACATATTACAGAACCAAATACTATTACATAAACTAAAATCCCATAATAAAAACTTTTGTATAATATTCAAACAAAAAAATTTACAGTATTACTTGAAGGGCTCTTATAACATAAGTTCCTTGCCTTCGTTCAATTGATTAATAAGACAAATTCTATCCTTTATTGATTTTATTGACTACGTGTTTGATCAAATGTTCACACCTTATAGGTTTTTTAGAGTAAGATAGTTTTAAATCTATCTTCCAATAAGTCATATTAAAAAGATGATGGTTACAAATTAATAATCCATTATAAGGATGACAATTAAGGAAATAAATTTTATGTTATATAAAGATGAGATGATAATAAAAATCAAACCAAGGTGACTTGTTTTGTTTAGACGTGGTAAGTCTCACGGTAAATTAAAGTAATTGTTCTCACCATGCATATATAAAGTATTAGGTGTGTATGACCTTTTAAAAATAATTACCTTGAAAGAAGTATTAGCTATATATTAAAAATAATACGTAGTTGTTTTCACTCATGTCGTATAACTTCCTCAAGTAAACTTAACCATTCGTCAGCATGAGTCTACATATATCCATATTATAGGTAGTAATGTGTGTTTTATTTGTCATCAATGACATGTTATTGGTTAAACCGTTCAAACAAAAATAATATAATAAGCTCACAATTAACATAACCAAAATTTTATATCAGAAATAGTTAAGTTAGGTAACAAAGAAATGTTGAGAATTCAAGTATGAATTGAAGTCTCACATTAGGTAGAAATGAAAAAGTTAAGTAACTTATAAGTGAAAAAGACTCATAATCTATTGTCTTAAAATTTTGAGTGAAGGTAGTATTATATTTTCTTATATGGTTGGCTCAGGTCCCATTTGTGAGAATTTCTGTTGTTATAAGTCCATTCGAAACTTAAGGGGAAGATTGTTGAGAATGCAAGTGTGTTTGAAGTTTCATATTAGGTATAAATGGGAAAGGGAAGAGTTAGTAGATTAATGACAAATCGTAGTGGAGAGCATGAGTATTATCAAGAAAATTTTTATTAAAGGAACCTTGGATAGTTATCAGATGTTATGTTTGTTCAAGTTTTACATGTAATATTGATGAGTTTACCTTTGTTAGAGAGACAATAATTGGTTATCCAATTATAGTTGAATACATGGCAGTCACATAGACATGTAAGGAAACTATTTGGATTAAGAGGATAATTGAGGAACTTGGGCACAAGCAACAACAAATTGTTGTGTATTGGGACAATCAGGATGTCTTGTACATTGCAAGGAATCATGACTCGTATTTCAGGATAAAATAAGAAGAACCTAGCAGATGTTATAACAGTCGGTTAGTAATGACAAGTCCTACATCAAAGAAATTATATGTTGATACTTATTTTTTTTATTATAAAAAGTGCATCATGTCTACCTTGTAAATCACTCCAAATCTCTTCTTTCTCCTTTCTACTAGTGCATTTTTTACTAGTGTATTGCATAATAGTTTAGTTCTCTTATTTTTGAGAAAGAATATTATTATTATTTTCTTCTTAGATTTAAAAAGGGTATTATAATTTCTTTCAATAGTAAAATTTTATTATTGCATATTTTTGGTTATGTTTCTCTTTTCTTATGTTTATTTTAGTTATGAGTTCTTATGCGGTTACTCTAATTCCTAACGGTGATCGGCTCAGTTGAGTATGAGTAGGTATTCAGGCAAACGAATCTCGTTAAGTTGAACGACGGTACAAGTAAGGTCACTCAATGCTTCCGCTCAAGGGGAATGTGTACCAATGTGAACGGGAATTACACTTGAGAGGGAGATTGTTGAGAATTCAAGTGTGTTTGGAGTCTCATATTGGGTAGAAATGGGAAAGTTAAGTAATTTATTAGCAAGAAATATCTATAACCTAATGTCTTAAGGTTATAGGTTAAATGTGATGTCATATTTTCTTATATAATTGACTCGGATCCTATTTATAATAATCTTCCTATTATTAACCCTTCGGAAAAACCCAACAAAAAATATACCACAAAATAATATTTGAAAAAAAGAAAGTAAAAATAAGGTATAAGTCACAATTCTAATTTTGAAAATAATATGATAAATGTCAAAATAACATATCAATATCAAGAACCTAAATACTTCATCAATGAGGACATAATATCTTACATAATTAAAAAAAACAAATATTTAAGTTTATTTAATACTGTAAAAATTATTTAAAAATATTAAAATAAGTACAAAAACTAAGAACAATAACTTGGAGATAAGTTATTGCTAATTATTGATCATGAAATAATATACTTTGGTTTTATAATAACATAATATTATTGATACTATTTTGGTGTTGAAAACAAAATTTTATTTCAACACTTTTAAAATAAGTCACCATTTTAAAAATTGAAAACAATATGATAAATGTTAAGATGAGATGACAAGAAAGAAACCAACATATTTCATAAAAAATATGAATGCATACTATTCAGTTTGTCAACATATTTGTTAAATATAACATATTCAACTTAAAAACTAAATAAGAAAAAAACATATAAACCTTAAACAAATATCTTCACAAATTCAATAAACAGTCTAGTTCTAAAAAGAGAAAGATATTAGTTGCTCATTAGATTTTCCTCATTCCAATGTATGGATCACAACAATCTCTGTGATTTAAAAGTTTAATTTATTGACCGTGTAATTATTTTTATATACGTATATTCAATCCAAACTTATAATATACTATATTCTATTAATTTATATGACAACAATTACATGAGAATTTGATTTCCACGCCCTATTGATTTAACCTTTTTAAATTAAACACTGATTAAAAATCATTTTAAACATAAATTTAATAATATGTAAAAATGAACAAAGTTATGACAGTATTAAAAAAATAGACAATATTAAGGTATTTTATTTTAATTTAAAACCTTAACTTTATTTATTTAACAGAAAAATTGAATTGTAGTTTTTTTATGCAAAGTTTTTTATTTTATTTCACGTTATATTTTGAATAAATAAATACAATAAAGTATTTTGAATTGACTTATTCAAATAGATAAAGATATAATTATTATTTTTTGCTTACGAATATGTGCTATGTGCTATGACAATTAATTTTCGGATTAATGGTTCTATAATAGTGTTTTTGCATAACTCTATTTGCAAAAACACTAGAGATTAATGGTTCTCTCACTCATTTGCCGTATTCAATGGGAGGTATTGAATTTAGATTATGAAAAAATTACTACTAGAGAAATTTATAAATTTCTGTCTTTGCAACCTAAGTTTTATTCTTAGGGAATATATGAATAATTTCGATCCTCACAATCGGGAAAGCAAGATATTCACACCATATTGATGAAGAAATACACTTCAATACCAATTTGGTGGTTTCAAATTATTCTTTTGATGTCTATTCTACTTGCATGTATTCTATGCATTACTGTAGACGATCACATTAGTTAAGGATGGAAAAGAAGTTACGGAAGGAGAAAAAGTTAAGAATGAAGAACAAGTTGAGGAAGGAGAAGAAGTTAAGGATGGAGAAATAGTTTAGGATGAGAAAGAAGTGAAGGAAGGAGAAGAAGTTAAGGGTAAAGAAGAAAGTGAAAGTGATGAAGATCTCATTGAAATACTTTGGCAAATATCTCATTGATTTGATGAAGTCAAAGATGAAGTCATAAGCAACTTTGCAGTGGACAAAAGTCACTAAGATAAAAGAGTAGAAGAATTAGTGTGTCTTCAGCTATGCTTAAGTATAATCATTTTATCTTTTCTGCTGCATGAGGTTTCTTCACTTAAAAGATTTTGCAAAATGCCTCTAAAAATGTTTTTAACAATTAAAAACAAAGTATTTTGACAAAAGCTTTCTTAAACAAGTTTTTAACTGATACAGCTTTGATAGAACCGATTAAAATTACTTAGAATGTTCAGAGAAGTGTTTTTACAGTATTTTAATCGATACAACTTGATTTTAATCGATTAAAACCACTTGGAGTTCAGGATGATCGATCAGAATACAATTATGATCGATCAGAATCAGATATGATCGATCAGAATTGAATTATGACCGATCAGAATCAGTTATGATCGATCAGAATCGAGTTATGACCGATCAGAACTCTTTTAATCGATTAAATCTCGTTTCAATCGATTAAAACAACTTAGAAAATTTCTACACAGCGTTTTAATCGATTAAAACTTATTTTTATCAGTTAAAATAACTTGAAAGGTTTTACAAGAAAGTTTTGCAGTATTTCAATCGATTGAATCACGGAAAAATCGATTAAATCAACTTAGAAGATTTTTTGTAAAGTGTTTTAATTGATACAAATGTTGTCGTATTAGTTAAAATAAATCTGTTAAAGAATCAAGAACGTATTAATGAATTAAAAGAAGTTTTAACAGATTAAAACTGCACTTTTAACAGATTAAAAGAATCTTTTAACAGATTAATTAAACCAGCAGTTTTGAAAATCTTCTATAAAAACAGAGTTGCTTGAACTTTTAAATATACATTTTTGAACATCAATCTTAAGCAATCAAGCAAGCAAACTTTAGCATCTTTTCAAGAAAGATTCGCGTCAGTTTTTGAGAAGTTCTTTGAAAATCTTTCTTGAGGCAACTTGATTTTTCCTGAAGAAGAAACACTTACAGCAAAATTGCATAAACTGGTTTGAGCATTCTAGTTTCTTCTTTTTCATTTTTTACATTCTTTTTGTATTGTTTGGTGCCTGGAATTTGGGCACTGGTTTCTCTGCAGCTGAAATTTGGTTGTAGAGGTTATCAAGAACTGGAATTTGGTTCTTGGTGAGAGGTTGAGTGCAGGAACTGGAATTTGGTTCTTGTGGTAGATTAAGTGTAAGATTGTAAATCTGTAAAACATTTGATCTAGTGGAACCCAGCTGGAATTTGGCTGGAGACTGGACGTAACCCTGGTATTGGGTGAACCAGTATAAAACACCGGTGATATCTTTCTTAACCTTTCTCTATTTTAATTTTGTCGCTGCATTTATATTGATTGATTGCTTTGTAATTCAAGAACAGATCTGGAATCTTAATTTTTGAATTAGATAATCTGTTATTTGCGAAAAACTTTTAAAGATCAATTCACCCCCCTCTTGATCTCAGCCTACTTTTCTAACAATTGGCATCAGAGCGAGGTGCTTGAAAGTTATTCAAGTTCTTCGATCCATGGCTGAAAACAGATTACCGTTTTCTGAGGGAGCTTCTATTAACAGACCTCCACTATTTTGTGGAACAAATTATCCTTTTTGGAAAATTAGGATGAAGATCTTTATTGAATCCATTGATAGAAATGTTTGGGATGTAATTTCTAATGGCCCTTTAACTACAGAAAAAGAATGGTCCAGTCTAAATGATGAGGAAAAGAAAAAAGTTCAAAATGATTGCACTGCTGAAAATATAATTACTTCTGCACTTAACATGGATGAGTTTTTCAGGGTATCCCAATGCAAATCTGCCAAGGAGATGTGGGATGTTCTTGAGGTTACTCATGAAGGGACAGCGGATGTAAAGAGTGCCTATGTAGCATGGGATGACAATGACACTTCATCAACAGACAATTCTGATTATGAAGAAGCCAACTTATGTTTAATGGCAAGTCAAAATCCTCAATCCAACAGTGTAAGTTCTAATTCTTCTTCAAACTTAGTGGATTATAATTCATTACAAAAAATGAAATGCATGAAGAGGCTAAGAAACTACAAAAAGAAAATGATAGACTAAAAGGATTGAATAATTATCTTGTAAATAAAGTAGACTCTCTTGAAAAGAGAATTCTTGAAGATGAAACTGATTGTGATTTCTTAAAATTAATTCATGATAATTCTGATTGTGCATGTAATAAATCCTGTAATAATTGTTCAGAATTACAAAAGAAAATTGATTTTTTATCACAAACTGTTTCAAGGTTTACACAAGGTCAAGCTAATCTTGACGTTTTACTTGGATCTCAAAAACTATTTTTTGACAAATCTGGAATAGGATTTAAATCTAGGATGAAATTCAGAAAAACAAATGTAAATAGGAAATCATACTCTGTGATTAAATGTTTTTACTGCATGAAAAGAGGTCATTCAGTGAAATACTGTAGAATTAAAAAGTATGTTATTCCTAAAGGTAGAATGAAATGGATTCCAAAGTTAAAGTCATTTCAAATAACCTAATTGGACCCAGTAATTATAAAGGGTACCAGAAATATGTTAAATATTGTTTTGCAGGAACAAAATCTGGAAATCCCTTGGTATTCAAAACTGCAAACCAGGTTCTGTTTTCATAAACTAATTGTTTTAATTGATATAAAACAGTATTAATCGATTAAAATAACTTACAGAGGATATCAGAAAATATGTCCGTACTGTTTTAATCGATTGAAAAGCGAATTAATCGATTAAAACGTTCTCAGGTTTTGAGTTTAGCTGTTTTAATCGATTGAAATGAATTTATATCAACTAAAAATACTAAGATGTAAAATTTAATCGATTCCTTTTCGTTTTAATCGATTTAAATTCTGTTGTCATTCTATTAATTTCATCATATACAAGAAACAATCGATTCCTTTATGAAATAATCGATTATTTCACTGTAACAGTTTCAAACCTAATATTAAATGATCAAATTAATAGATTGATTTGTTTCTGAAAATTAGTTTTATAACATCCAATTAAAGATTGGTAAGCAAACCAAATTCAAAATCCCAAGTTTTTTATGGTAATCAAAATCTGCATAATGCTTTTAAATATTCTTTGACCAAGTCAAACATCTTTCCAAGAACAAAATAGCTGATGTGCCCAACGTCCAGAAATTTGTGCCTCTGTCTTTGGTAAAGGGGACAATTGCAGTTAAAGCTGAAGCATTGCAGTTTTGTCTTTTTGAAACTTGAAATCCGTTTCTTCATCAAACCAGGTTCTGAACTTAACATCTCTCAACTTATCATCTTTCTTCTGTTTTCATATTTTCAAAATCTCCTCTCAAATCTCTGTTGCAAACATGATCAGAAGCAACAAAGAAATCCTTGGTTTCACTATAGTATACATTAGAGAATTTAGTTTCTTTCAGTCATGAATAGCGGCAAGACAATCATGAAAAATGCCGAATGAATTTCGGACATAGTCTGTTATGGAACGTGCCCATATCCAATTTCCTTTCAATGGCACAAATTCTCATGATTGGAAAGCGAAGGCTGAAAAAAAATCTTTGAATTGGAGACTAGACTAGTGGCATATTGTGGGAAGTTATTTATGTTATTCATGGATGGAAAGGTTTTTTTTATGGCAGCGACATTGCATGCATCAACCCAGTTTCAAGAATAAATCTTGGGAACAAATATCATAAGATATGTCATATCGATTTAATGATCGTGCTTTTGAGGATATTGTTGAATTATCAAGATTGCAACAAGAGGAAGATTTGGGAGAATTTTTGGAAGGTATGAAAACTAAACTGGAAAAATCTGTGAGAGTAGTAGAGTCATTCTACAACCAGTTTGAAGCTTTAGGTGTTTGTTTCAGCAACTACCGATTCGAAAGGTAGCACCTCAACTTCCATATTTAGAAAGGAAGTTACTGACATGATTACAAAGGGATTGTGTAGGTTATGTGCATAAGTTGAAATGTAAAGTTTGGGGTAAGCCCAACGCTATCTTCTTTGCCCAGGAAGAAATTGAGGTCGATGTAGTGTAAGACATGGACTTTGAGGAAGAACAAACTATATTTTGACAACAACACAGACATGATTCAAGCTACATATGTCTGCATTTCTCTTAGAAGTGTGAAAAGATAACTTGGAGATTCAATGAACACACGGTTACATTAAAATTCTTGGTATTACCTAGCAATATATTTGGAATAATTTTGGGCATGCATTGGTTCAAGACTCTTGGTGAAATTCATTGGAATTGTGCAACTTTGATAATCGTTTTAATCATCAAGGTCACGAGGTGATACTGTAAGGAGACAGATCTGAGACAGAAATTCAAGAATTTAATGGAAAGCTAAAATTGGCACAAGGTATGTGTGTTTTATTGGAAATACAGGGATCAATTTTATACTGATGATCTGGCATCCCTAACAACAAACCAACAAGAGGATCTTTCAATAATTCTAAAGGAGTTTCAGATGTTATTGTGGAACCAAGGCAACTGGGATGATTGAGTTTTTTTTTCGGACAGAAAGGGTCCTTTCTTATCCCTTCTTATCTTTCATTCTTTTGATGCTAATTTCAAATTTTGGTCTGTAATGTTAACTGGTTATTAACCAGAAACAATTTTTTTTAGCTGTGATTAATATAATATAGGTTTTAAGTCGAATTAGGAAAACCTAGATAGAATTTTACATAGATCCCTGATATTTTTAGCTAATACAAAATGAATTTAATCAACTAAAACTAGTTTACATCAGTTGAATTAGCTAAATAAGATTCTATTTTGATTTTGATGGATCTATTAGTTAAAATTTAATCGATGTAGTTGATATTATTGTTAAACATCCTTCTAGCTGATCAGTGTTACAAAATATCCACTAAGATTAGGCGTGAGAAATTCGCATCAAACACTACTTAGTTTTCAAAACTAAGTGTTTTATTCAATAAAAAATCTTTTAAATCGATTAAAAGAATTTATACAACATTTTTCCTTACTGTTTTAATCGATTAAATGTTGAAATAATCGATTAAATGCACTTATGTTTTATATTTCAAAGTCCTTCACTGTTTTAATCGATTAAACCTTTATTTCAATCGATTAAAATCATTAAACATGAACTTTTTAATCGATTTTATCCTGTTTTTAATCGATTTTTATTCTGGAAAGAAAAATTAAAGGCTTTAGTTAATGGCTGTTCTTGTAACATGTTACTAAAGCGTGATTCCCTTATCTTTACACGTGTTAATTGTATTCATTACAAACGTGTTAATGAAGATAAGTTTGAATCAACTTTGATTGATCTTTACATGAGTAAAGTATCGTATTTTTCATTTTTTTCTATTTTCAAAATCTTTTCAATACATACCTATGCATTGTTTCTCTTCTGTTCTCTATTTTTTTTTTTATGAAGTCAAAAGGGGGAGAAATAGTTGCTTTTACTTTTGATCAATTTAAAGGGAGAAATAACTCTAAATTTAGGGGGAGCAACAATTTAGGGGGAGAAATAGGAAGATAATTCATTTTTTATTACTCACTAATCTGTATTATCAAGTGACTTTTTTTGCAGAGTTTTTTTTCAAAAGTGGTGTTTGTCTTCATCAAATAGGGGGAGACTGAAAGTGATGAAGATCTCATTGAAATACTTTGGCAAAGATCTCATTGATTTGATGAAGTCAAAGACGAAGTCAAAAACAACTTTGCAGTGGACAAAAGTCACTAAGATAAGAGAGTAGAAGAATTAGTGTGTCTTCAGCTATGCTTAGGTATAATCATTTTATCTTTTCTGTTGCATGAGGTTTCTTCACTTAAAAGATTTTGCAAAATGCCTCTAAAATGTTTTTAACAATTAAAAACAAAGTATTTTGACAAAAGCTTTCTTAAACAAGTTTTTAACTGATACAACTTTGATAGAACCGATTAAAATTACTTAGAATGTTCAGAGAAGTGTTTTTACAGTATTTTAATCGATACAACTTGATTTTAATCGATTAAAACCACTTGGAGTTCAGGATGATCGATTAGAATACAATTATGACCGATCAGAATCAGATATGATCGATCAGAATTGAATTATGACCGATCAGAATCAGTTATGATCGATCAAAATCGAGTTATGACCGATCAGAACTCTTTTAATCGATTAAATCTCGTTTCAATCGATTAAAACAACTTAGAAAATTTCTACACAGCGTTTTAATCGATTAAAACTTATTTTTATCAGTTAAAATAACTTGAAAGGTTTTACAAGAAAGTTTTGCAGTATTCAATCGATTGAATCGCGGAACAATCGATTAAATCAACTTAGAAGATTTTTTGTAAAGTGTTTTAATTGATACAAACGTTGTCGTATCAGTTAAAACAAATCTGTTAGAGAATCAAGAACGTATTAATGGATTAAAAGAAGTTTTAACAGATTAAAACTGCATTTTTAACAGATTAAAAGAATCTTTTAACAGATTAATTAAACCAGCAGTTTTGAAAATCTTCTATAAAAACAGAGTTGCTTGAATCTTTTAAATATACATTTTTGAACATCAATCTTAAGCAATCAAGCAAGCAAACTTTAGCATCTTTTCAAGAAAGATTCGTGTCAGTTTTTGAGAAGTTCTTTGAAAATCTTTCTTGAGGCAACTTGATTTTTCCTGAAGAAGAAACACTTACAGCAGAATTGCATAAACTGGTTTGAGCATTCTAGTTTCTTCTTTTTCATTTCTTTACATTCTTTTTGTATTGTTTGGTGCCTGGAATTTGGGCACTGGTTTCTCTGCAGCTGGAATTTGGTTATAGAGGTTATCAAGAACTGGAATTTTGTTCTTGGTGAGAGGTTGAGTGCGAGAACTGGAATTTGGTTCTTGTGGTAGATTAAGTGTAAGATTGTAAATGCAGAAACATTTGATCTAGTGGAACCCAGACTGGAATTTGGTCGGAGACCGGACGTAGCTCCGGTATTGGGTGAACCAAGTATAAAACACCGGTGATATCTTTCTTAACCTTTCTCTATTTTAATTCTGTCGCTGCATTTATATTGATTGATTGATTTGTAATTCAAGAACAGATCTGGAATCTTAATTTTTGAATTAGATAATCCGTTATTTGCGAAAAACTTTTAAAGATCAATTCACCCCCCTCTTGATCTCAGCCTACTTTTCTAACAGAAAGTATGAATGGGGAAGAAGTTTGGGATGAAGTAGAAGTTAAGGAGGGAGAAATGATTATGGATGGAGAAGAAGTTAAGGAAGGAGAAGAAATTAGGGATGACGAAGAAAGTAAGGATGGAGAAGAAATTAAGGAAGGAGAAGAAGTTAGGGAAAGAGAAGAAGTTTGGGAAGGAGGAGACGAATTGAAGTATGGAGAATAAATTAAGGAAGAAGAAGTTTAGGAAGGAGAAGAAGTTAAGGAAGAAGAAATTTTGGATGAAGAAGAAGTTAAGGATAAAGAATAAAGTATGGATGGGGAAAAAGTTTGGGATGGAGAAGAAGTTTGGAATGGAGAAGAATCTACTAAGTGTGGAGAAGAAATTAAGGAAGAAGAAGTTAAGGAAGGAGAAGAACTTTTAGATGGATAGGATAGGAGATTATAGTTAAGGATGAAGAAGAAACTTGGGATGTAGAATGAAGTTAAAGAAGCAGAAGAAGTTAAGGAGGATGGAGAAGAAGTTAAGGAAGGAGAAAAAGTTAAGAATGAAGAACAAGTTAGGGAAGGAGAAGAAGTTAAGGATGGAGAAATAGTTTGGGATGGGGAAGAAGTGAAGGAAGGAGAAGAAGTTAAAGAAGAAGAAGAAGTTTTGGATGGAGAAAAAGTTAAGGGTAAAGAAGAAAGTATCGATGGGGAAGAAATTTGGGATGGCGAAGAAGTTAAGGAGGGAGAAATGATTATGGATGGAGAAGAAGTTAAGGAAGGAGAAGAAATTAGGGATGACGAAGAAAGTAAGGATGAAGAAGAAGTTATGGACGGAGAAGATGTTAAGGAAGGAGAAGAAATTAAGGAAGAAGAAGAAGTTAGGGAAAGGGAAGAAGTTTGGGATGGAGGAGAAGAATCAAAGTATGGAGAAGAAATTAAGTAAGAAGAAGTTTAGGAAGGAGAAGAAGTTAAGGAAGAAGAAGTTTTGGATGGAGAAGAAGTTAAGGATAAAGAAGAAAGTATGGATGGGGAAGAAGTTTGGGATGGAGAAGAATCTACTAAGTATGGAGAAGAAATTAAGGAATAAGAAGTTAAGGAAGGAGAAGAACTTTTGGATGGATAGGATAGGAGATTATTGTTAAGGATGGATAAGAAACTTGGGATGTTAAATGAAGTTAAGGAATCAGAAGAAGTTAAGGAGGATGGAGAAGAAGTTAGGGAAGGAGAAAAAGTTAAGAATGAAGTTAAGGAATCAGAAGAAGTTAAGGATGAAGAAGAAGTTTTAAATGGAGAAGAAGTTAAGGGTAAAGAAGAAAGTATGGATGGGGAAGAAGTTTTGGATGCAGAAGGAGTTAAGGAGGGAGAAATGATTATGGATGGAGAAGAAGTTAAGGAAGGAGAAGAAATTAGGGATGAGGAAGAAAGTAAGGATGGAGAAGAAGTTATGGACGGAGAAGATGTTAAGGAAGGCGAAGAAATTAAGGAAGGAGAAGAAGTTAGGGAAAGAGAAGAAGTTTGGGATGGAGAAGAAGTTAAGGATGGAGAGGAAGTTTGGGATGGAGGAGAAGTTTGGAATGGAAGAGAAGAATCGAAGTATGGAGAAGAAATTAAGGAAGAAGAAGTTTAGGAAGGAGAATAAGGTGAGGAAGAAGAAGTTTTGGATGAAGAAGTTAAGGATAAAGAAGAAAGTATGGATGGGGAAGAAGTTTGGGATGGAGAAAAAGTTTGGAATGGAGAAGAATCTACTAAGTATGGAGAAGAAATTAAAATAGAAGAAGTTAAGGAAGGAGAAGAACTTTTGGATGGATAGGATAGGAGATTATAGTTAAGGATGAAGAAGAAACTTGAGATGTAGAATGAAGTTAAGGAAGCAGAAAAAGTTAAGGAGGATGGAGAAGAAGTTAGGGAATGAGAAAAAGTTAAGAATGAAGAACAAATTAGGTAAGGAGAAGAAGTTAAGGATGGAGAAATAGTTTGGGATGGGGAAGAAGTGAAGGAAGGAGAAGAAGTTAAGGAAGAAGAAGAGGTTTTGGATGGAGAAGAAGTTAAGGGTAAAGAAGAAAGTATGGATGGGGAAGAAGTTTGGGATGGAGAAGAAGTTAAGGAGGGAGAAATGATTATGGATGGAGAAGAAGTTATGGACAGAGAAGATGTTAAAGAATTATGGGATGGAGAAGAAGTTTGGGATGGAGGAGATGTTTGGGATGGAGGAGAAGTTTGGAATGGAGGAGAAAAATCGAAGTGTGTAGAAGAAATTAAGAAAGAAGAAGCTTAGGAAGGAGAAGAAGTTTTGGATGGAGAAGAAGTTAAGGATAAAGAAGAAAGTATGGATGGGGAAGAAGTTTGGGATGGAGAAGAAGTTTGGAATGGAGAATAATCTACTAAGTATGGAGAAGAAATTAAGAAAGAAGAAGTTAAGAAAGGAGAAGAACTTTTAGATGGATAGGATAGGAGATTATAGTTAAGGATGGCGAAGAAACTTGGGATGTAGAATGAAGTTAAGGGAGCAGAACAAGTTAAGGAGGATGGAGAAGAAGTTAGGAAAGGAGAAAAAGTTTAGAATGAAGAACAAGTTAGGGAAGGAGAAGAAGTTAAGGATGGAGAAATAGTTTGGGATGGGGAAGAAGTGAAGGAAGGAGAAGAAGCTAAGGAAGAAGAAGAAGTTTTGGATGAAGAAGAAATTAAGGGTAAAGAAGAAAGTATGGATGGGGAAGAAGTTTGGGATGGAGAAGAAGTTAAGGAAGGAGAAATGATTATGGATGGATAAGAAGTTAAGGAAGGAGAAGAAATTAGGGATGAGGAAGAAAGTAAGGATGGAGAAGATATTAAGGAAGGAGAATAAATTAAGAAAGGAGAAGAACTTAGGGAAAGAGAAGAAGTTTGGGATGGAGAAGAAGTTTGGGATGGAGGAGAAGTTTGGAATGGAGGAGAAGAATCAAAGTATGGAGAAGAAATTAAGGAAGAAGAAGTTTAGGAAGGAGAAGAAGTTAAGGAAGAAGAAGTTTTGGATGGAAAAGAAGTTAAGGATAAAGAAGAAAATATGGATGGGGAAGAAGTTTGGGATGGAGAAGAAGTTTGGAATGGAGAAGAATCTACTAAGTATGGAGAAGAAATTAAGGAAGAAGAAGTTAAGGAAGGAGAAGAAATTTTGGATGGATAGGATAGGATATTATAGTTAAGGATGGAGAAGAAACTTGGGATGTAGAATGAAGTTAAG
Organism: Sphenostylis stenocarpa; assembly: GCA_963425845.1. NCBI lineage: Eukaryota > Viridiplantae > Streptophyta > Magnoliopsida > Fabales > Fabaceae > Sphenostylis > Sphenostylis stenocarpa. Next base: position 7,555,807 of record OY731406.1, on the reverse strand, counting down.
GACGCAGAAGAAGTTAGGGAAGGAGAAAAAGTTAAGAATGAAGAACAAGTTAGGGAAGGGGAAGAAGTTAAGGATGAAGAAGAAGTTAAGGATGAAGAAATAGTTTGGGATGGGGAAGAAGTGAAGGAAGGAGAAGAAGTTAAGGAAGAAGAAGAAGTTTTGGATGGAGAAGAAGTTAAGGATAAAGAAGAAAGTATGGATGAGGAAGAAGTTTGGGATGGAGAAGAGGTTAAAGAGGGAAAAATAATTATGGATGGAGAATAAGTTAAGGAAGGAGAAGAAATTAGGGTAAGAACTAGAAATATGACTAATTTCTGCATGTCTGTAGCTTTTCTGTCACAGATAGAACCCAAAAATGTTGAGGAAGCGCTTAAAGATGACCAATGGTGCATAGCAATGCAAGAAGAACTTAACCAATTTGAAAGGAATCAAGTCTGGGAATTAATCCCAAGAGAAGAATGACATGAAGTAATTGGAACCAAATGGGTGTTTAGAAATAAACTTGATGAAGATGGAAACATAACAAAGAATAAAGTCAGACTTGTTGCCAAAGGCTATTGTCAGGAGGAAGTTATTGATTATTATGAAACTTATGCTCCTGTTGTCAGGTTAGAGGCTATACGCCTACTTCTTGCTTATGCATCTTTGATGAAATTTAAATTATATCAAATGGATGTTAAAAGTGCATTTTTGAATGGTTTTATTAAAGAAGAAGTTTATGTGGAGCAACCCCCTGGATTTGAAGATTTTAGTTATCCTAATCATATTTTTAAATTAAAGAAAGCATTATATGGGTTGAAACAAGCTCTTAGGTCTTGGTATGAAAGACTAAGTAGTTTCCTAACTTCAAATGATTTTTCTAGAGGAAAAATTGATTCTACGCTATTTATAAAGAAAGTAAAAGAACATATCTCATTAGTCCAGGTATATGTTGATGATATTATTTTTGGATCAACTGATAATTCGTTGTGTGTAGAATTTGCTATGATAATGCAGGGAGAGTTTGAAATGTCTATGATGGGAGAATTGACATTCTTCCTTGGACTTCAAATCAAGCAACTTAAAGATGGCATTTTCATCTCTCAAACCAAATACTGCAAAGAGATACTTAAAAATTTTGGAATGGACACCTCAAAGGAAGCTAACACACCCATGGGAACTTCATGCTATCTAGACAAGGATGAATCAGGTTTGGAAGTTAATCAATCTATGTATAGAGGTATGATAGGTTCATCTGTTATACTTAACTGCAAGTAGACTCGATATTATGCATTTTGTCCGTGTGTATCGCTAGATGTCGGGCTTGTCCAAAAGAATCTCACCTAATTGCGAGTAAAACATATTTTAAAATATTTAAAAGGAACTAATGGTTTTGGTTTATGGTATCCATCTGATGCTTGTACTAGTTTAATAGGATATTTTGATGCTCGATTATGGTGGATGCAAAATTGATAGAAAGAGTACTAGTGGGACATGTCATTTGTTAGGTTCATCCTTAGTATCTTGGCATTCTAAGAAACATGCATGTGTTGCTTTATCTACCACTGAAGCTGAATATATTGCAGCTGGTAATTGTTGTGCTCAAATTTTGTGGATGAAATAACAACTAGAAGATTATAGTATATTTCTGAATGACATACCTTTGATGTGTGATAATACGAGTGCAATCAATCTTACTAAGAATCCAGTAATGCACTCTAGGACTAAGCATATAGAGATTATACATCACATTTTGAGAGATCATATCAGCAAAGGAAACTGTAAAATAGAGTATGTTGATACAAAGCATCAATTAGCAGACATTTTTACTAAGCCTCTACCCAAGGATAAATTCTATAATCTTAGAAGAGACTTAGGGATATTAGAAATAGCTTAAAATTCCGCTTAATTAGACAGTTTTTGGATGATTGTAAGGATATAATTCATTATACAGGATGTTAATAGATTATCATGTGTATAAACCTCAAAAATTTGTTGTACTCTCTGGAATAATCGATTAATTGGAGTTATAATCGATTATTTGCATCCAAAACACCCAAAACATGACATTTCTCTCTGGCTTAATCGATTAATTCGCCTATTAATCGATTCAAATCAGTATTAATCGATTAACAGCTCAAATTAATCGATTAAATGGGTCTGGTACTGGTTTAATTGATTAAACCTGGCAAGTTTGGATTCCTATCCGTTTCCAATGGCTCTTTTGACCCTTATTCACTTTCATATGACCGTTGGAGATGCTTGGCTATAAATAGGGACCTCCATTTCATTTCTACTCACTTTTATCTCTTGAAATCAAGCTTTCTTGTCTCATTCTATCAATCTTACCTTCTTCTCACTTAATTTGTCATCTTAAATCTTCTTGTTACTCTTCTAATCCTTCAATGGCCTCATCTTCTCGTGCAAAAATCCCCACTAGAAGAAGATTTGCACCATCATCTCATCCCCGTCCTAATTCTGTAGAAGGATGGATCTTTGATGCAGAAGGCCGACAAGAATTTATGTCCTATTGGAAGGAACGTGGTATTATTTCTCTTAAGTTCCTTATTGGTGAGCAGTTCATCAATAGGGGATTCAACTTTCCTAATCTCCTTGAAATTCAAGGAGTTCTCCCTTTCATCCAAATGCAAGGTACGTATTATCCTGACTTAATTAGGGTATTTTACTCTAGGTTCAAATTTAGAGATCAAATTGCTACCTCTCGAGTAAAGGAGGTCACAATTATTCTTGATGATGATATTTGGGAAAACGTTGCCCACTTTCCTATTAGAGAAGATGTTATTAACGTGTATGGTGAGTTAGATGATTTTGACAGGATCATGACATACCGTTCTTTTCTGTGAAACCCCTCCATGGAGATTGGGCGTCTCCTTCTAGCTGGACCTTTGAAGAAGGAGAAACGCATGATTTTACATCTACTTGCCTGGATCCTATGTCCCCGGGCTACAAATCATGCTCAACGTTCTTCAATTGATCTTCGTATTATTCATGCCATAATGAATAATGAGCCTTTAGATTGGGGCGTTCTTGTCACCATGACTATGTTAAAAGCCAAACGTCATCCCACCTTCAAAATTCCATATGTCCTCCTTGTCTCTCGCATTCTTGAATACAAAGGAGTAAATGTCGAAGGTGAACAAACAGTACGAACGAATAACTTAAATCGCATGCTGGACAGCACATTAATCCAACTCCAAATGGTGCGTGTCAACGATATTTATGTTCACAAGGATGACGTTCCAAACGAAGGTGACGATAATGAAGATTCTGATGAAGATATGTCTCCTGCTGCTGAGTTTCCCTCTGATCAAATCCAAAGTGTTGGAACTTCCTCTGCTCATCATGAAACCCGACAATCTATGGAAGACATGTTATCTGATATGAATCAGAGGATGCAGACATTCTTCACTCTTTCTGGAGTACGGTATGAGGAAATAATTCGCCGTATATCTGATGTAGATGATAAAGTGTGTCATTTAGAAAATAGATTTGATGCACATTTTCATAGTGATGATAGTGAAGAATTTTAAATTTGCTTTTTATTTGTAATGTATTTTCATTTCTAAAATAAAATGTGGTGTTCTTTTAATGCTTTGATTGAGGGGGAGTTATCTTCAAGTTATGCATATTTTGAGGGGGAGCTCTTATGATTGTTATAGAAGAATTCTTTTTTATTATAATCAAAATAGGGGGAGAAATATTTCAAGCCTCTTATGATTGAATTTAAATATTATCTAGTATGTTTAATGTGTTTGTTAGTGTGACAGATAAAACAGGTTATTACAAGGCTTTAAAAGAAAATTTTGATCATCATCAAAAAGGGGGAGATTGTTGAACATACAAGGACTTGATGTTGAACTTACATGGACATGAAGCTTGTTGATTTTGATGATGATTCAAGAACAAAGAACTTAGAGTGTTAAAGACTTGTATTGTTGTGTAATAACTCTGTTTTGATGAGTTTGAGTCTGTAATATTATAGTCTAAGATAGTCGGTACATAATCTACTCTTTAGAAGCTTCAAAAACTCATATTTATCAAAAAGCCTCGGGTTTAATTGATTAAATCATTAGATAATCGATTATTACAGTGAGAAAAAACATTTTCTATATCTGTTCACTGTAATAATCGATTAACACACCTGTTAATCGATTAACAGGCCAGTTAATCGATTAACAGGGCACTTAATCGATTAAAACAGAGAATTCTGGGGTTCTGTTGATTTTGGCTCTGTAATAATCGATTAACACTTCATTTAATCGATTATTTCAGTCAGATTTTGATTTTCAACTTCAAATTAAACCTATTTTCGAAAACCCTAATCCCAATACTTCAAGTTCCAAAAATCCCCAATTCCCAAATCCTAATTCATCTACTTAAGGTTCTTTATAGCTCTCAGAAAAATTGAACAACATTTTTCAAACAAAAGTTAAGTGTTGTGAGTGCAAGAGAACTGTTTGTTGGAGGAAAAATGGGTTTTTGGAACCTTGACATTAAGTGTCTTCGGTAAACACGAACATATAGATATATCTGATTCTGCAAATGGTAGAAAATAAGAAATAGTTCATGTTGGACACGCACATTCACCAATTTTGATGGTTGTTACTTGGCAATCAATACCCGTTGCGTGTATTATAATGGAATTTTATGTCCGTTAAGATTAATACAGTACAGTGTTTAGTTTTAGTTTCAAGATTTTATCAAATCACAAATCTCCCCGAAAATGTAACATTTTTTTAATATCAAACCGTCGATCAATTAGAGTAAAAATAAAGTTAGGAAGTAGCTAACTTAAAATCTTATATAAACTTATTAGCATTTAAGGATCCTAACTTAAAAGAAATTCTGATAGACGAAATTTACATTAAAAAACATTCCAAGATTATTTCTGATTAAAAACTTAATCTGATTAATCAGCATACTTAAGATGCTGTAAAAAAAATTCTTAAGATAATGCTTGTCATGTTTTAAATGGAGACACAGCTGTGTCCGTTAAGTAAAAAAATATAAATGAGGATGCTATAAAACTACTTACATAAATAGCTTAATTGTACAACAAAATTTCCCATAATTATATGAAAAATAAGAGATCCGCGAAATGCTTTCTCCTAGAACCTTTGATTCTGCTTTACTTGAATTTTGAAAACGACAACGAAGAGTTTACTTTCCACCCTTTGGTCCACACTACTGTAAACTTAACACTACTCAAGTCTAAACATTATGACAATACTCTACAGAATACAGGCTCTAAAGCCCAACCCAGTATGAACGTCCATTACTATTGTGAATTGGGGACGACGAAGGAGAAGCAACGCACCACTCGTACCAGACCTGTTTCAGATTCAATAGAAAAATATTAATGAGCCAGAAAGATTATGAACTGTCAGAAGCTAGAAGAGAAATAATGAAACCTTTGTAGGACCACAACAACGCCAAAAATGCACTTCAAGGGTAGAATCAGGACCCACACAAACGGGAGCTCTTAATGGGAAAAATATTGCAAACCTGCAGATGAAAGTGAAGAGAATGGACGGCTTGAGAAATTCATTCGTATTCCCTGATCTTTAACGTTTCTAAAGGGTCTGGGATAAAACACAACTATTAATGTTATCACTTTGAGAAGGGTTGATATGCAGCGAAAAGCAGCATAGATCCATACAGTCAACAGTTAAGTATAGCAATATTAACAAATAAAATTAAATATATAATCCATGAAATCTTATTAGATATCCAGTGAAAATACATATGCCTAACCACATCATTTGTATAATTAATTTATTTAAAAATAAGTTAAAAATTTATTTTATTTTTTCTATATTTTTAAATATAATCACTTTTTTCATAAATTTCGTATTATATTTTTCTCTAGTATATTTGACTATGTTTTTTTAAATATATAAATCATAATTAATATTTTCTTTAAATTATCATATTTTTATTTTTATGTTTTCGATGACACCTTCGGTTACAAAAAAGAATCCTCTTTATATATAATTATAGATTAATATTCATCGACATATAGTTATAAAGAATCCTCTCGTGAGTGATAAAAATCTTTCAAAATAATATATAGAAAGCCATAACGGATTCTGTTCGACATGTCCGAAGAGAACATACTAATTATTAGTCATTCAAATCAACAAATTAAAATAAGTAATTACAAACCACACAGGACACAAATAATAAAAACAGTTTCCAAAGGATGCAAAAAACCGTACGTAGAATGGATTAAAAACAGATCAAATTTGCATAATTGAGGGGCTTAGCTTGTTTACTTTGATATTTTCTGTGTGTATTCTTTAGGAGCATATATAATCCTTTCATATTTTTCTTTTGTTTTGCTACTTAAATATAATTCATATCCCAACGTGAAACAAAGCAAACAAAAAAATTTCCATACCAACTGAACATGTTTGGTGTTGCTGTTGAAGGTTCAATTCCAAGATGCACATCCTTGTAAAGAGTTGCATCAAAGTAACCAGCAAATCCTGTGATCATGGAGACCACAAGGTCAATCTCAAAGTTAAAAAATTGGATTCAAAAAATTGAAATAATAGAAACATATCACATACCGTGCACCATTGCTGACCCAGTGTCACTAGGAATCACAAAACTCAACTTTTTATAACGTTGATTGCTTTCATGTTCAGAGCGTTTTGGATGAATAAATGTAAAAACCTACGCAGGTAAAAGCAAATCAAGAAAATGAGCAGGAAAAAAGTAATAAGATTAACAAGAAAGGAAGAATCAATAATATAATTCAAGGCCTTATTCGACAGTTGGGGTAGTAGATTGAAGTGTAAAAAAAAAAAGAAGCAGAAGAACTTCGTATGAAAAAACTCACAGGTTGAGAGGGTGAAAGTTTGGCTACATTGTGTAGTTTCACAACATAAGCAGTTTCAAAATGTACAAGATCTTTATGCGCCTTGACCTGAAACACAACCACAAGCAATAAGTTTCTAAAAGTGAATTTGACATAAGAATTGGGAAGTACAGGATATATACATCATTATGTAACTTTGAAGCTGTCACTGGTTGGAGGAAACTTGTGTACCTGAAAAAAATTGAAAACACATAAATTTAATCAATAAAAAGGCTGCTTGATTACCCAACTTCTACTGAAATAACGAAAGTGAAACACAATTTATTGGAATCAACAAATTACAACCAGAAACAATTTTAAAAATGGTGTTCAGACGCTGAAAAGTTTCTTCGCTGTCACTATAGTCCCTTAATACTATGGAAAATTAACCCTTTCTATCATTTTGATTTCTAATCCAAGGATTGACCAAAACAAAGAAACTATAGTCCCATAATACTATGGAGTTTTTTTTTTTAGGTTTCTTTAAAATTAAGAACCAAAATGACAAGATAAAAATTTTAGGACTAAATTAATCATTTACTTAAAATAAATAACCCTAACAGAAATAAAACAAAATCCCCTAGCAAGAAAGATAAATCAATAACAACTGGACTGCAAGCAATTTACATACGAAGATGGTATTGAAATTCCATCTTGCTTTAGAAACCTCTGGGCTCCATCAAGGCACTCAGGAGAGAGTTCATTGTCGCCAAACGAACCAAGCAATTCACTAACCTAAATTCAAAGCAAGAACAATCAGACACTGGAGTATGCACAATAAAAGTCAAACAATGGACTAGTATGAATTTGAAATATACCAATATGTCAGCTTTTACAGGAGCATTCCAATGACGCATGTCGCTTGAGACTATGGTGACAGTGTCCTCCCATCCTTCTAACTTGACCAATGCCTGTTCAAACAATAAAGTGACATGTCTAAAACAAAGGAAAAAGGGTAGTAACATTCAAAAATAAAAGCCTTGGTCCCAAAAAAAATGGTGTTAAAAAATCACATTTATTATTAAAATAAAGTGCAACAAATTTTTTACAAATCTATAACTTTATGATATTTAGGTCACGTATCTGAAATTAGCAAATGCAGTGAAGTACAAATAACATTATTCATGGAATCAACATAGATGTTAAAATAAAAAACTTACATGCAGGGTGACAACTGCATTTGGATTCTTTTCAACGGCATAAACTTTGAGCTTCCGCCCAGTTTCCTCAGCAGCCTACATATGAATATGACAAAAATCACTAAGGAAAAGGAAATATCAAAATCTACATTTTACAGAATGTGATCTATACTAAACAATATGTAAAAATTCATGAACCTATGGGACAAAATCACACCTGCAATGACGCACGCACAAGAGGCCCACGCCCTGCCCCAACAACCATCAATACCTAACCACAGGAAAAAAAACAAATAACTTTCAAATCTCTGCTGCCGCATGTATACCAAAAATACTGAAAAAATAAATAAAGACGCATTGATGACAAAACATGAGAAAAATATTACAATGGTTTTAACATATGCCTCTTCATCAGGAACCCTGTCTAGCAATGCTTTACTAACTGCTCTTTGGTACTGTCAAAAGGAACGCTAGTAGTTAGATTACAAGTCCACGAAAAACCAAAAGCACAAGTTACATCTCAGTGACACAGCCTTGATATCCAGGTGCAAAAAAATAGAATTGCTAAAGCCATTTTTCAACCAAACAAGGATCAAAAGGGCACAAATTATAATCCTACGCCAAACACATAGAATAGTGTTGTATAAACCACACATAATTCAAATGCATTCTATTTAATATACCTTAATTTCCAGCAAAATTAAAAATCAAATTGCTCATAAAGATAATCCCAACTTAATTAAAAAAAAAAAACTTTGGTTGAACACTAGGATAAGCCCTTTCATAATGTTAGTCACGTCAACAAAAGAGCTATAGATACCTAATCTACTTCTATCTTCAATAAGTACTCTAGGCAGCAAAATAGATCGATAAATATAATTTAGGGGACCCATACATCGAAAACAGAAAATATACTCATCAACTAGATACATTAAGTTAAGAATATCATGCATACATTGTCATACCTGAATGTATTTCACTGCATCTTTCTCAAAAGTCTCATAAGTCTGAGCTTCTAAATTATCCATCAAAGGCTACAAAATTGTAAAACTTACAAAAATTATTTATCTGACAGCACAGACTAATTAGATAGCAACATAGAAACCAATAACCACGTAGAAAGAAGGCAGGGCAAAAAATGCTTACTTGCAAGGGTGACTGTAAAAAATCCCTGTAACCAAGCTGGCACAAATGTTGAGAGGGTCAAGAGGAATACAATAGCATATAATGCCATGCCTATAAATTTAAAAAATGTCAAGATAGATACCTCAAACCGTTCTTGCTCAAGAAGAGGATCCATTCTTTGGTATAGATATCCAACATAATCCAGATAAGGCCGCAAGGGATGTCTTTGTGAATCTGACATGCAAAAATACAGAATTTAAACAGAAGATTCTAGCTAAGGGTCGCATATTTTCAAAAACAGTGGAACAACAAATAAAAAACTTTCACATTTCCTACATGAAGGTACAAGAATATGCACGAGGGACACACAAATAATGTAAGAGATCCGTATATTAGTAAAACATTGAAAAACTAGTTTAATGGACAGAATAAGATATTCTAACTATTGATCTTCAAAATTGAGATAATAAATTTATAAACAAAGAAAATTACTTACCTTTATAAGAACTATCATTTGCATCCATACTTGCTTCTGGATGAACAGAATTTCCAGATATAATGATCTACACAGTTGTTTCAAATTAGCTCAGCATCCTTTTGAAGGAAAAAAAAAATGAACTTAAATTATATTTCTTGTAATCAATTAAGCAGCAATGCAGTTTCCAGGGGAAATAACATGACAAGTAAGATTAATAAGACAACAAGACAGTAGAAATTGCAAAATACCGTATTTATATTTGTAATACAATATTATAAGAGTTTAAATGGTTTTACCTGAATAGAATGATTAAAAAAACCAGTAATTAACCTCTGGTGGCGCTTGGAGAGGCATGGACAGCCATGAGAATTAGTTAGGAAGCACTGCCAAAATTCCAATAAAAACCATTATGATGTGTCAAAGAAACAATAACACCATAGCTGAGATTTGATAAACTATAAGTTTTACTTACATCGGTATTTAATATAGCTCCTCTAACAGGCTCCCCAAACCATCGTCCCAGTGAATTCGTGGAAGGAAGAGTACTCCTAATGAACAAATTTCCAAGAAACACCAGTGATTTGGGAACTCAAAATATATTCACATCATTATTAAACAAACATCGCAATTAGGAATAAAAGAAAGCAACAAAATCCAAGATCAGTGTAAAAAGTATGGGTTACTATCTGAAACACCAAAATGTATGACTTCCAATAAATTCCAGTAAATGGTAAAAAGAATGATGCTAGCATTCCTCAAAGTATAATGAATGAAAGGATTAAAGTTTAAACTACTCACAGAATATCAAGTGCAACTGACAGTTGACTATGATGCTCACACAGCAGACGAAATGAATTCCAGGATTCCCAAGAATCATCCTAAAATCAGGATAAAAAAAGTTTGGAAAAATTAAATCAGAATCCAATTATTTTCATCCAAAAGAAATCAAAGTTTCACGACCCAGCCATTCAACTCTCATTAATTTAATCATCAACAAATACAGGTTACACACAAGTAAAAAAATAGACAAAAACCATACAAATCTTGAGGACCGTGTATTGTTGAACTTAAGAACCAAAAAGTTCACTGTCAAGCAGTTGGACTTTAATAATAATAATAATAATTGTCCTACCATCAAGAATTTAAAAATTCAGATAAAGTTGTTAAATCCTGTTCTAAAAAAAAAAAACATCGGAGCTTATAGAACATAAATCATAAAACTCTAACACAACTACTGTGCTTTAGAAATAGTAACAAAAAAATATACGAGTCATTTTGAATGAAAGTAACAAAGTAACCACCACCTGCACTATTTTTGTACTATAGAAAAACAAAACAAAATATTTTAAAAAATAACACAATCGACTTCATTGCAAAAGAAAATTGTAGACTAACTAAACATCTTCAACCCATCACTAGCATTTTACAGTTAAAACCATGTGTAAACCCAAAATCTTAATTTTAATAGAAGAATTGAGTTTAACCATTCAGCCAGAGCTCACATGTGAGTTAAATAGTTTGTGCTCTAGGATCATAAACTTTGATATTTAAAAAATATCATAAATACTATCCAACCCAAGTACCCACCAGGTACTCAACAATTTCAACCAAAATTTTAAATTTTACAGCCAAAACCATGTGTAAACCATGGCTCATAAATTTACTACAAGAACTTGGTTTAACAACTCTGTCAAAGCTTAAATGTGTGTTAAATCTTCCATGTCCCAGGATGATGAACTAGTAGGTAACAAATCTTAACCCAAATTCAATAGCTAAGAAGTTCCCATTTTAAAAAAGAGGAAAGGGGGCAAGTGCATGCATGTGCAAAGAGAAAGTCACAATATATATACGATGCAACATAGCTATACAGAATTGAAGATAAGAACCTAGACAAAATTAATGTACATATTTACTCACCACCAAAGTAACAGATTTTCCATCCATAGAGTCATCATCAGGCTTCATCAATGGAATCCTTAGCCACAACTACATTACAAAGTTAAAGAAAATAAATATAAGATAGAAGAAAACGACATGCATGAAAGAATCTAGGAAAGACAAATAAATCAGACATAAAACTTAAACACATAGTGGCACCTGAATATTATGTGTGCCCTGTAAGATTTGATTTACACATCTGGCGTAATTAGCACAAGAAGTTCCCTTGGGAGCAGGAAGCAGGCAGGCCTGAACATTTTAAAAGGAAGTAGCAAAACGGTGTACATGTCAGCCAATAAGGGATTTTTCATTTTATTGGTTTGCAATTTATTCAATTATATAACTAATTATATTTCTGCAAAAACGTTGATTGTGTAATTCCATAATGTACCACTAATGGCATTTTTTCTTTTACAATTTTCATTTAAAAAGTTTAACTGGAATAATATTAATAGAAATGTATTTATAACCTAAAGTCACACACACTCTTCATTCCATACCCATATCCAAATTTTGAAAAAAAAAACAAATTGACATCTTCATAATCATTTGTCATACCGGTAGTACAGTGTCAAGTACCATAAGTATATACATGAAAAATAAAGGAATGAAAAAAATATTATAGGTAATCAAAATTTTTAAAGCCTATTAGAAAAATGAAGAGGTACCTAACTCAACCCTGTAAAACGGGGTTTTTAAAACAAAGTCCATGGGATTTTTCATCAAAGCCCAAAAGAATATTAACTTTTGTGAAGGAAAATGAACACTAAGCCTTTTTGTAATTCAAAGAGAAGTAGCAATATTCAAATTTGAAGTTTCATCAATTTGATTATACCAAAGCAAACCTGTAAAGAGAGATGAGAAGCCCAAGCAATTTCTTGTTTAAGTGTAGTTTCAGAATCTCTCCTCAGGGTTTCATCCTCTGAATCCAAATCTATCCATGAGCTGATTTTTCCTGAATAAAATGCAATATGATAGGTGAGAACTTACACAGTTATGAATCCAACAACAATATCAATAAAGGGTAGAGAATTTAATCGTCGCCAAAAAATTATAAAAAGCGAAAGAACAAACAGAAAATAACTAGGTTCAACAAATTTACCACCTATGATGCACATTTTAAAAATAAAGATATGAATCGAACTCTCTAAACAAAAATTGAATACAACATTTTAAAATTGTAGAAAAAAATAAGACCAAAATAGCACAGACTTACACCAGGAACACAGTAATTTTTCCATTTTAAATCACATTATAAGATGAATATTATGTTTTAACTTTGTATTATCTTTATATTTATTCAATATTAAGTAAGAAATTGCCCTGCCCTTGCCCACGAGGAAGGTTTTTAAAGAAGAAATAGGATTAAATTCCATTATGTAATGGCAATACACAAAATAATCTAAGAATGAAATTTCTGTTGGTCCAACAGAAATTTCAAACTATGCAGCCTTGCAAAATTCACAAATAAATCAATGTGCTTTCAATCCATGATATGGAAAGGTGTGAAGGTATAAGATTAGATTTCTTAATAAAATATGAAAAGTTCATAATATCAATTAAAAAATACAAATGTTAAAAATAATTGGTAATTCATACCCACTACATGACTACTCCATTGGGATGGACTCAAGACCAAGTCTGACCCAGCAAATGGCAGAACACCAGACCCCAAACCATCTTTTTGCATTAAACTTGGTCGATAAGAAGGATCCATCTGAATTGTATGATAAAATCATATATGATAAACAGGGAGTAAGAAAAGGATCATTTCCCAGCAAAATAAAGCTATACTTCAACAATGTAGATATTATTAATAGATGACAACCTACATAAAAAAATGTCAGCAATAGCAAGATTGACTGCACACGCTGAAGAAACCATATGAAAGGAAATAAACTGTTCATTAAGAAGCATAGTTTTAAAATCAACAGGGGTAGCTATTAAACATTCCAGGAACTTGTAAACAAATGTAGATGATGTTGCCACAATGAGTTGGTGTTGCAGAATTTTAAAAAACCTCGGCACTGCAACCAAAGTGACGGAAGAGTAAAGTTTTCATAAAACTTTGATACTATCCAAAGTCCTAGTTAAGCACCTTCAGTAGGCACGGATTCGGAACTTGATTAAAAGTTCATGCAAGGATAGCATCAGACATTATCACTACTGACAGACATATATAGAATGCAGCAAAAAGCTGCTACATGACTGGCTAATTAGCTACCATGGGAGCAAACAAAACACACCTAAAACCATGAACAAGTTCAGTCATTACTTGTCTACTCAAAAACTGATAATAATACGTTTATTCTTTGTGCAAAACACGGTAAAACTGAAGCCAATGGAGATTTTAACTTTCAAAGGTAAGACTAGGTGTTGTGAAATGCAGTTCATTGGAGCCACACAATGAAACCCTAAAAGGCTCGCTAGTAGAGCTGCTTCACTGTAAAAGGCCCCTTCGAGCAATTTCCTTTAGGTGAGCTTACTGACCAATCACACACAAAGGCGCAACAGAAAGTTGCAGTGTGAGTGGCTAATTGGCTACCATAATTTACCTAACTCCATTGCAGTTCACACTTTCACTTAACTTATCACATGAATAAAACACACAACACGAACGCTATAATCTTCCCTTGTCACTTCACTTCACCAATTTGTGATGGCAGAATATTGCAATGCATCTAAAAATAGGAGAAGGAGACGAACCAAAGGAGCAACAACGAAATCGAAGCTTCCAGAAAATAGGTTGAAATGGAAGACGTGTGCCATATCATCGTTGAAATCGGTCTCCACACCACAGTAGCGAGAATCGCTCTTATCCCCTAACCTTTCTCCGAGAGGCATTTTCGCTGATTCAACACTTCTCTAACACTAATAATTGCGGTTGAGTTTGGGGCTATATATATACTGCGTTCAAGCGATTTCTTGCATAGTGTGTGGTGAGAGAGTGGTGGAGGGTTTTGGTAGGGTTTTGTACAAGAAGCTGCTATGGACACCAAACACTAGGGTTTCTGATATAGAGGGTGGGCTTTTTGGAACTATAAGTGATTTTACTAACTCTGAATTAAGCCCAAACTGAAAAAAAATTCAAAATAATGTAACCAGTGATTATAATTAAATTAAGTTTGATTAATACTCAGAAAATCTAATATTTAAGACCACTATATTTAATATTTTCAGAAAACCTAACATTTTGTATTGATTAAAGTTTATCAAAAAATTAGAATAAATACTCAATTAATATTATAACTAAAGAGATTTTACCTTTTACCTTTGATACTTACAAATTATTCATTTTAATATGTATACATACTATCTAATTTTTTAAAAAGAAATTAAAAACAATACTCATAAGAACTAAAAGGAATTAAAATAATAAAATAATTTTTAAGTATAACCATGAAAAATAGTGTATAATATGGGACTAAATGAGTAATTAAACTAAAAAAACTATAACATATTACTCAGATTTGTTAAGTGAAATGAAAAAATTACACACTTTGTGATTTTTCACTGATTTTAGTGAATAGTAATAAATAATGTGTTAACATTTTTTACATTATTAAAAAAAAACTTCAGTGTTTTCACAAATATATTTTAAATTAAAAATATTATAACAATGGTACGTTAGTGTCTTCTCTACGCAAATAAAAAAAATAAAAAATAACAGCCGTGCATTTTATAAACGTCATATAATTCTTTGGCAAATTTTGGTGGAAATTCGCTATTTATCATTTTTTTATTGATTGGAGGGAAGATTAACAAGGTTCACTCTCAACTGTTTTGAAAGAAGATTTAAGGATAATAGGTAATTTAATTCCTTCATTTTATTAAAATGTTTTAATATTTTAATGAAGTACCAAAATTTTTAATTTAGACATGAATATTGAAATTGATGTCAATTTTGGACAACGAGTTATATATGTTTTGACTCTGTTGTATTAGATGTCTAGTTGAAATATCATTCTTATGTGATTAGATGATTGGTTATAGTTATATGACAAATTTGTCACATCACATTAAAATTACAAAAAAAAGAATAGGGTCGCGGATGTGTTTAGGATTTGAACAATTGAGAGCTTGTGATGAGCGAAAGTGAGAGGATCTGCAACAACAGGGGAGATGAGAGTTCTATTTGTGATGACAGTAGGGATTTAGGGTTCCAATCGCCTTCGTATGTGAGATTAACTGTGAGGAAGGAGGAGGAGGTTGGTTCTATGTAGGGTTTGCTATGACCATATCGATGGAGCGAATTGTGTTCCAACGACGATGGGAGGTCTGCGACGACGAAGTCGAGCACGCGGGAATGACTACCTACAACCTATTGCGACGACGAACAAACGGCGATGACGAGAGAGAAACGATGATAAGTGACTATAGTCGACGAGAAGGTAGAGACGAAAAATGAGTCAAACGAAGAAAATAAGCGACTCTATTCCTTTTTTCTTACAATTTTAATGTGACATGACAAATCTATCACATAACTATAATCAATCACCTAACCACATCAAAACTAATACTCCAATTAGGCATCTAATATAACGAGTCAAAACATAAATAACTGTAGTCCAAAATTGACATCAATTTAAATATTTATGTCTAAATTGAAAATTTTAAATTTTCTGAAACCACATTAAATCATTTAACAAAAATTAAGAACCTAAATTACCTACTTAACCATTATTTAAAGAAAAAAAAATAAGTTTACACTATTAAAAATTTAATTTCCAAATATGCATAAAAAAACATTGTTATCACATTTTTATCCCTTTGGAACTCGTCATTTTCACACATGTAGATGTCTGGACTTCTAAATCAAGTAGGGATGACAAAATGTGTCGAGTCAGCGGGCCGCCATAATATGATCGGGGTGAGTTGGTGTTTTCAGCCGCTGGTTCGCTTGGCCCGCCCGCTAAGCTCGCTAACCCGACGGACCAACCGCATGAGGCGAGCGAGCCAACCCAGTAGCCCACATAATTAATAAAAAACAATTTTTTATTATAATAAAATTAATTATAAAGATAATATATAAAGTTAAAAATTAAAAAAAAATTAAAAAAGTTTAACTCTCACAAAAAATATTTTCCTTACTTGAAACATAATCTTTTCTCTCTTGTTTTTCTTGTTCATCCTAAACACTCGATTATTTTTATCTTTATGACTTGAATTAAAGGTGTAAAAATTACTCAACCAAAAATAATATGAAGTTTTATCAAATAAAAAAGATATAGGTATTTAAAATTTTCAATATAAAAAATATAAATTTTATAAGTTTTAATGTTATATATATATATATATATTTGTTATTATGTAAATTTTATTATTGTTCTAAATTATAATTTCTTAAAATAATGTATTGATTTATATTATTAAATTAAAATAATATATATATATATATATTGAATTATTGACAAACAAATAATAATATTATTATTAAATTTATTTTAAAAATTTATTTTAAAAAATAAATTATTTTTTTCTAAATTATGGCGAGTCAACCCGCCAACCCACCCTTGGCTGAACGGACCAAGGTTTACAACCCGTCATGACTATAACGGTCGACCCACCCGCCTCGTTTTTGTGGGTCAAAGGTGAGACGGACAAAAACGGCGCGGACTGACCTGCTTTGCCATTCCTAAAATTAAGTATAAATAATCCTAAAGTAATTATGTTAAAGAGTTATTAGGATAATGTAAGATAGAAGAACAAAACAAAACAAAATACTATATCTATTAATTTTAAGTCCTTCTCTTTTGCTGCTTAATTACTTAAATACACTCAATGCAGTTCTTAAATTTCGATAAATTTAAAAGTTTAAGATTTTTGTTTACACAAGTTTATAATTTGTTGCTTAAAAGTACAGACTAGATACTTGTACTAGAAATATCATTTTTTACTTAAAAAAATAGTTAAATTTGTCAAAAACCAATATATAAATCAAAGTTTGTATAAACAAACGTGCAACATATGACTCGAAAAAATCTTAATACAAATTAACCTTCATTTACTCTCAAAGTTTATATAATTACAATTTTGTTGTCATCCTTCACGTAGATATATTTTTCAAGATTATTTCGTGGATATCTCCAAAACCATTCTGCCTAAGAAGTCACAAATGAATATAGGCATAATATATATATATATATATATATATATATATATATATATATATATATATATAGAAAAAGAGGGAGAACAACCACTCAAAACTCGTTAGTGTTACATTTGTTAGTTTACTTTGTTTATATGTTCTATCATAATTCGAAAATTAGATGTGTTCTGTCATATTATTAAAAAATATATATGGTTTTATAGAGAAACACAAGAGTTAACGGTGCGAGAAGAAAGTTAAAAAGAAAAACTTAAAACAAAGGAATATGTGTTTTCTTTTGTTATTTTCTTAAAATGGTGCTTTAGATAGATGACTTGTTTATTTATTTATTTTGAAAATTTTCGCTGCGTCAGCGCATATAGTTTCCTACTCTTTGTATTATATAAATATAGGTATAGATTAAGAAAACAAAATTAATAACAAGTGTAAAAGTTTATTGATTTTGTTTGTTCCCTTTAAATATTATTTCAAAACAGTTGTGAGTGAACTTCCATTAATCTTCACTCCAATCAATAAAAAAATAGTAAAGAGCGAACTTCCACCAAATTTTGTCAAACAATTATATGACGTTTATCAAGTGCATGGTTGATTTTTATTTTATTTTATTTTATTAGGAAGTGCAAAAAGAAAACACTAATGTGTACTATTGTTATGATATTTTTAATTTAAAAT
Source organism: Sphenostylis stenocarpa (assembly GCA_963425845.1). Classification (NCBI taxonomy): domain Eukaryota; kingdom Viridiplantae; phylum Streptophyta; class Magnoliopsida; order Fabales; family Fabaceae; genus Sphenostylis; species Sphenostylis stenocarpa. The sequence continues at coordinate 7,537,481 of OY731406.1, read as the reverse complement.
ATATTTGTATTTTTTTTAAATGTTAATAAATTATTTATTATTATTCTCTAAATTTAGTGAAAAATCACAAATTGTGAAACTTTTTAATCTCATTTAACAAATAAATCGTAGTAACATTTTATTGTTTTGCAGTTTAATTACTTATTAGTCTTAATTACTTATTTAGTCTCATAGCTATACAATATTTTTTATGGTTATACTTAAAAAATATTTTATCATTTTAATTCCTTTTGATCCTTCTGAGTATTGTTTTTAATTTATGAAAAGAAGTTTAAAATAGTATATATACTTATTAAAATAAATCATTTTTAATTATACAAATTAAAAGGTAAAGTATCTTTAGTTATAAAATTAAATGAGTATTTAATCTAATTTCTTGATAAATTTTAATCAACACAAAATGTTAGGCTCTCAGACAATATTGAATATAGTGGTCTTAAATATTAAATTTTCTGAAAACTAATCAAACTTAGTTTAATAACAATCACGAGAATGTTACATCATTTTGAAAACTTTTTCAAATTGGGCTTAACTATGTGTTAATAAAATCACTTCAACCGATAGTTCCAAAACCCACCCTAGTGTTTGATGTCCACAGCAGCTTCTTGTAGAAAACCCTACCAAAACCCCCCGCCAGCCACCACTCTCTCAACACACACTATGCAAGAAATCGCTTGAACTCACCCAAACTCAACCGCAGTTATTAGTGTTAGAGGAGTGTTGAAGCAGCGAGTCTCGCTACTGCGGTATGCAGACCGATTTCAACGATGACATGCCACACGTCTTCCATTTCAACCTCTCTTCTGGAAGCTTCGATTTCGTTGTTGCACCTCTGGTTCGTCTCCTTCTCCTACTTTTCGATGCATTGCAATATTCTGCCATCACAAATCGGTGAAGTGAAGTGACAAGTGAAGATTATAGCGTTCGTGTTGTGTGCTTTATTCATGTGATAAGTTAAGTGAAAGTGTGAACTGCAATAGAATTACGTAAATTATGGTGGCCAATTAGCCACTCACACTGCAACTCTCTATTGCGCCTTTTGTGTGTGATTGGTCAGTAAGCTCACCCAAAGGAAATTGCACGAAGGGGCCTTTTACAGTGAAGCAGCTCCACTAGCAAGCCTTTTAGCGTTTCATTGTTTGGGTCTAATGAGCTACATTTCACAACACCTAGTCTTACCTTTGAAAGTTAAAATCTCCCTTGGCATCAGTTTTGCCATGTTTTGCTTAAAGAATAAACTTATTATTATCAGCTTTTTAATAGACTAGTAATGGTTGAACTTGTTCATGGTTTTAGGTGTTTTATTTGCTCCTATAGTAGCTAATTAGCCACTCATGTAGCAGCTTTATGCTGCATTCTATATATGTCTGGTCAATAAGCTTACCTACAATAATAATGTCGGATGCTTTACTTGTGAAGCTGTTTCAATGAGGTTTCACTCTTAAGAGTTTTAGAGTAAATTGTTGAAACTTTGCATGAACTTTTAATCAAGTTCCGAATCCATACTGAAGGGCTTAGCTAGGACATTGTATAGTATCAAAGTTTTATGAAAATTTTCCTCATTCGTGACTTTGGCTGCAGTGCTCAGGTTTTTTAAATTTCTGCGACCACAACTCATTGTGGCCACGTCATCTGTATTTGTTTGCAAGTTCCTGCAATGTCAAATAGCTGCCCCTGCTGATTTTAAAACAATGCTTCTTAATGAACATTTTATTTCCTTTTACATGGTTTCTTTAGCGTGTGTAGTCTATCTTGCTATTCCTGACATTTTCTTATGTAAGTTGTCATCTATTAATAATATCTACATTGTTGAAGTATGGGTTTATTTTACTGGGAAATATCCTTTTCTTACTTCCTCTTTATCATATAAGATTTTATCATACAATTCAGATGGATCCTTCTTATCAACAAGTTTAGTGCAAAAGCATAGCTTGGGGTCTGGTGTTCTGCCATTTGCTGGGTCAGACTTGGTCTTGAGTCCATCCCAATGGAGTAGTCATGTAGTGGGTATGAATTAACTACTATTTTTAGTATTTTTATTTTTTTTAATTGATATTATGAACTTTTCATATTATGAATGAACTATTATGTTCTACCTTCATACCTTCCCATATCTTGGATTGAAAACACATTGGTTTATTTGTGAATTTTGCAAGGTTGCATAGTTTGAAATTCCTGGACCAAAAGAAATTTTATTCTTAGACTATTTTGTGTATTGCCATGCATAATGGAATGTAATCCTATTTCTTCTTTAAACACCTTCCTCCTTGCAAGGGCAGAACAATTTCTTACTTAATAATGAATAAATATAAACATAATACAAAGATAAAACATAATATTCAGCTTATTATGTGATTTAAAATGGAAATATTACTGTGTTCCTGATGTAAGTCTGTGCTTCTTTGGTGTTATTGTTTTCTACAATTTTAGAATGTTGCATTCAATTTTTGTTTAGTGAGTCGATTCATATATTTATTTTTTAAATGTGGATCATAGGTGGTAACTTTGTTGAGCCTAGTTATTTCTGTTTTTTCTTTTGCTTATTAAAATGTTTTGCTAGTGATTAAATTCTCTACCTGTTATTGATGTTGTTGTTGGATTCACAACTGTGTAAGTTCTCACCTAACTCATTGCATTTTATTCAGGAAAAATCAGCTCATGGATAGATTTGGATCCAGAGGATGAAACCCTGAGAAGAGATTCTAAAACTACACTTAAACAAGAAATTGCTTGTGCTTCTCATCTCTCTTTATAGGTTTGCTCTGGTATAACCAAATTGAAGAAACTTCAAATTTCATTATTGCTGCTTCAATTGGTCTTTGTTTCGTAGATCAGTAGTTTCGTCCTTGTTAGTTACATGAGTTCCAAACATTGATTATTCTCATCTCTCTTTACTTTGATTAGTTTCTTTAACTATGTAATGTAGTTATGACTAAGGATTCCATTGATGAAGCCTGATGATGACTCTATAGATGGAAAATCTGATACTTTGGTGAGTAAATACGTATACTAATGTTGTCTAGGTCTCATCTTCAATTTCTAATAGCTATATTTCATTGCTACTTTCTCTTTGCACATGCCTTCACTTGTGTCCCCTTTCCTCTTTTTTAAAAGGGGAACTTCTTAGCTATTGAATTTGGGTTAACATTTGTTACTGTTAAGGTTCCAACATAAAACCAATTGGCAATATGTGGAGTAGCCTAACATATATTTAAACCATACCAAATGATATGAGGTAGGCGATGTGGGACTTTCAACACACCCCCTCCAACGAAGCCTGCCGGACCAGGCAAAGGGTACTTTTGACCCAACTAAAGGGCAACTTTTAGCCCATGACAATAACCGGAAAGATGTTAGGCTTTGGCTCTGATACCATGTTAAGGTTCCAACATAAAACCAATTGGCAATATGTGGAGTAGCCTAACATGTATTTAAACCATACCAAATGATATGAGGTAGGCGATGTGGGACTTTCAACAGTTACCTACTAGTTCATGATCCTAGGACACATGAGTAATGTAAATTGGTAAAGCTGAGTAAATGAGAGTAATTTCAAGATTAAAGTGAATTGCCTTATTCAAAAAGGTTTCAAAAAGAAGTAACCATGATTATTGTTCTGGTTATGGATGCAGATATTAGGATATGGATGGACCATGGTTATTGCTCTGTTTATAGATACAAATGTTAGGATATGGATGTACGAGGATAATGATGAAGAGTCGGCAAAGATGTGGAGGTCGATATTTACGTTTCAGGTATAAACCAAATTAAATCCTGCGTATAGATATCTAATTAATGTATAATTGGTCAATGTTTATTATTCAGGCATAAACCAAATCAAATCTTGCGTATATATATCTAACCAGTGGATAATTGAAATGAAATTTGTAATATTATGTATTAGGTATAGGAAGGTGAATTAAGGGTATCTAACATTCTCGGGAGTGGCCATTAAGTAAGTGGTTCCATTGCTCCTCTTAGAAAGAATCAATTGAGATTTTGGTATTGCCTGCATAAGCATTAAAGAAAAACTTGGTCATTTAGACATTTTCATGGACTTTTGTTAGGCAATAAATATTGGTTGCATGTATTCTTTACTAATCCCAAGCGTCCATGGTTCCAGTTATTAGAATATTGACCATGGTATTATCTTCATATAGTGTTTTAGCTTAAAATCAGATAAAAAAGAAACGACTACAACTGACGACGTACTTATGGACCCAAAAGTCTTCAAGCAAATCTTTACTGTTGCTATCAAATCCATGATGTATTCAGTGATAATATTATTTAAACCTGAACATGGAATTGAAAAAAAAAAAAAAATATATATATATATATATATATATATATATATAATAAAACCAAAAACTGATTTCTTCTCAAACTATGATATAATTGAGTTATCTCTCCATTTAATAAATCAAAATCAAATTGCATACTATTTCTCACTTCAAGAAAAAAAATGCAATACCAACTGTAAACAAAGTACAGAGGAAATCGAAAGTATTACTAACCATCAATTCAGTATTGAATTGATCTTCTCCATCAATTTGGTGTGCACGACTTCCTTCTCTGATCGTGAAAATAGGAATTGTTCATATATTTCCCTAAAATGTAAAGAAAATAAAATAAGTTGAAAAAACAGAAACTTAAAAATCCCCTAATATCTTTGTTTTTTTTTTTCATAAACTAAATTTGATAAAATATAATTAAGAATTAAAAAAAATATGTCTTGTAATATAATCATTACCTTTCGTTGAATATGGGGACATGAGTTTGAGAAGATGCAACGATAGCAAAACCAAGGTCATATTCCATAGCAAATAACACACTCAAGACCTTGATTCTCATGTGCCTCCATATTGATTTTAAACTTTTAATTAATAATGAGGGTGACATTGTAGTAGTCATCATTGGCAGTGAACCAACTAGAAGAATATTTGGAAAAATACTTGGCATTATAGATATTAAGGTCCCAATATGCGATAAGTATGATGATCTAGATGAATAAGATGTAGTACACAAAGATATTTGTCATCAATAATGGTCATGCTTCTTGTGCACGCATTGAGAAATTAGCATATGAGTTCTTTGGTGGAGTCGCTTAGTTAACGAGAATTGAAGTAGCAGAACTGGTTGAGGAAGAAATTTAAGCTGCACACATTGAGAAACAGAATTCTTTCAGAGTCGTTGAAGTCGCACAAATGGTTGAGGAAGAAATGCAAGCTTAGTTGTTGAGAGATTGAAGTTGCGAAACCGCTCGAGGAAGAAATTTAACCTTCGCAGATAGTGAAGTTGAAATAAAGGACCGTGCAACTTATTTCCTTTGCTTTGCGAAGGTTAAAATTCTTCACTTCTGCGATTTCAATTTCTCGTCAACTAAGCGGTTCCGTGAAACAAATCATTGGTTAATTTCTCAGTGCGTAGGAAAATATGACCATTATTACTTCATTCCTTGGCAATCCCTTATGACTTCTTTCTTTGCAATAAAAAATTGTCTTTGTGGGTTATATCTTATTGTGAGAAATCAAATAGTATTTTAGGAAAGAATAAATAAGGAAATTTGTATATTTCCTTGTAATCTGCATGCGATTTGAATAATTAGGAACAATCCCATAAATCAAGGGATCCTAGCATAAAATAGAGTTATTATATTTCCTAAAATAGTTTAGGTCTCTTGTATATATCTTATATCATCTCTTTGTATTGAAATAATAAAAATTATATTTCAGTTAATCTATTTTTCAAGATGGTATCAGAGCTTCCGATCTAGGAAGCTCTGTTTGCGCTCGATAAACCCTAAGACGGCAGTCTGCATTGCTGCTGCATATTTTGTAACCCTAAGACGGCAGCCTGCATTGCTACTGCATTTTTCTTAACCCTAAGACGGCAGCCTACATTGCTGCTGCATTTTTAGTAAGCTGGAAAAACCTACAGGTATGTGTTTTTTGGCATACTCAGGTAAGTTTTCACCTTCTTTTGGATTAAATGTCTCAGATACGCCTTTTAACCATTATTGGATATTGGACTCGGAGCCACGGATCACATGACACCATTAGCCAAACACTTCTCCACATATTCCCCATGTCCCAAGAACAAGAAAATTGCCACAATGAGATGGAACCCTTATAACTGCAATTGGTCAAGGAAATATCCAAATCAATCCTTTAATAACCTTAAAAGACGTTCTCCATGTCCCAAAGTTGTCCACGAACCTAGTGTCTATACAAAAACTTATAAAGGATTTGTCATGTAAAGTTGTTTTTTCCAATGATCATTGTGTATTTCGGGATAAGGATTCGGGGAGGATGATTGAACATGCTAGAGAATGGAATGACCTTTATTATCTCGAAGATCCAAGTCTCGCCAAGAAGAATAGAATCTCTCACTCCTTCATATCTGAATCCTTGATGACCAACGAGAGAAAAATCATGCTTTATCATTGTCGGTTGGGACATCCCTCTTTTGGAGTGATCACAATTATATTTCCCTCTCTGTTTACCAAGTTAGATGTCGAGAGTCTTCATTGTGAGGTGTGTGAACTTGCTAAGCACAAACGTATATCTTTTCCAATAAGTAATAGAATTAGCAATTTCCCTTTTTATCTTGTTCATACCGATGTATGGGGACCTTCTAATATTCCAAATGTGTCCGGTACTCGATGATTTGTCACCTTTATAGATGACTGTACAAGGGTCACTTGGGTTTTCCTACTAAAACAAAAATCGAAGTCGGCTTCGTCTTCCTAAACTTCCACTCCATGATAAAAAATCGGTTTGGTGTTAATATTAAGAGGCTTAGGTCAGATAATGCCAAAGATTACTTCAATCATGTCCTTAATTCTTTTTGTCAAAAAGAAGGTATAATTCATGAGTCCTCTTGTGTCAAAACACCACAACAGAATGGGGTCGCAGAGAGGAAAAATGGACATCTATTAAATCAGACTCGAGCATTGTTGTTCCAAAAAAGTGTCCCAAAAAATTTCTGGGGGGAAGCTGTCCTTACAACAACATACCTTATCAATAGACTACCTTCTAGAGTCTTAGGATCAAAAAGCCCTATGGAAGTTTTGTCGTCTTTCTATCCAAACTTGTCTACTACAAATAATCTTAAACCAAGAGTTTTTGGGTGCATCTCATATGTCCACATTCATAGTACAGACAGGGGAAAACTTGATCCTAGAGCCTTAAAGTGTGTCTTTGTTGGTTACTCACCCACTCAAAAAGGGTATAAATGCTACCACCTCCCATCCAAAAAATTCTCTGTGTCTAGGGATGTTACCTTCAATGAACAAGAGGGCTATTTCCATCAACCTTATCTTCAAGGGGAGAGTTTCAGGGAAGATAAGGAAAGTAGTGATTCTGGTTTTCCCATTCTTCCGGACTTGACATTTGAACCTAAACGAAATCATATTGAAAGTAGTAATTCGGTTTTCCCATTCTTCCGGACTTGATATTTGAACCTAAACAAGATCAAATTGAAGTTGTAACAAATGAAACAAGTCAAGGAATTGGTCAAGCAAAGGAAGTTGGTCAAGAAAGTGAAATTAATTGTGAAGCTGATCAAGAAGATGTTGAAACCGGAAAATTTGGTAAGAAGTCTGGTGTACTCAAGGAAGACTAAGGCCATTCCAGGATCAAGCCATGTTCAAGAATCCAACTCGACTCCACAAAAAGAGGTAACAATTTTTTCTTCAGCTGTGCAGGTTGAAATTGAAACCCAAAATGATCCTGACCTCCCAATTGCCATTAGAAAAGGAACAAGAAAATGCACTAAACAACCACTCTACCCTCTCTCAAATTACTCGTCCTTTAAAAATTTCTCTCCTACCCATAAAACCTTCATAGTAAACCTAAACACCGTACTTCTACCTAATACCCTATCTCGAGGCATTGTCTAACGTAAAATGGAGGCAAGCCATGGATGAAGAGATGGAGGCATTGGAGAAAAACAACACTTGGGAGTTAGTCACCTTACCAATAGGAAAGAGGCCAGTTGGATGTAAATGGGTCTATACAAGTGAAATACAAGGCCGATGGATCAATTGAGAGATATAAGGCAAGACTAGTTGCCAAAGGGTTCACCCAAACCTATGGAGTTGATTATTTGCGGACCTTTGCTCCGGTTGCCAAAATGAACACGAGTTAGGGTGATATTGTCCCTTGCCGCCAATTATGGTTGGAACTTGGAACAATTTGATGTTAAGAATGTTTTCCTACATGGAGACCTTGAAGAAGAAATCTATATGGAGATACCTCCGGGATATGGTAAAGATGTTGCTACCAACACTGTTTGCAAGTTGAAAAAGGCATTATATGGGTTAAAACAGTCCCCGTGCATGGTTTGGCGGTGTTTACTAAAGTTATGACAGTGCTGGGTTACAAACAAAGCCAAGGGGACCATACTTTGTTTTTTAAACATTCCAAGTCAGGGGAGTAACAATATTATTGGTGTATGTGGATGACATAATATTAACTGGAGATAATAAAGAAGAGCAACAATTATTGAGTCAATGCTTAGGCAAGGAATTTGAGATCAAGACTTTGGGAAAACTAAAATATTTTTTGGGAATTGAAGTTGCCCACTCCGAGAAAGGGATATTTATATCTCAACAGTAAATACATCACCGATTTGCTCAAGGAAACTGGTAAGGCAGCTTGCAAACCTGCTAGTACCCCATTAGAACCAAACCTAAAGCTTGGAAATGCGAAGAAGATGTTGTCGTTGAAAAAGATATGTACCAAAGATTAGTGGGCATACTTATATATTTGTCACATACCAGGCCGGATATTGCCTATGCAAGTGAGTTTAATTAGCCAATTTATGCATAGCCCAAAGGAGACCCATTTACAAGTCGTCCACGTAATTTTACAGTACCTTAAAGGAACTCCAGGAAAAGGGATTCTATTCAAAAGGAATGGTAATGTGAAACTTGAAGCCTATACTCGATGCCGATTATGCAGGGTCAATTATGGATAGGAGGTCAACTACAGGATATTGCACCTTTCTTGGAGGAAATCTTGTGACTTGGAGAAGCAAAAAGCAGGGTGTAGTGGCTCGATCCAGTGCTGAAGCAGAATTCCGAGCCATGGCACAAGGTATATGTGAGTTGCTATGGCTTAAAATCATCTTAGAAGACTTGAGGATAAAGTGGGAAGAACCTATGAAGCTTGTTGAATATAGGGAAAAACTGTATAGGGTTAATTTTCCTTATGTATTTACCACACATAGGGCAGTGTATTTATAATAAAGAAAGGTACTCCTCAAAAGAGTAACAGAATACAAATAGAGTAAATAAAAAGATATTATTTGATATTGTGATTAACAATATCTAACAATATCTCAACAATATCAAACAATATCAACTAATATCTAATCATATCTAACACTCCCCTCAAGCTCGGAGCATACAAATCGTATGTGCCTAGCTTGGTACAAAGATAATCCATCCTAGGTCCCCGTAAAGACTTAGTGAAAATATCTCGCTAATTGATCACATGAGTTAACGAATTCAGCCTTGATGTCTCCGGACATAATCTTTTCCCGAATAAAATGGCAATCAATCTCAATGTGTTTAGTCCTCTCATGAAAGACAGGATTAGAGCTTATATGGAGAGCAACTGATTGTCACACACTAGTGTCATTTGAGTGACATCTCCAAATTGTAGCTCTTTAAGCAATTGCTTGAGCCAAATAAGTTCACAGGTAGCCGAGGCCATAGCTCTATACTCGCTTCGCACTGGATCTTGCCACAACACTTTGTTTCTTACTTTTCCATGAGATCAAGTTACCACCAATGAAAACACAATACCCGGATGTAGCATCTTCTATCGAGGGAGATCCTCGCCCAATCAAGATCCGAATAACGTGACAACTCTTGTATGATTATGGGAGTCATACACCAAACCTTTTCCAGGAGACTTTTTGATGTACTTCAATATACGTGATGACCGCATTCCAATGATCTTGACAAGGAGAAATGAGGAATTGACTCACCACACCGATCGCAAAGGAAATGTCGTGGCGAGTAACTCGTAAGATAATTTAATTTTCCAACTAATCTTCTATACTGTTCGTGATCCGACATTGGCTCCCCCGATTTGGCAAGAGTTTGGTATTAGGATCCATGGGTGTGTCAACAGTGCTTTGAATTCATCAACCCAGCTTCCTCCAAAATATCCAATGCATACTTTCTTTGAGATATAACAATGCCATCGGTAGATTGTGCTACCTCAATACCCAAGAAATATCCGAGTTTGCCAAGATCTTTGGTTTGAAAATGGTGACAAAGGTGTTGTTTCATCCGAGAGATGCCATGATGGTCACTACTCGTAAGAACAATGTCATCGACATACACTATCAAATAGATACATCCAACGATTCGAGTGACTGTAAAAGACTCGAGTGGTCTCGCCTCACTTCTAGTCATGCCAAATTGTTGAACAACGCCGCTAAATTTTCCAAACCAGGCCCTAGGAGACCGTTTTAGGCCATATAAAGATTTGCGAAGACGACATACCAATCCAGTAAGACTCCCCCGAGCAACAAATCCGGAGGTTGCTCCATATAAATCTCTTCTTGCAAATCGCCATTCAAGAAAGCATTTTTGACATCCAGTTGATAAAGAGGCCATTGTTGAATAGCAGCCTATGGCAATGAATAAACGAACGAAGCCATCTTTGCCACTCGGAGAGAAAGTATCACCATAATCCAACCCAAAAATTTGGGTATAGCCTTTGGCTACAAGGCGAGCTTGAGGCGATCAATAGTACCATCAGGACCAACCTTGATAGCGAAGACCCACTCGCAACCAACAACAGATTTTCCAGATGGTAATGGGACAAGCGTCCGTGTTCCACTAGTCTCGAAGAGCACCGAGTTCATCTAGCATGGCCTCGACGCCAACCAGGGTGGGCTAAGGCTTCAGAGACGATTTAGGAATAGACACGTAAGAAATAGACGAGAGACAGTATAAAATGGTGAAGAAATTCAATGATAACTTAAAGCAAGATAATGTGGAGAAGGATTACGAGTAGAACGCGTACCTTTACGAAGGGCAATAGGAAGGTCGACTCGTGGACTGAACCTGAGGAGGCAGAGTATTTGGCACCGGGAGTGAGTCATGTGGCGTCTGTTGTGGGCGAGGTCTGCGACTATAAACCTGAAGGGGTGGTGGAGGAGGAGGGGCTAATGGTGGATGGTCCTCAACATAAGGATCAATGAGAACAGGAATGGGAACTGTAGCAGATGGAGACTCAGCAGGTAGGGAAGGGTCCTTAAAGTAAAAGGAAAACTCATTGAAGGTGACATCTGCAGACACAAAATAGCGATTAAGAGAAGGAGAAAAACACTTGTATCCTTTTTGGGATCGAGTAAATCCTAAGAAAACACATTTGTGTGATCGAGGAGATAACTTATCATGACCAGGATCAAAATTGTGGACAAAACAGGTAGACCCAAAAACCTTCGTGAGGTAAAGGATGGAGAGTGTCATGAGGAAATAAAATAGAATGGGGAATTTTGTTATCTAAAACCGAAGAGGGCATACGATTAATAAGATAACAGCAAGTAAGAACAAAGATCACCCCAAAAATGTCGAGGAACCTCACCATGAATTAAAAGAGTACTGGTTGTTTCAATAAGGTGTCTATTCTTGCGCTCAACCACCCCATTTTGTTGAGGGGTATAAGCACGTGAAGTTTGATGAAGAATGCCATGAGAAGCCATAAATTGTTTAAACGAGTTTGAAAGATATTCACTGCCATTATCACTTCGAAAAATTTGAATAGAGACACCAAATTGATTTTTAATTTCATGATAAAAGTTTTGGAATATAGAAAACAACTCGTAACGATTTTTCATTAAAAATAACCAAGTACAACGAGAGAAATCATCAATAAAAGTAACAAAATATTGAAAACCTAAATTAGACTTAACACGACCGGGTCCCCAAATGTCGAGTGAACTAAGGCAAAGGGGGATGAAGCACGCCGGGAAACACTACGAGAAAAGGAAGTACGACTATGTTTGCCTAACCGACAGGACTCACACCAAATTGGACAACTCGGGATAAGCTGGGAACAAGTTGCCGTAATTTGCGCAGACCGGGGTGACCAAGCCGAGCATGAAGGAGAGAAGGAGACTCCATAACCGTGCCAACATGTGGAGAAGGTTGAAGATAATAAAGTCCATGTGACTCACATCCAGTGCCAATCACTCTTTGCGAGCTCCGGCTCCGTAGGGAAACGAAGTTTTGGTAAAAGAGATAACACAATCAAGAGATCGAGTTAGACTAGCTAATGGATAATAAGTTAAAGGGGGACCCGGTACATACAAAACATTATCAATGGACAACGAGGGAAAAAGAGTAACCGTTCCAACACCATGAGCTAAAGTTGTAGACCCATTAGCCATTGTAACAGAGGGTAAATTATGAGAAGAAGTGAAAGAGGAAAATAAGGATTTGTTACCAGTGATGTGATCGGTGGCGCTCGAGTCAAGAACCCAAGGGCCAATAGAAGAAGAGTGAGTCGGACCAACAAAAGATGTACCTGTGTGGGCAATGAAGTAGTGGAACCGGAGGGCTTTCGATCCTCATACCATTGAAGAAAATCATCGAAGATAGCAGATTTGTCTCGAAGGTACAGACGAAGGAGGATCCACAGCAGAGGATTGTGCGTAAGAATCGGCCCGAGCAACCGCAGCAGATCGGCGAGGATAACCATGTAAAGCATAACATTTGTCAATTTTGTGGCCTAGTTTGCCACAATGGTCACACTTGACACGCCCTTTGCCCGGCTTGTGAGAGCGATTACGATCATCACGGTGAGAGGCCAAGGCGTATGAATCATTAGAAACTACAGTGGGGAATATTGAGAGGTTTACATGGCACCCGCAAAAGGGAGGAACTGGTAGCGTAAAACTGGGTGTAACAGGGGAACCCAAAATCCGGTCACGAACAGGGGCATATTTATCGACAAAGTCCGTGTAACATTAAAACCATGAAAAACTTTGATCGTTGTTCTAATTCTTGGGCAGGAGTCGAGGCAGGGGATAATAACTCATTAAATTCATGGAGAAGAGCATGGATCTTACCCACATAATCCGCCACAGGATCCTTATCTCGAGGAGCAATAACATCAAGAAGATTGTAACAAACACCATAAAGACGTTGAGTGTCATTGGTGTATAATAATTTGGCTTGTTCCCAAACGTCATAACATGTGCCATACGATCGAAAAATTTGTTTTAAAGAAGATTGGATGGTATTCTTGAGAACCATACATATATGAGCATCAACTTTCTTCCAACGGACACGATCATTGGAAGGAACATCATCTACCTTGGTAGTAAGATGATCAACATACCCCGACTCTCAAGCCAAAGTCTAATATCGATGCCCAAGTTGCATAATTCGTACCATCTAATTTATCAATGGGTAAATTCACATTGACATAATTAGTAAAAACAGATTGCTCGGACCCACCGGAGTCGACAGAGGTAACTTCGAACTGGAAGTGGCGGCGGAAGATGCCATGGAGGAAGAGAGAGAAAAACCCTAAAACACCAAAGAGGTCCGATTGGAGCAGCGAGGACAGATCCGAGAGAGAGGAGAAGGAGGCGACGCCGGCGCAAAGATCGGCGGCCCGAACGGCGACGAGACGCGCCGCCACGCGCGGCGGAACGGGAGAAGGTGGCGCGGCCGGAGGCGCGTGAGGGAGCGTGGTCGCTCCGATGACCGCGAAACTTCCACGGTGGAGGTCGCACGGAGGAGGCGAGCAAAACCCCGTGCTCGGCGGTCCGAATCGCTACTCCGATGACGGCGGACGGCGGTGGCGACGGTGGCGGCGATGGAGGCGGCAATAGCTGCGGAGTTCAGTGGCAGAGCCGAAAAAAATCCCAAGAGACCTTAAGCTCTTGATACCATGTTGAATATAGGGAAAAACTGTATAGGGTTAATTTCCCTTATGTATTTACCACACATAGGGCAGTGTATTAGAAAGGTACTCCTCAAAAGAGTAACAGAATACAAATAGAGTAAATAAAAAGATATTATTTGATATTGTGATTAACAATATCTAACAATATCTCAACAATATCAAACAATATCAACTAATATCTAATCATATCTAACAAAGCTCTATTGTGATAATAAGTCAGCAATCAGTATAACCCACAACCCAGTGCAGCATGATAGAACAAAACATATTGAAGTAGACAGACACTTCATCAAAGAAAAGCTTGATAGTGGCTTGATATGCACTCCATATGTGTCCTCTCAAGACCAAATTGCAGACATTCTTACCAAGGGACTGGGCTGCCATAATTTTGAGAAGATTGTATCCAAGCTGGGAATGGAAAACATCTATTCACTAGCTTGAGGCGGAGAATGAGAAATCAAATAGTATTTTAGGAAAGAATAAATAAGGAAATTTGTATATTTCCTTGTAACTGCATGCATTTGAATAATTAGGAACAATCCCATAAATCAAGGGATCCTAGCATAAAATAGAGTTATTATATTTCCTAAAATAGTTTAGGTCTCTTGTATATATCTTATATCATCTCTTTGTATTGAAATAATAAAAATTATATTTCAGTTAATATATTTTTCAAGACTTATTATTCTTTTATCTCATCATACCTATTGCATATGCGGACTTTAATCTTTACAATACCAGAATTTTTCCCATATATTCTTTCAGGTAACTGCTACAATGTTACGGCCATTATTAATAAAAAATTTGAGATAGATACGCAGGCATATAAGATACATGGTCCCCCAGTTTTTTACTATCAAGTATAACCATTCTATTGGGTTTAGTTTATGAAAAATTACAACGAGAGATAGCAGTGGATTTTTAAGTTATTGTCTTTGCAACTTAAGTTTTATTGTTGTTGAAAGTCCCACATCGCCTACCTCATGTCATTTGGTATGGTTTAAATACATGTTAGGCTACTCCACATATTGCCAATTGGTTTTATGTTGGAACCTTAACATGGTATCGAGCCAAGCCTAACATCTTTCGGTATTGTCATGGGCCAAAGTTGCCCTTTAGTTGGTCAAAACCTTTGCCGTCCGGCTTGGAGGTGTGTTGAAAGTCCCACAGCCTACCTCATGTCATTTGGTATGGTTTAAATACATGTTAGGCTACTCCACATATTGCCAATTGGTTTTATGTTGGAACCTTAACAATTGTCTTTACATTTTAGAAATATATATGAATAATTTCTATCTTATGACGGGGATAGGAAGACATTTAAACCAGATTGATGAAGAGATATCAATACCAAATTGGTGGTTTCAAATCTTTATGCATTAGTATAAACTATTATATACAAATGCCATGTGGGGTCTCTTAGTTGCAGTTGGACTTGTATTTACTTTGTTAAATGTCGGGATAAATATTATTTATCACTGAATACACATGGTTTGATTTTACTTGCCAAACCAATAGCAACCATTTGCTTGAAGACTTATGGAGACATAAGTACGTCCCAATCTGTTTTTTTTACTTTATTTTAAGCTTGGACACTATATGAAGATATCACGGTCAATGCTTACGGTTTAGGTATAAACCAAATTAAATCCGGCATAGATATCTAATCCATGGACAATTAAAATTTATTGAAAGTTCTATTGGGTTATAGGGACGTTGGTATCGATTGATTTTATGGAGGTCAAATAATATATTATTAATAAATAATAAATAAATATAAAAGGGTGAAAGAAGATGAAAAGGTGAGAGGATAAAATTGTAAATATATAAATAAATATATTAAATGATCATTAAGTTTGAAGGGATAAAATCATAAATGATACGAGAGTTAGGAGTCATGAGAGGATAAAAATGTAAATATAAAAGTAAATATATTAAATGATCATTAAGTTTGAAGGGGCAAAAATAATAAATTTTACGAGAGTTAGGAGTGATGGGAGGATAAAAATGTAAATATTAAAATAAATATATTAAATGATCATTAAGTTTGAAGGGACCAAAATTATAAATTGAGTTACAAAACTTGAGACCCACGAACCCTTCAACTCCCAAGAAAATCCGTTTGTGCATGCAACCAAGATTTCCTGTCCCAAAACAGTATGTGAAAATGTTCGGATGAAGTTTTCTTTTATGTTTATGTGATTTCGGGTTTTGTTAGCCCAAATGCATTTTTCGATCCATTAGGCAATACCAAAATCTCTTAATAGGAGAACTCAGACCACTTGTTTGATGGACACTTCAGAGAGTCTTTCCCGTTAGCACAGTGAACTTGGATTGCCGTTGGCACAATCTTTAACTTTGTGTTCAAATATCGTAAGGATTGGTGGCACCGGTACAATTATGTCCTAGCAGTAGCTTTGGACGTTGGATTGGCTTTCATGACGATTATTCTATACTTTATGGTTAATACGAACGGAAAAGGCATGGAATGGTGGGGGAACTGATGAGCACTGTCTCCTTGCCACATGTCCCACAGCAAAAGGTGTAGTTGTTAAAGGGTGTTATTAAGAATTCCTCAAGTAAAGCTTCCTCTAGTTGATGACTCTGCACACGTCAAGTCCCATATCGTCAAATCCACAAACTTGCAATGCACACCTCAAATCCCACGTTGAACAGTTGTACACCTATACACTCGTGTTTTTCATTGCATTTGCCTAGCCTTAATCTTTCTGTTAGGATTTTCTAAATATTCTTTTTTTTGTTTTGATTGTTTTCATTTTTCCGTTTTTTTCTCTTCCTTCCATTCACATATTTGTGTATATAAGTGAAGGAATGTATGACTTAATAATATTCAATTCTTACAGAAAATAGACTTTACGTGAAAAACACTTTCTATCCTTCAAATGGTTCAAAAACTGTTATGGTATCAGAGCTCTTGATCTCAAGAGCTCTGGTTTTCTTCTTCCATGGCAAAAAGAAATTCAAGCAGTGGAGGTGGAAATCCTCCACCTCTTTCTCCACCACAAGACCCTGCTTTAAACCCATTGAGTGAGTATTATATTCATCCCGGAGAAAACCCCTCTCTTGTCCTAGCTACACCATTGTTGTCCGAAAGAAATTACCATAGCTAGGCTAGAGCTATGAAGAGATCCCTCATTTCTAAAAACAAATATAAGTTTGTCAATGGCATATTGCCAATGCCATCCTCCTTTGATCCAAGTTTTGAAGCTTGGGAAAGATGCAACAATTTAGTACTATCCTGGATCTTTAACTCTGTGGAACCAACAATTGCTCAAAGTATTGTCTACTTGGAGGTCGCATCAGTAGCATGGAAATTGCTAAAAGACAGATTTGCACAAGGCAATAGAGTTCGAGTATTTGAGTTGCAGCAAGAGCTGAATTCATTAAAGCAAGGTACAAACTCTGTGACTAATTACTTTATTGAGATGACTACCATATGGGATGAGATTGAGAACGTTAGACCTCTCCCACATTGTGTGTACACTGTAAAATGTGTATGTGATGCCAGCAAAAATGGTAAACTCTACAGAGACGAGGATTATATTTTGAAATTTTTAAGTGGACTGAGTGATGATTTTGAGGTAGTAAGATCACAGATCCTCATGATGGAGCCATTCCCAGATCTAAGCAAAGTGTTCTCACTAGCAATACAACAAGAAAAGAAGTTTAGCCTCAATACTGGTAGTGATGGTGATGTGCAAGTTTTTGCAAATGCAGAATGGAGAAGGCCATACGGCAGAGGAAGAGGTAATTCATCAAATGTTTTTAATGGAAAGCCTAATATGAAAGTTTGTAGCTACTGTGGCAAGACAGGTCACACTGTTGAAGTATGTTATAAAAAGCATGGTTATCCAACCAATTTTAAAACAAAGAACAGTGGAAGCATCAATAGCATTGTAGGGGATTCTTTTAACTCTGCTGTGAGTGGTGAAGCAGACTCAAAAGGGGACACTGACACAGCTTCTCAAGTCTCCTCACAAGTCTCATTGTCTGATGAGCAGTTTAAGGCAATCATGGCTCTGTTCCAATCTTCCAATGTTGCTAGCCCCTCAAGGAATAATCAGGTAGCAGCTGTTACTACAAAACAGCAAACACAATCAGGTAATCATATAGCATGCAGCATTCATACCTTGTTTGACACCTGGATACTTGATTCAGGTGCAACTGACCATATTTGTTCAAATAAAAAATTATTCAGTTGTTTAAAGCCAATAAACCATGACCCTATCATAGTAAATCTTCCAAATGGACATAAATCCACAGCAACACACAAAGGAACCATCACTATTGATCAGAATCTTATTTTAACTGATGTCCTTTTTATGCCAGGGTTCACGTTGAATCTTATTTCAATTTCAAAACTGAGTTCACAGCTTAACCTTGGTTTCCTTTTTTTTCCTAACTCATGTCTCATACAGGACTTGAACACCTTGAAGATGATTGGTTCAGCTAGAATGAAGGATGGGTTGTATTGGCTATCTTACCATCATCTCTCACAGCCATGTACATCACAATTAGCCGTAGTAAATGCAACCTTAACCAAATCTTTTTTTCCAGAAACTGCCTTGTGGCATTTCAGATTGGGGCATGTCTCTAATTCACGAATGAATATGCTTTGTGATTTGTACCCTTTTTTACATACATATAATAAAAATTTAGTTTGTGACACTTGTCACTATGCAAAGCAAAAAAGATTACCTTATAGTGATAGTAACAGCCGGGCAACTAAGCCTTTTGATCTCATTCATGTGGATGTATGGGGACCTTATAGTGTTCATACAATCCATAAACAAAAGTTCTTTCTTACAATTGTGGATGACTACAGTAGGTACACCTGGCTAATTTTGATGAAACATAAGTCAGAAACAGAAAACCACTTGAAAAATTTCACCAAAATGATTGAAACTCAATTTGAAAGAAAAATTAAAATCATTAGGTCAGATAATGGGACTGAATTTTTGATGAAATCCTTTTACAATGATTATGGAATTCTTCACCAAACAAGCTGTGTTGAGACACCTCAACAGAATGCTAGAGTTGAGAGAAAACATCAAATTCTTCTTAACATTGCTAGAGCCCTTTTGTTTCAAGGGAATTTACCAAAATTTTTTTGGGGCCTAGCGGTTGCTCATGCTGTGCATTTATTGAATAGGTTACCATCTCCCATTATTGACTCTAAGTCACCTTATGAAGTTTTATTTAATCAAAAACCAGATTTAAATAATTTAAGAGTCTTTGGTTGTCTTTGCTATTCATCCACAAATACTTCACATAGAGGAAAGTTTGATCCAAGAGCAAAAAAATGTGTTTTTGTGGGGTACAAGCCTGGCACAAAAGGATTTTTATTATATGAAATAAGTACAAAGACATTGCAAGTTTCCAGAAATGTTATGTTTGAGGAGTACATTTTTCCTTTTCAAACTGATATGCCAAGTACAGTTTCTGACCAAAGACACCACCAACCTGCCATCATTAGTCAACCGAATTTCCCTACACTTCACCAACCTGCCATCATTAGTCAACCAAACTCACCTACACTACACACATCCTCTCTTCATACTGAACAAGAACTACTGCCAGCCAGCACTGAATCAACACCAACCTCTCTACGTTCTCATAGCCATGAACTGAATCTACCACAAACAATAAGAAAATCACACAGGATCAAACAAAAACCTATATACTTGCAAGATTTTCAATGCAACTCAGTCCTTTCATCCCAACTGGCTAATCAAGGTAGTCTTTATCCCCTCTCATCCTTTTACTCCCTATCTAATCTATCTCCTTGTTATGCTGCATTCTGTATGAATATCACTGATCAAAAGGAGCCTAAGACATTCCTTGAAGCTAGTAAACAAGATTGTTGGAGAAAAGCCATGGAGGCTGAAATCCAAGCTCTTGAGCTCAATGACACTTGGAGTCTTGTAGATCTTCCACCTGGAGTTACTCCCATTGGTTGCAAATGGGTCTATAAGATCAAGAGGAAATCAGATGGAACCATTGAAAGGTATAAGGCAAGATTAGTTGCCAAGGGATACAATCAAGTTGAGGGACTTGATTACCTAGACACCTTTTCACCTGTAGCAAAACTAACCACAATTAGAATCATTATAGCTCTTACTGCAGCTCACAATTGGCATCTACATCAATTGGATGTCAACAATGCTTTTCTACATGGTGATTTGAGAGAGGATGTGTACATGGTTCCTCCACAAGGTATGGCAGTTTCTCATCCAAATAAGGTTTGCAAACTAACTAAATCACTTTATGGTTTAAAACAGGCAAGCAGACAGTGGTTTGAGAAGCTTTCTTCCTTTCTTCTAACCTTGGGGTTCCATCAAGCCACTGCAGATCATATTTTATTCCTTAGATTCTTTGATTCTGGGTTTACTGGTCTATTAGTGTATGTGGATGACATCCTATTATTTGGGACTTCTGTACATGCATTTGCTTCAGTCAAGCAACAATTGCATAGAGTATTTGGCATCAAAGATCTTGGTATTTTAAGATATTTTTTAGGATTGGAAATAGCACACTCTTCACAGGGAATTTCCATCTCACAAAGGAAGTATTGTCTTGAGCTTTTGGAGGACACATCTCTAACCAACTGTAAACCTGCCTCGACTCCTTTGGATCCAGCAATGGTTTTACAACAAGACAAGGGAGTGCCATTTCCAGATGTTACTGCATACCGGAGACTAGTTGGCAGATTGCTTTATCTAACAACTACAAGGCCAGATATCACCTTTGCTGTTCAGCAAGTTAGTCAGTACCTCAATTCTCCAACTTATGCACATCACCAAGCTGCAGTTAGAATACTTCGCTTCTTAAAGAATGCACCAGGATTAGGATTGTTCTTCCCTAGAAACAGTGACCTGCAACTTCGTGGGTTTGTTGATGCTGATTGGGGAAGATGCCCAGATACTCGAAAGTCCATCTCTGGTTATTGTTTTTTTATTGGTCCTTCTCTGGTAAGTTGGAAATCAAAGAAACAACTCACTGTAGCTCGTTCCTCTGCAGAAGCTGAGTATAGGGCTCTTGCTACTGCAACTTGTGAATTGCAATGGATACACTACCTACTTCAAGATCTTCACATCCATCCAACCAAGTCCCATGTGATATTTTGTGACAACCAAAGTGTCATACACATTGCACAGAATCCTGTTTTCCATGAGAGAACTAAACATTTAGAAATTGATTGTCATCTAGTTAGAGAGAAACTACAATCAGGCCTAATGCATTTGTTGCCCATTTCATCTCATGCCCAAATAGCTGATTTTTTCACCAAGGCCCTACTTCCAAAATATTTCCCTGCCTTTTTATCCAAGCTTGGAGTGCACAATATCTTCTGCCCTCCAGCTTGCGAGGGGGTATTAAGAATTCCTCAAGTAAAGCTTCCTCTAGTTGATGACTCTGCACACGTCAAGTCTCATATCGTCAAATCCACAAACTTGCAATGCACACCTCAAATCCCACGTTGAATAGCTGTACACCTATACACTCGTGTTTTTCATTGCATTTGCCTAGCCTTAATCTTTCTGTTAGGATTTTCTAAATATTCTTTTTTCTGTTTTGATTGTTTTCATTTTTCCGTTTTTTTCTCTTCCTTCCATTCACATATTTGTGTATATAAGTGAAGGAATGTATGACTTAATAATATTCAATTCTTACAGAAAATAGACTTTACGTGAAAAACACTTTCTATCCTTCAAATGGTTCAAAAACTGTTAGGTGTCTTGTGTTTTAATTTCCATTCCGTCAATCACATATATTCTAATTGTATGTAACTTTGTTGGTTAAGATGATGGAGAGGAAATGTAGTACATTCATAGATTAATATTTCATACTAGTTGAATTACATTTTTAAATTGAGGTACCTTGTTGGATTTTGTGATTATTAGCCATGGCAACTTTTGATTTCTAAACTTATCATCTACTTCTGATTCCTAAATTTATCATTCATTTTTTAATCAACAATAACATCATATATGTCCATTTTGGTCATCGTTTAGTGGGGTTATCTCTAAATACGAATATGTAATGGAGAGAAGAACATACTCCAATCAACAGTAAATAATATTATTATATTAATGAATTTAGTTATTTAAATGATGATTTTTTGACATATTTTCAGTACATCATTTCTCTTCTATTGTCATCGTCCACGCTCTCTACAAGTAATGACAAATGAATCTACTCATCAAACGGGACTAGCATATGGGATAAATTCTTCGTCAACTTTATCATCATTCTCTTCATCCCAAAATTTCTTGCGAACATTTCCAGCATACCAAAGGCACAAAATCAGCACAAGGTTGAATAATAGGACGAAATGGCACCACATGGAAGGATGCTAAGTCTAGTAAGAAGAAAAGTATATTGGAGATTTCAGTGATTGTAGGCCATAACAACAATGATAGAGCGAGCCCAGCTTTTTAAACCTAAGTGAATACACAATGAAGAAAATCCATTCAGTAAAGGAAACAAGATAGAGACAATGAAATTAGTAATAAGTGTCAAACATTCGTTGTGGCAGCAAGATCTACATTAACCAACATAGACATATTTTAAAATGAGTAATTTATTCAACGAATCATGAAACCAAGTAGAAAGAGATCCACCGCATATCTTTTATTTTCATGTACAAGACTTGACCATGAGAAAGGGAAGAGAAAAAGCGACTCACAGTGCAACTCTGAAGAATTTCATTAATTCAGTGTGTTGAAACAGAGCTTCGTGTGGAACAGCCTTTCCTTTGTAAGGGTAAAACGGAAAGATACCCAACCACTGTGGAAACAACAAGACATACCACAGAAAGATACCCCAATATAATTGTTATATTGGATGGGAACTTGACACAATCTTCGCTTGTAAAGGCCATTGCTACACCAGTTGGGCACTGTAACATCATCTTTGGTTCGACAAGCACGCTGAAATTACATCCTAGTTCATATAATAAATATGATAAACGTGTTACAAATTACATTTGGACTAACAGGACTAACTAATTCTTCAATAATTGATTTTTAAGATTCTAAAATTCATTCATTCATTCAAGTCCCTTAACAAATAACCATTTTCCACGCTAAGAACATGGTGTTTAAAGTTTTGTTATTTTTGAGGCAAAACTAAATTTCAACACTCTGTATCTGAATTAGTCGAAAAGTTGGATGAAATTAAAAAGACGCCATGAATAAAAATGGCAGAAGATGCATTGATCACCTTTATATCTTCGGCCATAATTCCCAAAACGAAAGACCGAGAAAGCAACGGGAGAGGGTCATTAGTCTGTGCGGAAAGAAGACGGAATAAAAGAAAGAGAAAAGCTACTGAGTAAGGAAGATGAATAGAACGCTTAAATTAAGAGAAGGAATCTGTTAAAAGAGATAACAAGTATCATTTTGTAATAAGTTAGGTTTAGTGAATATTTGAACATAACGACATTAACAACATTGGTTAATCTCTCTACGATATTGACGTCATAATATCTTGTTATTTATTTATCAGTTCAATTATTAAAAATTAATTTATTTATCTAAACGTTGTATATTTACATTATTTTAACTAAAAAGATAAATTATCCATAAAAATAAAACATATAAGGTTAAATCTAAATTAGTTTTAAGTAATATAAATATATCCTAAATTCCTATAACCTCCCATAGGACATAATGTATTCAAGTTTAAATTATTTATTTAATGTTTTGTTGATGTTTCAAATTAATAAAAAGGTCGTATTTATTATAACTAATTATTATATATTATTAATTAATCAACAGTCATTGTATTTTTAATATTTTAAACTTTGGTTTAAAAAAGAAGTGTTAATTTTTTATGAAAAAAATAATATAAAATTTCTTTTAAAAGACATTCGTAAATATTCAATTTAATTTTTCTTTTTTTTTCTCCTTAACCAAATAAACCTTATCTATTAAATCCTAACAAACAAAATTCATATAGCATTATTTTATATATATATATATATATATATATATATATATATATATATATATATATATATATATATATATGGATAGATAAAGGGAGTTCGATGAATGGTGAGATTATTTTTAAAATTTAAAAATATTATTTTCATGTTTTTAATAAACTGATATTCATATTCTATATAGTTATAATTTTAAATAGGTATACATCTAGAATATTTACAATTAATGACAGTTTTATATTTTTAACAAGGTAATACTCACCTATTTATATTTTTTTATTAAACTTTTAATTTAATATTTAAAAGAAAATAATTAAATATTTTTATCAGTTTTATTTGAATTTTAGTTAATGTAATAGTTTAAAATAAAACAAGGGAAGTAGGTGCTCTTTTGATTTTAAAAAATATAAAAAAATGAATCTTATTTATTAAAAATATAAATCCTTTGCCAAATGCTTTCCAGGCTGGTTCATATGTGTCAAAGTGAAGGATGAAAAAATTGGTGTGTTTTCAACATGAAACTAGTATTTTGGAGTGGGCAAACCGGATTAGGGAGAAAAAACTTAAAAAGTCTCAAATAGA
Source organism: Sphenostylis stenocarpa (assembly GCA_963425845.1). Taxonomy (NCBI): domain Eukaryota; kingdom Viridiplantae; phylum Streptophyta; class Magnoliopsida; order Fabales; family Fabaceae; genus Sphenostylis; species Sphenostylis stenocarpa. The sequence continues at coordinate 7,512,992 of OY731406.1, read as the reverse complement.
GTTATGCAAAAACACTATTATAGAACCATTAATCGGAAAATTAATTGTCATAGCACATATTCGTAAGCAAAAAATAATAATTATATCTTTATCTATTTGAATAAGTCAATTCAAAATACTTTATTGTATTTATTCATTCAAAATATAATGAAATACAAAAAAAAAATTGCACAAAAAAACTACAATTCACTAGTTAAATAAATAAAATAAAAAGCTAAGGTTTTAAATTAAAATAAAATACTTAATATTGTATACTCTTTCAATACAATCATAACTTTCTCATTTTTACATATTTTAAATTTTATGTTTAACATTACTTTTTAATCAGTCTTTAATTTAAAAAGATTAAATCGATAGGGTGTGGAAATCAAATTCTCATATCATTATTATATCGTATAAATTAGTAGAATATAGTATATTATAAGTTTGGATTGAATATACGTGTATAAAAAGAATTACACGGTCAATAAATTAAACTTTTAAATCATAGAGATTGCTATGATACATAAATAGCATTGGAATGAGGAAAATATAATGAGCAACCAACATTTTTCTATTTTCTAATAGTTTAATTAGAACAACAACTAGGTCTATTACACCTTTTTATTATTATAAAATATGCAAATAAGGAAAGTTGACGGAAAGAAAATACTAAAAAATGTTTATTTTCGCAAAACATAAAATAAGGATAATACTAACATGTATGTAGTTTTTTTTTTTTTTTTTTTTAATATCAACGAGAATGAGAAAATGTATTAGGTTTGATGATTGATCATCATTCCATTTTAAAAATATTTAGACAGATAAATAGTTTTAGCCATTGACCTAATTTAATTAATTTTGTTTAATCTGGGAATCCACTGATTAAGATGAGATGAATTAGTTTATTGATTAGTTTTTTAAAAAATTATATATTAAAATTAGAATTATAATTATAAATATTACATTTTTATATTATTAAAATATATAAATATATTATAATATTATAATTTAAATATAAATATTAATTAAATAAATTTAAATTATTAATCATAATTAAATATTTTTTAAAATATATTATATATTTTTAATTTATCTAATAAAAGTATTAATCAATAAATTAAAATTTTAAATTTTTTTATATAACTAAATATACATTTTAAAATTATATATATAAATATATATTGACTAACCATTTTTTTTAATAAGATTACTTAAAATATATAATTTATCATTCATATCATACCAGTTAATTTTATTTCATTTTTAGCATACTAAAAATTAAATCTATTCCATTTTTAGAATACTGAAAATAAAATGGGCGCAAAGAAGTTATCCTATGTATTTTTTAATCAAAACTTAAATTAGAAAAGCATAGTTGATAAATAAATTAAATATAAAGGAACTACGATGAAAAGTTTAAAGCAAGAAACTTGCGAGTTAGAACTTCTTCCATTATAGCAAAATTTATCTGGCATAGAGCATCACAAGACTCCGGAATGAAGAAAGGTACACGTCTAGAACAGGATATCGGATTTTATTCATCATACACTTTGCAACTTTTGTTAGCAAGAATAAATATTAAAAACCAGAAAAAAATAGTAAAATATCTACTTTCTTCTTTTTCTTAAGTAGTTAAATACCTACTTAGATGCTACAAAAAGTCATTTACTGTAATTTAGTCTATAACAAAATATTAACTAATTTATAATATATAATGTGAGGTGCTTTTCTGTTTGTTTTTTCAATTTACTTAATAATTTTAAGAATTAATTTAAGTCGTTAATATTTTTTAGAGGTAGATTGGTACATATTAACATGTCTAGGAATTAATTATATAGATATTTCTGCATGTGAATGAGAACACAAAAATCATTTTCAAAATATACAATTAAGAAACACTTCTAAGTATAAAAATTATGATGTAATTAAAATGTGTAGTAACTAATATTTTTGAACATGTAAATTATATTTGAAACTTATGATAAATAGTTTATACTGTAAAGAATATATTGTTATTTTTAATCAATGATATTTTTTTAATATTAAAATTTACGCTAGAACTATGAATATTGAAAATAATATGTTAAAAGAGACACGGAATTAAATTGTTCAGTTAATTTAAAGTTAGAAGATAACATTTTGAAAAAAACTCTTTTTAATAACATGTAACCGTGTCAAAAAATAAACTTGTTCCAATAACACAACCATTTCAAATACAATTATTTGTAGCGGTTTATATTTTATGTTCATATTATTTATTGTGTTATTCTTAAAATAACATACATAACGAAGTTGTTGTACCATAAAAATAAAAACGTAAAAAAAAAAAGGACACAATAGATAAATTTGTAACAACGCTGAATTAAAATAAATAAAAAAGGATCAAACTTTATATTTATAATTTTATACGACTAATTAATGATGTTTTTCAGAGAAGAAATAGAGTTGCATATTTTAAAAAACCAAATTAAGTAATTGATATAAAAATATAACATAACAACACAACTTACCAATAATATTGAAAGCATCGTTAATTTAAATATATTTTTAATGTAACTCTTGATAAACACACTATATTATTAGTTTCTTTCCAACACAATAAAACAGTAAATCACCATTGAAAACAATTCCATCTTTTAGCAAAAGAAAAACTGCGGAGTGTAGTATTAATCATATTATTTTTCTATTAGATAGTTTTCTTTGTTATTATTTTTTTAAATTTTGCTTTAGTGTTACTTTTAATATTATTCTTTGTCCCGTATCTTTTAAAAGTAAATTAATACAATTTCTATTATAAAATACAATTAAATTGTTTAACGAAATATGACATTAACATAATAATATTAAATATCGCATAAACATATATATGTGAATAAATATTTTGTATTTTATTTTTGTCAAATAGTTTAATAATTATAAAAGATGTATTAATTTATTTTAAAATAAATTAAATTAATACTAAAATTAATAACGTGAGAAAATTTAAAAAATGACAAAATAATGTATTATTTTTTTCAGATATACACTTGAAATATATATACTAAAATGTACACGTTTCAACCGTTAAAATACTGTGTTTTTATTGGATACTTCAAACAGTACTTGTTTGAAAGTTGAAAAATGTGTAAATGTCTCAGAAAACATTTTGGTCATGATTGCAAGTGAAGCATGTGGTTTTCGAGATTTTTTGAAAAAGTCTGACACGGACACCACTCTGCAGTGTTGCTTTGCTTTGCCTGTTTATTTCAGTTCAAATTTAAAAAGAAAAAAACAAACAAAAGAAAAAGATTCTCCACCACATAACTTGTTCGCCGTTCACTCCGTTTCTCTGTACTCAATGCACAAAGCAACTTAACTCAAAAGCAGACGCAACATATATGTCCCTTGGATCCCTTCTGCACTCACTGTAGTTAATGCCTCATTCTATGTTTTATTGTTTTCCAACTAACTCTTGGCCTTGACTCATTCTTCACTGTGCCTTTTAGATCAACTAATTAAATTTTGGTGGCTTATTTTGATTTTCGCTTCTTAGTGATTATGGGGTTGATGGGGAGTGGAAAGTTTGGAAGGTGTGATTTTGTTGGGGTTGTTGTGTTGGTGGTCTTGGTGGGGTCAGTGAGTGGGATTGGTGTGAATTGGGGGACACGGTCAACACACCCTTTGTCTCCTTCGAAGGTGGTGAAGATGCTGAAGGACAATGGCATTCAGAAGGTGAAGCTTTTTGATGCTGATCCTGGCATCTTGGATGCTCTCAAGAAGTCTGGGATACAGGTCATGGTGGGAATTCCCAATGACATGCTTTATACCCTTGCTAACAGTGTTGAAGCAGCTGAAAAATGGGTTTCCAAGAATGTTTCCAAACATGTATCTTCTGGAGGAGTGGATATCAGGTACATTAGTCACCCCTTTTTTATGCGTTGCAGAATCTGTTATTACCAACCTTAGGCTTTGAGTTCAAGCTGTGGTTTTAATTGTCACTGTTTTTTTCGTTTGGCTTGGTTTTTTGTTGATGAAATGGATATGCATAAAACAAATGAGTAGTTTAGAATTATGAGTGGAAACCACCATTGTATAGCGACAACTGGTAATTAAGGCGCAGTTGAGAATACAAGTTAACTTGGATGGAGAATTTCAAGAAAATGTAAATTTGTGAATGTCTTTTTGATTTTGCATGTTAATGGTGCAAATTAGGTTACGGAATTCTAGACAGATTTGGTTGTTGAACTTTGAACAAATATACCAATTATGAATTTGTTAGTACTACTATATTTTGCAAGGGCAATTCCTGCGACTCTAACTTGGCTTGCATTCTGTTGGCACTTCTGCTTGTTGTTCTTGTGCTTGTGAGGTTGCAATACACCGAATGTAAACATTAGTTCTTCTTCTCTTTTTCTCTGTCTGTTCTTAGTTACGTTTAGTGCACCATAAAAAGTGCAATGATCAGCTATCATCATGGAATAGAAATAAAAAATAACAAATATAGAGATTATAAGACGTGAAATTTAGCATATTGATCTGGTTATAATATTTAGCACTACCTTGTTTCTGATGCTGTGAAAATTAATATTTCTCTTTACTGAACAATGTATTTTGCAGATTTTACATTTTAATTGTTTTGTTGCAGAATTCTTTTGTTTTGGATATTTCTCCTTAACATTAAAGTACGTGTTATCTCATATTTGATACAACGTTTTTAAGAGTGATAGTATGTCTGAGTTAGAAGAAAGAAAATATTGCAACTGGACCGAAGAGAGTTGTAGTGAATGGGAAATAAGTGTCTTTCCTAGATGAATCTGTGTTCAGGGGTTCATCTTGTGCTTTGTCACGGTCCATTGAACCTGTCTTCCTTTTACTTATTCTGTTTGGAAAATTGTTCAATATTTAATCTTTCACATCTTCTACTGGCTAATATACTCCTCTTAGTTTTCATATATGCTGATCTGGTAAAGTTCCACTCATTGTTGATGTACTTGGAGTGGAAATATTCTCCTTGTTTGAGGTTTTTATAATAACCCAATCTCCTTAATTTACATTCATCTATGTATGGAAACTATTCTAGAGTGCAGTCTTTGTTGAACAATTGGTCAGACTATATCTCTGCCAAAAGTTGAAATGCGAATCATAAATCATATCCTCATAGTTCTTGAATGATATTAATGTCGCCCGACATCAAAAAGTTATGCTCTCCTTTCATGCTATGTCTTAGATTTGGAAGGTTACGTTTAAGTGCATCTATTAAGGTTATCGTGGGAACAGACATTTCCTTAGAGCTATTATCTGAATTTTCACCCCTCAACGCCGATGCTCATTTGTGATTATTTTTCTTAAAGATGTTATTGTTTCAATGTTAATTGAAGGAAAAATTGTATTTTGGTCGACCTAAGTTATAATTATTGTCATAGTTTTGTGTTCTCTGCATAGGGGAATGACATTCGACTGTTAATCTCTGCAAAGTGTGGAGATTACACTTGTTCTTTCACAAACAGTTTATTATAGATTGTGCAATTAGAGTTAGTGTTCAATTACTCATTTGGTATCTTGTGATCTATGTTGTAGTAAGATTCCTTTTTATTGGAATTTGAGTCAATATGCTTAATGATGTCTATTTCTATTCATTCATAACCCTTTTCCAATTAAGCAGAAGAACAATATTTTCCAATTAGGAAAAAAACAAAGCCTTTCTTTCTTCTGAAGATTAAACTTATCACTTTAGTATCCAGCGCCCATAGTGAGCATAAAACTCAACCACCATTTCTGATAATGATTTCAATCACTTCTAGCCACCCGAGGGTGTGGTTCAAATATGATATGAAACTTTCGTTCCTTTGTATTATAGTTGTTCCCAACACTCCTTGAAATGAGGATTACAAGTAAACTTTGGATCAAATCAGTTTCAGGCTCAAAATTCATTTCATCATAATTTTGTTGGATGCAGGATGTAGTTAGATCTTAAATGATGATAGATTGGACTATTAGCTATATTGAAGGAAACAGTGTTACAACTTTATGTCAGTTGACCTAACCCGTTCATTAAGGACACTTCTGTGTGTTCTTACATTTCACTGATTGCAAAAACTCAACCACCATTACAATATTTTATGTATACCTTTCCTTACGCATCATATCTTGTGGCACTTGCTAGGTATGTTGCAGTGGGGAATGAACCATTCTTGTCAACATACAATGGCAGCTACGAAACCACGACGCTTCCAGCACTCCAAAACATTCAGGCAGCTCTCACAAAGTCCGGTTTGAGCAACCGTGTCAAGGTCACAGTCCCCCTAAACGCTGACGTGTACCAAAGCTCTTCAGAAAAGCCATCAGATGGCGGTTTCAGACCGGATATCAACCCTGTTATGCTACAGATTGTCAAGTTCTTGAATGACAATGGCGCACCCTTCACAGTGAACATCTACCCTTTCATCAGCCTCTACTCGGACCCCAATTTCCCTGTTGACTATGCATTCTTTAACGGCTACCAGCCCGCCATAAATGACAATGGAAGAACCTATGACAATGTGTTTGATGCTAACCATGACACTCTAGTGTGGGCACTGCAGAAGAATGGCTTTGGAAACTTGCCCATAATTGTGGGGGAAATCGGGTGGCCTACAGATGGAGACAGAAATGCAAACCTTCAATATGCACAACGTTTCAACCAAGGTTTCATGTCAAAATACATGTCTGGAAAAGGGACCCCAATGAGGCCTAGTCCTGTAGATGCTTATTTGTTTAGTCTCATAGATGAAGATGCCAAAAGCATTCAGCCAGGGAATTTTGAGCGTCACTGGGGGATGTTTTACTTGGATGGACAACCAAAATACCAACTTAATCTTGGGTCAACACGAGGCAATGGGTTAGTAGGTGCCAATGGGGTTGATCACTTGGCTAAAAAGTGGTGTGTTTTGAAACCTTCCGCAAACCTTAATGATGACCAAGTGGCACCTAGTGTGGCCTATGCTTGTCAAAATGCTGATTGCACCAGTCTTGGGTATGGAACTTCATGTGGCAATTTAGATGTGCATGGTAACATATCTTATGCGTTTAATAGCTACTACCAGGTAAATGACCAGATGGACAGTGCCTGCAAATTCCCTGGCCTTTCTATGATCACTGACAAGGATCCATCTGTGGGAGATTGCAAGTTCAGAATCATGATCCAGACAGATTCTGCAGGGCTACATGGAAAAGTTGGATCTCTAACTACAGTGCTGTTATCTTTTGTACTTTTGCTATATTGTAATCTTTGGTTTTGATTTGCTTGCTTTATGCTTGTATCTGAATGGATGGATGTAACTGTGTAGCAAGAGGAAGAAAAAAAAATGACTTAAATTATTTACTAATGCACTAATATTGTTTGACTTACTGTCTTTGTCCCAATAATTGTTTACTGACTGAATTAATTAAAATGTAACTCTATAATTTTTATTTTTTTAATATATATATATATATATATATATATATATATATATATATATATTTTGTACTTCAATAAAATAGGAACACCTTTTCGATTTTTTTTTATGAATTTAATTAATAATAATAATTAAAAAAATATAATAATAATAATGATTAAAGAGATTTTGAATTCTTATATAATTTAAATTGTTGAGTATAATAAACTTGCTATTTTTCAACTGAAGAATGCTGGTTACAATGAAGTTTTTTAAGAGGTATAGACTATAGTGCATTACCTTTGTAAATTGTTTACTTTTATTTCATAGGAATAATAATTCAGTTTAATTTCATTTGTTCAAATTATTTCATGTCACTCGTTCTGAAAAGAGAAAGAAAAAAAAAAATATATATATATATATATATATATATATATATATATATATATATATATATATATATATATATATATATATCCTCATACATGTTTATGACAAATACATAAAAGAATAAATTACAATTTGGATCTTCTTCTAATTTTAATATGACATTTTGATCTTTTTATTTTTTTTATTGAGATTTTAGTTTATATTTTTTTAATCTGAAAATATAATATAATTATAAAATTTATTTATGTTTTATTTTCTTTCAAATTGACTCTTAAATTTAATATATTTATTAAAATATTACAAATATTTCATTCTATTAGAATAAATAAATAAATGTAAAATAAGGAAATTAAAATTAAAATTTCTACAAAATTTTAAGATTATAATAAAACAATTAACAATAAAAATTAAAAAAAAATCAAAATTAGAATTTGATAAAAAACAAAATCTTATATGGTACAAAAAAAATGTGTACCATTTGGGCTGATTTTTATTGGATTTGGGCCTTGAGGGAAACGGGCTTAGTGATGTGGGTAGGTTTAAAGAAGCGGGTCGGATATCTCCGGAAGCTTCTGATCCATCATCGCGTAGGTGTTGGTTTGTGCGGTGCCCTTTCCCACTGTCTTTTTTTCTTTCTCTTTTTCTTTCGTCTTCATTTATTCTTCTCTCTCGCTCTCACCTCTGCAACTGGAACCGCTTACGCCCATAACCCTACTTTGTAATATACATACGTATTCAAATTAAACACAGCACAAAAAATAACCTAATAAAATCACATATATCATCATCATATATAATACGATTATCTTCTCTCAGTGTCGCTGATGGAGGATCAAGCAAATCAAGAGCCACAGTCACGTGATGAAGAGGAGGATTCTAAGAAGGAAGAAGAGGAATTGATTGTGAATGTTAACAAACTCATGGAGAAGATAACTTCTGCACCTGATAACCCTAAGGCAACCGTTCTCCATGCGCTTGCCTCTATTCTCGAAACGCAAGAGTTACGGTAGATTTTCCTATAGTTGCTATTTTTTTTTTTCAATGAATTGTCTCTTCACATGTGGAATCACACATCGACTCTCTCTTATTTGATTTCTTCTGGAATCATCTCTTTGGCGTTGATATGTTTTTGTTTTTGGGAATATGTGATTGTCAATTTTATTTCAATTACATGCTCAGTTATTGTTTAGATGCTGAATACTGTAGCTATCATTTTTTTTTTTTTGGTTTTATTTTTTTCATTTCCTTCTAGTTTGTGTAGATAATTTATTTATTTTTACAATGTAGATACATGGAAGAGAGTGGGCATTCATCCTCCAGTACTGCCCGTGCTGCGCATGTCATTGGTCGCCTTGGTGGTTTAATTAGGGTAACTTCTCGGTCACTTTTGGTTATTATTGTTGTTAATTTGGGTGTAGAGATTTTCTTAAGCTAATTTATTGTATTAGATTATTTAGATTGTATTTTTGCTCTTACGCCTTTTGCAGGAAAATGATGAGTTTTTTGAGTTGATATCTTCGAGGTTTCTGTCAGAAACAAGATACTCAACATCCATTCAAGCGGCTGCTGGCAGACTTCTCCTATGCTGTTCCCTAACATGGATTGTAAGATTGCCTACTCGCCTATTCCGTCTCCCATTGTTAATTCTGTTGATGATGTCCACATGTTGTTGAATTAATCTGATGTGTAAATGGACAGTATCCTCATGTTTTTGAAGAACACGTCATGGAAAACATAAAAAATTGGGTGATGGATGATAACACTGGGTTGCCTACTGAAGAGCAGAATCTGAAGCATAGTTCAGGGAGAAGGGAGGCATCGGACTCTGAAATGTTGAAAACCTATTCTACTGGACTCCTTGCTGTGTGTTTGGTCGGGTATGCTATGCCTGCCCATTCTATAGTTTTTTTTTTAGATTTATTGCTTTGATGTTTGACTTAATTTTGGGCTTTAATAACTGTTGCTTGCAGTTAATGCTTTAACTGCTTAATCTTGCTTGTCTCTATTTTTTAGCTCTCATTTATTTATTTAATTTGTAATTAACATTGGTTTTATCTCAGTGGAGGTCAAATAGTGGAAGATGTTTTGACTTCTGGCTTGTCAGCTAAGCTTATGCGATATCTTCGTTTACGTGTTCTGGGAGAGACAAGTAGCAACCAGAAAGATGTTACTCATGCAACGGAGAGTAGGCATGCATCTGCAAATACTTCAGGTAGAGGTAGAGATGATGGTCGTGGTAGATTTCGCCAGTTCCTTGAACCAAATCATTTAGATGATACTAGGATGATTGATGAGAGATCATTAGATGATGCAACTCTTGAAAGGGGCCCAGATAGAAGCATTAGTGGACAAACACTCCAAGAAGGATCTTGGATAGAAGGTGAACCACCTGATGGGCTCAGTGAAGGCGCTGATGTCCAGGAGGTAGATTCTGATGCAGAGGATAGATGGTGCTGTAGAGATATACGTGATGGGAGGATAAAATATGGTGAACACGATGACAATGTTAGAGATGACTCTTCAAGGCGGCGAACAAACCGTGGATGGGGAAGATCTAGAGGGAAAGGAAGGGTCAATGAAGGGACTGTAGAAAGTGATCCCATTTTATCATCTCCTGGCTCTGGCAGTAGATTAGCACAGGGGCGGAGTGTTAGAGATAGAAGTGTATTGAGGAATGTTGATGGTAGGAAGGTGGCTGAGTCTAAGAAGACCCTTGGCAGGACCTCTTTGGAGGCTTCTGGTTTTGAAAGAGAGGATCATGATGATTGTTTCCAAGAATGCCGAATTGGGAGTAAAGATATAACTGATCTTGTCCGGAAAGCAGTTCAAGCTGCTGAAGCTGAAGCTAGATCAGCCAATGCACCTGAAGAAGCTGTCAAAGCAGCTGGTGATGCTGCTGCTGACCTGGTTAAAACTGCAGCTTCAGAGGTATGCTTGGAATCATCCATGTTTTTCTCCCAACACCAAAATTATACTCTCTGCTTATTTATATGTTTGTCTATGTGATTGTGAGTAAGTACTTTATAGGTTAAGCTCAATGTTAAAATAGTTTATCTTGCATTTGTATTCAGGAATATAAATCCACTAACGACGAAGAAGCAGCTTTTTTGGCTGCTTCTAAAGCTGCATCAACTGTTATTGATGCTGCATGTGCAGTGGAGGTTTCAAGGTATGTCAGAATATATTTTAAGAGTACCTTTTAAGATCTGATTACATACATCAACACATAACAAGGATGGCTCCTTAATAATTATCGTTGTTTGGTACTAGGAGTTCTATTGGCAACAATAATGTAAAAGAGAATGAGAGTGGCAAAGAAACAGAAGCTAATGAGGACTTGGAAGAGTACTTCATCCCAGATACTCAATCACTTGCACAGTTGAGGGAAAAGTATTGCATTCAGTGTCTTGAGTTACTTGGAGAATATGTAGAAGTTCTTGGCCCTGTGTTGCATGAGAAGGGGGTTGATGTGTGTCTTGCACTTCTGCAGCAGAATTCTAAACATCGGGAGGCATCCAAGGTTGCTTTGCTGTTGCCTGATGTCATGAAGCTAATCTGTGCTTTGGCTGCACATAGGAAATTTGCTGCACTTTTTGTGGACCGTGGGGGAATGCAAAAGCTGCTTGCTGTCCCTAGAATGGCACAGACTTTCTTTGGTCTTTCTTCTTGTCTATTTACTATTGGTTCTATTCAGGTATTCCTGGTACTTTTATAGTAGTGACAATTGTGATTTGAGATGCGTAGTAATGTTTTTTATGTTCTCTCTCTCTCACACACAAAAAACTGCTGTATTTTCTGACCCTATATTATTATTTCAGGGGATAATGGAAAGGGTTTGTGCTCTTCCGTCACAAGTTGTTTATCATGTTGTTGAGTTAGCTCTCCAACTTCTTGACTGCAATCAAGACCAGGCCCGGAAGAATGCAGCATTGTTTTTTGCTGCTTCATTTGTTTTCAGAGCTGTTCTTGATGCCTTTGATTCCCTGGATGGATTACAGAAATTACTGGGCCTTCTAAATGATGCTGCTTCTGTAAGATCAGGAGTAAATTCTGGAGCCTTGAGTTTATCTAACTCAGGAGCACTTCGAAATGATCGATCATCTGCCGAAGTGCTGACATCGTCTGAGAAGCAGATAGCCTATCACACTTGTGTTGCTTTAAGGCAATATTTCAGGGCCCATCTCCTTGTATTAGTGGATTCCATTCGTCCAAACAAAAGCAATCGTAGTGCTGCTAGAAATATTTCAAGTGTAAGGGCAGTGTACAAGCCACTAGATATTAGTAATGAGGCAATGGATGCAGTTTTCCTACAATTACAAAAAGATCGGAAGTTAGGTCCTGCATTTGTTAGAACACGTTGGCTAGCAGTTGAGAAGTTCTTGGCATCTAATGGACATGTTACCATGCTGGAATTGTGTCAGGTATTTATTGTTATTGTAACACTTGTCCTGTATCTTCAATTTATTTATTTATTATTTTTTGTTGTTTGTAGGCCCCACCTGTGGAGCGATATTTGCATGATTTGCTTCAGTATGCTTTGGGTGTTTTGCACATTGTTACATTGGTACCTAGCAGTCGGAAGATGATCGTAAATGTAACATTAAGCAACAATCGTGTTGGTATTGCAGTAATTTTGGATGCTGCTAATATAGCTAGTAATCATGTGGACCCCGAGGTAGGTTTTTTTCTGGTTGTATTCTAGTGTTCACTGCCCTAATTTCTTCAGGTGGTAAAGAAGGTCTTGTAGGATTTTGACCTACATATTGAGTATCCCAATATGTGGTATCTTAACTTTTGTTTGCAAACGCTTATCCATTTCAGATAATTCAACCAGCATTAAATGTTTTAGTCAACCTGGTTTGCCCTCCTCCTTCAATAAGCAATAAACCGGCAATGGTTGCACAAGGTCAGCAGTTGGCGTCTTCCCAGACATCTAATGGTCCTCCCTCGGAGGCTAGAGATAGAAATGTGGAACGGAATGTTTCAGATAGAGCTGTTCACTCTACTAGCCAGATTGATCCTAGGGAGAGGAATGGGGAGTCCAATGCTGTAGAGCGAGGCAGTGCTGCAGGACTAAGTACACAGCCTGCTAACAGTACTCCACAAACTCCTGTTGCTTCTGCAACATCAGGATTGGTTGGTGACCGAAGGATATCTTTGGGTGTGGGAGCAGGTTGTGCAGGCCTTGCTGCACAATTGGAACAAGGGTATCGTCAAGCAAGAGAGACTGTCCGCTCTAATAATGGTATAAAGGTTCTTCTGCATCTCCTCCAACCACGGATATATTCACCTCCTGCTGCTCTGGACTGTCTTCGTGCTCTAGCATGTCGAGTTCTACTTGGATTAGCCAGAGATGATACAATTGCACACATATTGACAAAGCTTCAGGTGAGCTACTGTAACTGATTTTTATTGAACTAAGTCAGCACAAACTGAACTACATCCATTAGATCCTGATTTGGATTAGTTAGTATCTAGTGTGGAAGTTGAGATGACTCTGCTTCAACGGTTTTTTTGTGTACCAGTTTAAATTCTTTTCTGATGATGACTTATGAAAAAAAAAATACATATTGCCAAATGTTGTAATTTATTATCCTGATTTATTTGTTTGGGTGTTCTAGGTTGGTAAAAAGCTATCAGAGCTGATTCGGGATTCAGGTAGCCAAACACTTGGAACAGAGCAGGGTAGGTGGCAAGCTGAACTTTCTCAAGCTGCCATTGAGCTTATTGGGGTAAGCAGCATTTCCACTCTTAACGACCAAAATTGTGTATTTACTTGGTTGTATGCGACCAAAATTTTTTGTGCGTGAGTTCATACACGAATGCATTTTTTTTATTTGGGTATGACTGTTTGTCAGGAAACTATAGGATACCAAATATCATAGTAATGGACTGAGATTTTTTTAATTATTCTACTTTTTGGTTGTGTGTTTGTGTTTTTGACTGTTGACCGGGGAATTGTTGGACAGTGAATATCAATTTCATATTAATGTACCTAAAAGATCTTTGAATCATGATACCAAATTTGATTTCAGTTTTGAAATTTTAAAAAACTTAAGCCGCAAATCTGCTATAGATTAAAATGTTTAGCATCTAAGTCTTCATTACTAGTTCGCAAAATGCCGTCAAATAAATACTTTGGGTTATTTGCCAGAGTATTACTGTATTAGTGTATGAAGCCCATTGGATGATTTAAACAAAATATTTTTTATTTGGCATTGGCGTATCAATTTTAAAGCTTTGATATATCCTGTGATCTCACTAAGATGAATAAATAAAAACGAGCTTTATGAAGGGCTGCTTTTGATACTTATGTTGAAATTGTATTTGTAGATTGTGACTAATTCAGGGCGTGCAAGTACATTAGCTGCTACTGATGCAGCTACTCCTACTTTAAGGCGCATTGAAAGAGCAGCTATTGCTGCTGCCACTCCTATTACTTACCATTCAAGGTTTTTTTCTCCTTTCAAATTTTTTATCGTGCAAGATTTTCTAATACATGCACCACCTCCTCCCCTCCCTCTTGGGGATATCCTTCTGATGGCTGATTGCTCCTTTGTGTTATGTTTTTTCTTGTTCAGGGAACTTTTGCTTCTAATTCATGAACACCTACAAGCATCTGGATTGACATATGCTGCTTCTGCGTTGCTTAAAGATGCTCAGTTGACTCCTTTGCCATCATTGGTTCCTCCCTCTTCTCTTGCACAACAGCCCACAACACAGGAAGCTTCTTCAACACAAATTCAGTGGCCCTCTGGCCGTACTCCTTCTGGATTTCTCTCTAACAAATTAAAGCTTATTGCGAAGGATGAGGATGCCTGCTTGAAAAGTGATCCTGTCTCCGCAAAAAAAAAATCATTGACTTTCTCATCATCTTTTCATTCAAGACTCCAACTTCTTGACTCTCAGAACTCATCAGTGAGGAAATTGTCAAATACTGCTAAAGATGCTTCAGAAAGTAGTGTGGCAGAGACTGGATCTGAATCTTCGGTGAAGCATAACATTGAAACTGGAGTTCAGTTTAAAACTCCAATAACCTTGCCAGCAAAACGGAAGTTATCTGAGTTGAAGGACATATCAATGTTTTCTTCATCTGGAAAACGATTAAATGTTGGGGATCAAGGACTTCGCTCTCCTATTTGTTCAAGTGCAATTCGTAAAAGCTGCCTGCAGCCTGATGCAGTTGGGCTTTTCACTCCAACTTGTAACCTGAAAAATCAACATAGCCGTTGTATGGGTGATTTGGTGGATGAGAATCAGTGCAGTGTATCAAATCTAGGTCAAATGACTCCATCCTCCCAAGTATTAAATGACTTTCAGCCCAGCAACCCTGAACGTGTAACATTAGATTCTCTAGTGGTTCAGTATTTGAAGCATCAGCACCGCCAATGCCCAGCTCCTATTACAACACTTCCTCCACTGTCACTTCTGCACCCGCATGTCTGTCCTGAACCAAAGCGGAGCCTTGATGCCCCTTCTAATGTGACAGCTAGGCTTGGTACACGTGAATTTAAATATATGTATGGGGGAGTGCATGGGAATCGCAGGGATCGGCAATTTGTTTACAGTCGGTTTAGACCGTGGCGCACTTGTCGGGATGATGCTGGTGCCTTGTTAACATGCATTACATTTGTTGGGGACTCCTCCCATATTGCTGTTGGAAGCCATAATGGGGAGCTCAAATTTTTTGACTCCAACAACAGCAATGTAGTGGAGAGCTTCACAGGTCATCAGGCTCCTCTGACTCTTGTTCAGTCTTTTGTTGCTGGTGAGACCCAGCTATTACTTTCTTCAAGCTCCCAAGATGTTAGACTGTGGGATGCAACTTCAATTTTAGGTGGTCCTAGCCATTCATTTGAAGGATGCAGGGCAGCCAGGTTTAGCAATTCTGGGAATGTTTTTGCAGCCCTGTCATCTGAATCTTCACGGCGGGAGATCCTCTTGTATGATATCCAAACATGTCAGTTAGAGTCCAAGTTGTCAGATACTTTTACAACTTCTACTGGGCGAGGTCATGTTTATTCTTTAATCCATTTTAACCCTTCTGACTCAATGCTGCTTTGGAATGGTGTCTTGTGGGATCGACGTGTCTCTGGGCCTGTTCATCGCTTTGATCAGTTTACAGATTATGGTGGTGGAGGCTTTCATCCTGCTGGCAACGAGGTATACATAATCTTGTATCTCTCTTAACAATAAAAATTTTGAAATAACCAAGCCAAGCCTTTTCCCACTATATGGAGCTACATGAATCAAACAAACACCATATTCTATTATAAATCATGCTGGGGAATTATAAATTAGAAAGAAAATAATCTTAACTTGACTACCAGTGAAAAATGAAAAGATATCCATATGCAAGACTGTTATTATACTTCCTTATAAGTCTGCATAGAAGTGGATGAACGGATGTTTAAAGGTTTGAATATTTTCAACCTTTTTGTGAAGAAAGATTTGATGGTTTTTTTTTTCTTTTCAAAGTTTTAGGATTATTGAGTTTGACGTCAAAGCAGAGCAATGTAGTGACCATATTGTTTTTTTATTTATTTATTTAGTTTGATTGTATTTTGCGTCCACCAGGTGGATTTTTTACCTTTATCTTGTGTGCTTGTGAATAAATGTTTTTTGACCAGGTTATTATAAACTCTGAAGTCTGGGATCTGCGGAAGTTCAGATTGCTACGCAGTGTGCCTTCATTGGATCAAACTTCAATTACATTCAATGCGCGTGGTGATGTAATGTATGCTATCTTAAGGAGAAATCTTGAGGATGTAATGTCAGCAGTCCACACTCGACGTGTCAAGCATCCTCTTTTTTCAGCTTTCCGCACAGTGGATGCAATAAATTATTCTGACATTGCGACTATCCCTGTGGATCGCTGTGTTCTTGATTTTGCAACTGAGCCTACAGATTCATTTGTTGGGCTGATTACTATGGATGATCAGGATGAGATGTATGCTTCTGCCAGAATCTATGAAATTGGTCGTCGGAGACCAACTGATGATGACTCCGATCCTGATGATGCTGAAAGTGAGGAGGAAGATGAGGATGACGATGATGACGACGGTGATGTTGATCCTCTTTTAGGTCCTGGGCTTGGTGGGGATAGTGGCAGTGATGCTGATGACATGAGCAATGACGACGAGGACGATGATAGCGTGAGTGATCTTGATGAAGATGAAGATGGAGATTTTATTTTAGATGATGTTGACTTTGATGGAGGACCTGGTATATTGGAGATTGTGACAGAAGGTGACGAGGACGATGATGATAGTCAGGTACTTGAATCCTTAAGTAGTGATGATGAGGATTTTGTGGGTAATGGCTTTGGTTATTAGTTTTTAATCGAGGACAAGCTGTAATTATTTCTTTCTTCATTATATTCATTTTTGAGCGAAATGTTAATTATTTTGGCTCAAAATTTTGCTATCTTTCAACTTTATGTCATGCGAATTTATTATGCTGGAAGGTTTAGAGGTGCAGTTGTATATAATAATTGTTACAAACCGCAGTTTTACCGAGATCTTTATTTTCTGCCACCGTGATGTCCTTGCTGCCCGGAATCTCTATTGTGTACCTGGGTTTTATTTTTAGATTTTTATATTATTATTTATTTATTATTATATTTTACTCTCTATCAATCAGCCAAAAATAAAATATGACTTAACATATAACTGCAGTGGAAATTAATTAAAAAAATTAAAAGAAATCTGCCAAAAGGGGTTATTAACCTTTTTGTAAATAGTCACATGTAAAGTTGTCACCATATTTAATTCCATTATTTTCCCGTCTGGTTTCATTTGCGAGAAAAGCGTTAGGGTGTTGCACACGAACAAGGTGAAACCACAAGTTAATAGCTAAAAAAGTTCTTATGGCTAATTCTGTATCACAACTTTTGTTAAAACTGTGGATCATTGCAGCAAATGATCTATCAACTATGTGCATAAGGTCGCCACACTCATACCTCTCCTAATTCAAGTGGTCCTAAACATTCCATCACACTTTACAGTTCAATTTTGCATGTAGATGAACAAATTTAAGCGCTTGATAATATTTATGGACAAATTGATCCTAATTTTAAATGTTATTTTGTTTTTATATAAGAACCGTAAAGTTGCCTTTCATGTGAGCATAAATTTTGGCACGGTTTAATATTAAAATTTTAAAAATCTATAAAATAGAAATCAAATAATAATTCTCTAGCTTTAATATAAACGAGTTTGCATAACACGTGGAGAAATAACCTTAAAATTGTAATAATGTATGTATCTAAAACAGTAATAGCCGGGTCCAAAACCCTTCAATCTGCAGCTCTCACTTCACTCTGCATCTTTCACTTCACTCCTCCCTAATCTGCTTGTAACACAATGATGATGGCAGGGGCATCCAAAACCCTAACAAATCTTTACCCCTCTTTCCCATTTACAACCAAACCCCAAAACCCACTCATCACAAACAACCCAAACCCCTCTTTCCCTTCTTCTCGCCTCCGCCACCGCGCCACTTTTGCGGTCGCCAACCTTGTTCAACCTCCAACCATCGCGACCGAGTCAACCACGCCGGGTCAGTACCGAGTCGACGTGCTATCTGAATCGCTCCCCTTCATCCAGAAATTCCGCGGCAAAACCATAGTTGTCAAGTACGGCGGTGCCGCCATGAAGTCCCCGGAGCTTCAGGCCTCCGTGATCAATGACCTGGTCCTCCTCTCCTGCGTGGGTCTCCGTCCCGTCATGGTCCATGGCGGCGGCCCCGAGATCAACTCTTGGCTCGGCCGCCTTAACATCCCCGCCGTCTTCCGCGACGGCCTCCGCGTCACTGATGCCGATACCATGGAGATAGTCTCCATGGTCCTCGTCGGCAAGGTCAACAAAACCCTCGTCTCCCTCATCAACAAGGCCGGCGCTACCGCTGTCGGGCTCTCCGGCCTCGACGGCCGCCTCCTCACGGCCCGCCCCAGCCCCAAGGCCGCCCACCTCGGATTCGTCGGAGAGGTCTCTAGAGTCGACCCCGCCGTCATCCGCTCCCTCATCGATACCAACCATATCCCGGTCGTTACCTCCGTCGCCGCTGACGAGTTCGGACAGCTCTACAACATTAACGCCGATACCGTTGCCGGAGAACTGGCGGCAGCGATGGGAGCGGAGAAGCTGATTCTGCTGACCGACGTGGCGGGGATCCTGGAGGATCGGAACGACCCCAACAGCTTGGTGAAGAAGATCGACATAAAAGGAGTAAAGAAAATGGTGGAAGAGGGAAAAGTTGGAGGTGGAATGATACCTAAGGTTAATTGTTGCGTGAGATCGCTGGCACAAGGGGTTACTACGGCGAGTATTATTGATGGTAGGGTTCCTCACTCTTTGTTGCTCGAGATTTTAACTGATGAAGGTGCTGGAACTATGATAACTGGCTAACTTTTTTTATGCTTTTTCTTGTTATTTATTCCCATCCTTTCTTTTCTTTTCCAATCGTGTTTGTGCTATACCTTCATTTGAGGTTGCATTGCAGCACTTATTTTGTTATATTTTTTATTGTTTAAGTGCATGTAATGTAGAAAATAGAAGGTCGTTGATCCATCAAAATATTGTTAGCATAAAATGCTGATTCATTGGCCGTCTCTGTATAGTCAAATATTTGAGTGATTTCTTGGATCATTTCCAAGAGACAAACAAATTGGGTTAATAAATTCCAATATACACCTGGGCTAGTATCACTGCAAACATAAGCTTGTGGACAAACCTTTTCTGTGTACTTTTGCATTGCAAGGAGCCTTTGGCTATATACATTACCAAAGAAATTAATGGATTCTGCAAATTTTGATTATGAGCATTTTTTTACAAGGGCTATGATATGCATAATAAAAAGCTTGCAGAATTTTCTTTTACTTGCCCCCTTTTTGTTAATCCGTGAGATCTCCTTCCTTGGGGATTCTAACTTCAACCTTTGACCCAACAAAACCCCAAAAGTTTTAATAATTGGATAGTATCAGCAATTTATGGGGATGATCATACAGAGCAAAGCAAACTGAGAGATTGTTAGAAATATCAACCAATGTGTGATTACTTATCACATGAAATGTTTTTAGCCGTCAATGATTCACTCAGTCTATTTCACATGTGGCACGAGTTTATCAATGGCCACTGCTTTTTATTGTCTACTTTTCTCTCTCGCGATTTTAACTAATGCATGTGTTGGTACTGTAGGGTTTGAAATAAGTTATGTTAGACTTTGTCTAAGCTTAGATTAACATGCGGTAACATCCCGTTGTTTTGTAGGCTAATGGATTTATCACATTAAAAACAGTTAAAACCACACAAATTGATTGAATTTTATAGATACTAAAACTAACTCAAATTAGAGACATAACAATTTAATTGTTAAATACCTATCAAGTGTAGTGAGTTTTTTTAACCCAACTTAATTAAAATAAGTAAATAAAGTCTGAGTATGGTCCTTTTGCGAAAAGTTTTTTTATTTTTTGCACTCTTTTCTACTGGCATACTTGTTTTAGTTTCTATAATTACTTTTAAAAATATTATTTCCTAAAAACTAATCTGACATATTTGTATTATTGATAAATATTTTACTATCATTAAATTCAATTCTGAAACTAATTTCCGAAACATAGTATGCAGAAGCTAAATTGGGAGAGGGGTAGTGATTGGTAGATGTTTCGAAATATACTTTGCAGAATGTGGTAATATACAGTGAAAAATTACATTCTCAAAAATAAGGCAAGTACTCAAAAGTAAGGTACTTATATTTTGATCAAAAACATGTTTTGATTATTATATTTTTGTCTTAAAGCTAAGTTGTCAAAATTAGGTAGAACTGAAGCGAAATGAAAAAACCACAGGTAATTTGGCACAGAACGATAAACCACACAAGATGAAAGAAGGCAAAGTTCTCCAAATTGTGCTCCTATTCTAATTTGGGCTTGGGCCGATTGTAATTGGCCATAAGGAATTCATAAAAGTCCAGTATAACTAGTCTTATTACTCGTTCAATGGATTGTGTTATATATTCAAAGATTAATTATATGACTTAAAAAAGTAATAAATATGTAAAATATGATAAATGAAATATAATATTATTGAAATTACATATAATAACAACTTATATATCAATATATTATTTTAAAATATGCATTTGAGTAAAATTAAAAATAAAATTAGTAACAAGAAATAGTATATTAATATTAAACTATTTGTAACTCATAGAATTTGATATGTTATAAGGTCTTTAAAACCCTTTTTTTTAGATTATATTCTTTGTTGATGTAAATACATCTCTTTTTTTATCTATAATCATGTGTAAACACATGTGAAATATAAAGTCATACATTTTGTAATGATTGTATTTGTTTATTGTTAGTGTAAATCATAATAACGAAAGAAAATATTTTTTTTATGATTATTGAGGGAAATTAAATCTTTTTGGTATAAATGTTTTGCCAATCATTTTTTTTTTAGAATCACATTTGTTGAAATAATTTTTTTTTAAATCTAGTTTTATTATAAACATTAACTTGATTAATATTTCTCAAAAACATAAGACATTAATTTTTAATCTAAGTTTGAAATTTATCAACATTTAAAATTTGTTTAGATTTGTTTCTTCACCAAGTAATAAAGATAAAATAAATTTATTAACCTCTTCTACATATTCAATAGTTGAGCAAAATATTCTTTCCATGAAAGAAACCATGAAATTTTGCATATTATATAAAATTAAGATAAACAAATTCAACTAATGAAAGGAAAAATGTGCCATTATTTTTAATTAAAAGATTGTATTCTTATTTTTTTTAGGGTTAAATATGATTTTATTTTCTTGTGCGGTATTTTGTTTTATCCCTAAAAAAATTCACTTGTATTTTATATCTGAAAAATAAATATTGATTTCGGTTGTTACTATTTTATTTATCATTTTAATATATTTATTTTTTGTTTTAGTCCCTTTAAAATATAAATTACTTTTTTATAGTTTTTGACAAATATGTTTCTGGGTACTAACTTCAGCGCGAAAAAAAAAAACTAAACTAAAAATAATAAAATATCATAAAAACTAAAATATATTTGTAGTGTAATATGATTAATTATCATCTCCTTAATAATAAGAATCTGTATCCTTTATCAAGGAATGAGTGTAACATATATTCTTTGTAAGTCACCTATTCTATGTTCTATTGTGATATGATTGTCCAAAATCACTAACAATGAGCAACAAATGTTTTTATAGTAGATCTACTATGTTTTTTTTTTTAATCTTGCGTTGATTTATTTAGTATGAGCAATTTGTGTGTCCAATGCATATATAAATCTCTTGTCAACGAAATAGTTGAGCAATGGGATTATTATTGTCTAACATATATTTTAACTTTTGAACAATTATCATATTAAGCTATATTTTATCCATCAGTCGAATAACTTAATATTTTTTGGACTACTTTATACAGTAAACATAAAGTTGAGAGAAATTAGGTATTATTAGTTAAAATATCTTTTATATATAGATATACATAGATAATTTGTTTTTAAATAAAATGAAAATGTAGGTTTTAATAAGATAAAGTCTCCTTATTGTTTGTATTTAAGATTTAAATAAAATTAAATTATAAATAAAGTATACAGATATATGTACACGTAATAATTATTATTTTAATTTTATTTGTATTTGTTAATTAAAATGAAATACATAATAAGCTAAAACTTACTATTAAATATAAATTTATTTATCAAAATTACATATAATTAACATTAATTTCAGAAGTTTAATTCTTCATTAGATATAATTGGAGACATTGAATTTAATTTCATCCCATGATGATTATAAAACTGAAATTTCGTTCTCGGATTAGAATAATTTCAAATCTTATTTATAATATAGATATTAACATTCATAATACCAAAACTTCGTTCTATTAATTTGTTTGGCTAGGTCCAAGCTAGACACTTTATTAATTAAAGAACTTAAACAATATTTTGTGGTAAAGAATAATCTGTACCACAAGATATTAATCTCCATTGATGTTTCTTAGTGTTCAATGTTTTTACAATTAATTTTTTCCTGCTAAGACAATCATCTCCTCCTCTCTATTTATTTGTTTTGATTTGCTTTCTAATTTCATTTTACTAAAGTAAATCGTGAAGACTACAACAACCAAAAGTTGATGGTTGGGTCCCTCACTCTTCACTACTCTAGATGTTAACCGAAGATGAACCACGGTAAATTCCCAAATTTTATTTCATTCAACTTTCTTTTCACACTGAAGGATGTCCATGTTGTTGCATTTGTTTCTAGTCAGTCATGCGCTGAGGTTGCTGCACTCGTTTTCTTAGATTCATGATGGGTTACGGTAAACTAAACAGCATAGAGATTCTTTAGCCATATCTATATATTACTCAAATACTTAAGAAATTTCTAGGATCTTATCCAAGAGAGAGTTTTTGTTCATGGATTCGGAGGCAAATATTGGAGAAGCAAAAAACTACATATAATGATAATCCTAGAAGAAGGATGGCTCCTTCAAATCATCCAAATTTTGATGACACGCATTCTATTCTATGCCCACTGCTCGCCTTTCTTGCTTTACCCAAAATGCAGGTTGATTCCGGCACTATATAGACTCAGACAAATCGGTCTTCCCTTCATGTACTTCGTCCTCTGAATCTGATATCATGATTGATTCTAAAGCAGAATTGCGGGTGGGTCTTTGTCTCAATGTTTGCTTTGTAGTTAAGCCTCTACTTTCTAAAATAGCGAGGCTAGGAATTCCAGCTAGCCGCTTGCTGCAGCGAACCCCCTTGGGATAAGAAACTGCATGGCTTGAGGGAGCTTCTGAGTTGCCCAACTCACCATCAACATCATCTTCCTCGCTGCTACCATAATTCTCAACTTCAGAACCAACATCATCATCACTATCAGATATTTGCAAAACATCCCGTTCAGAATCACTGTCTGTTGAAACATCTTTCGTGTTGGATGGATCTTCTGATCCTCTGGTTTTATCTTGGTCGGCGACAGGAGTCTTTTTCCTTTTACTGAATATTAATAATTATACAAGCAGAGTCAGATAGAAACGAATACAACAAGAAAAATTCAAACCACATTTAAATAGTAGCATTTTAGACTTCGGCAGCAATAACATTGCCCAATCAAAGCCAAAACAGGCTTTTCTCAATCACATCCACTTCATCTCAGAATGAGCATGTGTGACAAGGCAATAATGTAAAAGCAGCAAGTATAAGTAGAAAGTAAAATTTTATTTCTCTTCCTTTTTCGTTTCATTTTACAGTTGAAAAAAATACATTTTGCAGGAATAATCCTACACTACAAAGCAAACAGAACATTGATAACAAGGTAGAGAATATTATGTAAAACATACTTTGTCAGCTGTATTGCCTCCTTCATCGTTCGATCGTAAGCTTCTGCAATAAGACCCAAACAGAACTAATTAAAATCTGAACTTTTTAATTGATATTATGAAGAGGCAACGGAAAGAGTCAAAACAAACTTATACTCTTTTTATATTACATATCTTACCAAATGTATAACAAATAGGCCTTCGAGTGCGACAAGCACGTGTATTTCCAGAACAATATGAGTTCCGAACATCCTTTAACAGCATATCCTGCCTCTGTTTTTGCTTTATTGCTCTTTCTTTCTTCTGGACAAATCAAAGATGATATTTTCTTACATCAATATCACAATGTGGGCATTCATTAGAGTGAATGTACACCTATCAAACACTAAAAAAAGGGGATGTCCATACCTTCCGAAGCTTTTCAAGAGCAGGAATAGCATCGCTCTTAAGCTTTGTGCTAACAGAAACTTCCACAGCAGACTTGCTGAGTGAGAATTTTTCCTGCAATTAACATTTAAATACAAAGTTAATGAAAGGCTTCAAATCCAGGGGAGAAGCATGAAAAAGGTAGTAAAATTGATCTTACTTACAGCTACTTTAGAAAAATCTTCAAGATTGGAAGCAAGGGTTTCCCATTGAATAGTGGGAAGCGATAAACGCCTGTCATCCTTTTCTTTTGGAATTGAGTCTAATGTAATAACTTCCCTGTATAATCTGTGACTACGACCTTCTGAAGTTGCATCATACCTATAAGAAAAATAGACGCATTAGCAATGACAATATTAAGGTTTTGAGAATCTTAAAGATTGGAGCATATTTTAAAAATGGAAAAATTACCAATAAGATGTGCCAGTTCTATCTCTTCCTAAGGCATCTTTGCGAAAAGATGAAATTTGAGTTCCTTCTTTCAAAGCATCATTTATGTATGACACTGCATCATGTTGCTGAATGTAAACAAACAACCAAGCAAAATAATTTACATCAGAAAAAATAAAACAGCAACATAGAAGGGGTGGAAACATCAAAGATGATATCAGTAACATAGACTAGGAGGATTGTGTCATGAGAGTTCAAAAAGTATTATATTAACTTATTAAATAAACAAAAATTTAAAGAAACCAATCAGGAGATAATAATACATCAGCTCTAACTTCACAAAGCGCTTTTAGCAGTAGTAAACGATCTGACGGATCAATTTCCTTGTACTGGGATATCTCATGTCTGCACAAGCATTGATGACAGCAGTTTTACTAAAAAGATTCATTGCAATTAGTAACAATATGACATTATGAGTGCATCTCAGTACCCTTTAGATGGTACAAGTGGAATCTCCCCCTCAGCAACCTTGTAGCACATATCCAAACAGCACATGTAAGTAATACAATCAGAAATGGGAAGACAATAGAAAAGGCAAAGTCAGACACAATGTCAGTGATTACCCATGGCCACCACATAATAAGTTTCTTACAGAGTGCAGTCACCCACTTATCAGAATCCTCTAGCGTTTTACTCACAGGTGGCATTCCCTGGCAGGAACAAAGTCAATGCTAAATCCAAAAAAACAACGAAGCATATAGCAATATATATCCAATTCTAAAAAAATGATAGGATAAGAAGGCATCAACAGAAAAATAAAAACCGTATGAAAGAGTAGAATAGTATCATTGATTTGAGGGAGTCAACCAATTTACAGAATTAGTATATTAAGTTCCCCAGTAAAATACATTTCCCTATTATATTTTGGGCTATCCTTACAATTTCACGGGCAAAAGAAAAAATGTCTACTCATATGTCTCCATTGGACTTGGAGTACTTTGGACAATGGATCTAATGCACATTTGGGAATTTATATTAAAATTCAAGGATGCATTTCAGTAGCAGTTTGATTTTAAGAAGGACATGAATACAAAGTCATTGAATAGTGTTACAAGTAAAAGCATATAAATTGGAGCATTGAACAAAATAAACTCAGCTTATACACACAAAACAGTCACATCAATCTAGTAATTTTCACCCTCCAACACTTCTTACCCTTCAAGACACTACGAGCAAGGAAATGGACAAACGTGTAACCACGTCTCCAACCATTCTACGTATCAGAACTCCCTAAAAACATGCGAAATTTACCTTGCAAAAATTACATTTGCACAAGTCCCCCATCGTATTGTCGATACCAATAGCATGCACAGACACATCAATCAATAACTTTCAAAAAAAAAAAAAAAACTTTTTTTCACACACTCTAGCATCTTTCAACAATGAGGAAAAATAACTTACTTTCAAAAGCTGAATATGAAGCCGAGCAAGGGAAGCGTCAGGCTTAACAAGCCCAATCTCAATATCCTCAGCAGAGAGTTTCAAATCTTTTCCAATTATCGGACCAAATACCTGAACAACGGCATCACATGCATAATAAATAACATAAACATTAGTCCCTCTACTTTCACTAAGAAAGAAAACAATGCCATGCAATCTTTTTAGCAACATCGCCATCTAACTGATACAATTTCAATCTCCAATAAATTAAATTTCAGATCTCTTACATCCAAAAAGTTGAGAACAGACGCGAGTTCCCAGCGTCCACGCAGATTTACAATTTCCTTCTCCAAATCATTCCCTTCATAATTTCGGTCGAGGCTGTCACCTTCTTTTGCTGCCTGCATTGTCGCTTCAACTAGGAGGAAAAATTGTTGAAAGAAACAATGTAAAATTTAGAAGAACCAAGAGTTGTATGATATGTGTGAGGAAAAAAATAAATATAAATAGTGAAAGATTTCTGTGCTGTTTCCCGCTCAAGTACTTTTCCCACTTTTTACCACTTCAGGGTTTAACATCTCACACTGTTGTAATTTTTAGGTTAATTTCAGGATCGCGCCTTCTAAGTTTCATTCCCTCCCCAGTTAACTAAAACGCACAGTTCCACCATGATAACTAAAACGCACGGTTCCACCATGATAACTAAAACGCACAGTTTCATCGTAATGATAAATTGTGAGTGCTGATTACCATGGTAAAATTCGGGTAAATTGGATCTTGACATGAAATTTGTTAGTTATTTCTGTTTTTCATGAACAAGGTCATACAAAACAAACAATAAATATTATTTTAATTACTACTAGTTATAATTATTTTTTATAATTTTATCTTTTAATACTTTAGTACTATCTAATAACTTCTATTATCCAATGATATGAACATACACGTTCATGTGTTAATAATAATTATTATTATTATTATTTATATGATTATGTTGATTTTTAACATGTTAAAATTTTGTTTTTTTTTTAAATTTTACTAATGAATTTTTATTTATATTTTAATTATAAAAGTCATAGTGAATTTTATAATTAACTTGTACTATTATTTATAATTAAATAAAAAATATTATTGTACATTAAAATTTTAAGTATTTCATTCAAGTTTAGATTTTAATAACTTAATTAATAATTTTTTATAAAGTAATAAAATGAAAAAAAAATTATTAAGTTTAAAAAAATTATTTTAAATACATTATTCATCACATTATATACTATTTATAATAATTTTGAGAAATTAGAATTATGTGTAATAAACCATCAATAAATCTACGTTACTAAAACAAATTAAACAACACAAAAAAGTTAACATTTTTATCATGGACTCGCAGTCAATAAACTCTAGTAATATATTGAAATTTTTGTTAGATTAATTTCAAATTAAAAAAAAACATAAATTACTATACTATTACTTTACACTTAACTTCTCATAATAATTTATTTCAATAAATTTATTTATTTCTTCTTATAATGGAAAACTACATTTTTGCATTTATTTCAATAAATTTATTTATTTATAATAGTTTTGTATCTATTTAAATTATGTAATATTTGTTATGTTTGTATTTATTTATAATAATATTTTGGTAAATTTTATTATTTGATTTATTTCTAATTGTAGTTAAAATTCACAAGTCCTGCTGCTCTTCTCTTGTAAAATTTCACTATTCTTCTTGCCATTTAACAAGTGATTTTATTGATTGAGTAATAAATATGTAATTAAATAAATAATATATATATATATATATATATATATATAATTTTTATATGTCGATGGACAATATACACTAATTATATATATTCCTCGGCTTATTTTCAAGTTTTTATTATTTAATTTATTTGTAATAATATACTAGCCTTTGATTTTATTCTTTTATTATTATTTAATATAACATGATTATTTTTTTATTTAATATATTTTTAGTTATATAGCAATTTTTTTATGTTTTATTTATAATAATATACTATTCCTATTATTTTACTAATTTTATATGTTATTGTTATTTAAATTATTTAAAATAATATTTTGTATTTTTATTTTGTATTTTTTTTATTTAAAATATTTTTAGTAATATATTGTTTAATTTAAATTAATGTTTTTACTATTTATTTGTTTTCAATATCAATAATGCATTGGTCTATGTCAAAATATTTAGTTATTTAAAGCCCTTACTTTAGTTCTTAATTTATATTTTATTATTTGTATTATGTTAAGTGTGTAAGTTATTTTATATAATAAATAAGATATACACATGATGTGTCTTTGTAGTCACCAATTGACTATTGAAACTCTATTTAGGCTTTAAAATATGTCTTTTAACTTTAATAAGTATCATAAGTTCTATTATGAGTTAGGTCTGTCTCTTTGTGTGAAGTTAAGTATGAATCCACATATTTGATGTGTTGATGAAGTGATATCAAAATTTTCAATTTTTGTTTTTTTACAAATCTCAAGGTTTTTTTTTTTTTGTCACGTCACAATTTTATTGATACTCAGAGGCTTGTAAATACACACTCATTTGTATGTTTTTATTTTTTAGTTTACATCACATGAGTAGAAAAAAAAAAGTGCTCATAAAATTTTGAAAAGTCTTTTTCTTGAATAATCTGTGAACAACTTAAACTTTTATTCACTTTGATGTGAAACCATGTTTTTAAAATAAAAATAATAATATTGTGCGGAGTCTATGATAATTATCTACATATATTTTATTATATATTAAATAAATGTAATTATATATATATATATATATAATACATGTAATTACTATTTTTTAAATAATACCTTTCCAAAATTTCAATTAAAAAATTCTGTTTCTAATCAAGTAAAAAAATATTTTCAATATTAAAAATCTTACTATTTTTATTTCGTATGTTAAAGTAAGTATTTGTTTGTTTATTTTGTCTCTTTCTTTTTTATTAATTATATATCATATTTTAACTTTTTTGGTAAAATATATAAATTATAATAATTATTTTTACTATATATTTTTTATTTTTAATAAAATAATAAACATTTTTATATATAATTATAGATATTATTACGTTTTTTTTTAATTACAATAATGTCATGTTTATTGCATCGCTTCATATAATCTTAAAATAAAATAACATAATTAGAGATAATATATATAGCAAAATAATTACATGTAAATTTAATAATTAAATTAAATATTAATATAAACACTAAATTTTTAAGATTAATATGTCCTTATTATTTTTTGGATGGAATTTTCAACATCTTATACTTAAACTAGTGAGGTGATGTGCATTACTGAGGTGATGTTCCAAATATATCACAATATTTTTATATTAATAAGTTAATTTATATAGTACTATTATTTCAATAAGATTACTAATTAAAACGCTTCAATTTTCCATTAAAACGTATGCATGAATTTTGAACTCCATTCATGTCTTTATTACGGGATCTTCTGACTTCAATAAAGAGTAATTTAATGCGTTAAGAATATTTTGGTACTATGTATTAAATTTAGAGTTATAGTTTTTTAATTATTATATTTTAAACTATCTCTTATAACACTTTGACTTTGTGAGAACAAATGATTGGAGAGGAGATTTTTGTTTTTGTTACTATATTTACATGTTACTTTTATTTGTAGTTTTGAATTTTCTAACAGTAAATTATGTTATAAAACCTTATTGTTGTCAATTATGTTAACATATTTTAACAAAAATAATAATAACATAAACTATTTTCATAAAGTACATAGACGGAACAACAAAATTACAGGAATAATAAAAATCCAATATAATACATATATAAATAATAAGATTAACAGGTGATCAGTTTTCTGGTTTTATGTGTATTATAATAATCTAGTCAAATTTTATGTTTAAGGTATTGTTCATTTTTAAGTTGTAGTGTGTTATGATTTTGTTTTTAAAAGTCATTAATGATTGAGAGTGTCCCGGTGTTTAAGGTCGAGAGTAGAATCTCGCACCACTTATATGTACTCTTTAGTTTGGACTCATGAAGTCCCACATCATGATCAATAGTAGTTTAAATACACCTTTCTCCCTTAACCTACCGTGAGATCGAGAGTGTAATATTATTCTACTCATATATATCACACTTAGTCAAAGGCCAAGAGTAGAGTCTTACTCTCACTAGGAGGTTTATGTTCCGGTACGCTTGTGCACTCGTACATACCCATTAAACTGGGTCAAGACTTGTTTCATTCATACATACCCTTTAGTCTAGACTCATGAAATCCCATGTCATGACCAATCGCTCCATTCTTCCTTAGTCCGGACTCATGAAGTTCCACATTGCGACCAATGATAGTTTAACTACACCCTCCTCCTTTAACTCATCGTATAGAGTCTCGCTCTACTAGAGAGCAGACTCATATCTTAACTCACCATATAGAGTCTCGCTCTACTAGATAGGAGACTCATGAAGTCCCACATCACGACCAATTACTTCATTCATACATACCTCTTAGTCTGGGCTCATGAAACCTCACATTGCAATTAATGATAGTTTAAATACACCCTCTTCTCTTAACTCGGGCTTAAGTCTCACATCGTGACCAATCGCTCCATTTATATATACTCCTTAGTTACTGAGCTCATGAAGTCTCACATCGCAACCAATGGTAGTTTAAATACACTCTTATCCCTTAACCCACCGTATAAAGTCTCGCTCCACTAGGGGGTGGACTCGTGAAGTCTCATATCGCGACCAATCGTTCCATTCATACATATTCCTTAGTTTGGGCTCATAAAGTCTTATATCACAACTAATCGCTCCATTCATACATACCCCTTAGTCCGGGTTCATGAAGTCCCACATCGCGACCAATGGTAGTTTAAATACACACTCTTTCCTTAATTCACCGTATAGAGTCTCACTCCACTAAAAAAATTATGTTCCGATACACTCATAAAGTTTCACGTCATGACTAATGAGAGTTTAAATACATCCTTATCCCTTAACCCATTGTGAGATCAAAATAAAATATCGTTCAATTCGTACATATTTCTTTTATTATTGAATAAAAGTAATTTAATATATAATTATTGAATAAAAGTAATTTAAATATACCCTCATTTTTTAAACTAATGAAACTCCATTCATAAATATTTCTTAATTATCGAGTAAAGAATAATTTAAATATGTTTTACACTTTTTTTTTTGTTAGAATGCTTTTGAAAAATATATCAGTAATAATTGATTTTTTTTTAAACATTTTATATTCAGAGATTAATGTAAGTATAAAATCGCCAAGGTGTTTCCGCAAAATTTAACTATTTAAATTGATTTTTCCACTGTAAAAAGATAAATGACAGCACCAATAATCGCTTAACAAAAACTCTCTTGCGTGAACACGGCAGAGTCTCATGTTCCAACCATCTCCTCACTCTGTATTCAATTCTAATTCACCTTCGTCTCTGAGCGAGCAAAGAAAAAAAATCACACCGATACAGTCACACACGTTAAATTCAACCTGTTTCCGATGCAGTGAAATCACAAGTATCATCATCATCATCATCGCAGCGCAATGGGGAGAGAAACGGAAATCCTCTCTCGCCTAGCCGCGAACCACCTCCACCTCGCTCAATTCGAGCCCTTGCGCGGCGTTCTCCTCGCCCTCCGCGCGCGAAACCGCGATTTTGCCCGCGATATTCTCCAAACCATCGTCGCCCGATCGGGTCGGGTCCCGAATGTTGCGTGGTCCAGTTCCTGCTCCTCCCCCGCGCTCCTCACCTTCTTATCCACGCTCGAGTTGCTGCAATTGGATAACGCTTCCTCGGCATGGAACTTTGACTCCGAAATGCTGCGTTTGCGCGCCGAGTTTCTCTTGTTAGTTCAGGATTTGATCGACCGGCTGCCGCAGGGTGATAGAGAGTTGGGGAATTGTAGAAGAGTTTTGGATAGGGTTTTAGAATTGGGCGTGAAGTGGCTGAGAGTGGACGGGGATGGGAGTGAGAGTGTTACTGTAGTTGAAGAAGGAGAATTGGTCAGTTTGAGGAAGTTGATTTTGGATCACGCGCGTGTTTTTGACGCGCTCTGTGGGAATATACATAGGCAAATTAGGCACTGGGACTGTGAGGATTCCGGGGAGGGAAGTGAGGAGTTGGAAGAGGAGGATGTTAGGGTGCTTCGTGGGATACAGAGGACGGTGCAGGTTGTTCATTTGGATGCTATGAGGGAGAGTCTTAAATCGGGTGATGCAGAAGGGGCAGTTTCTCACATACGTTTTTTGCATTTTGATTATGGAGTTGAGGAACAATCTGAGTACCGGTATGCCTCTTTTTTTTTTTTTTTTTGCTATGGTAAGATGTGATGGTTGCTGCTTTTAGAGTTGTGTGGTTTGTTCTATATCTTGTCTAGTGAGTCGGCCATGCTTTTTCTCTTCGAACTTGAAGCATGCATTTGCCTAGGGAATTCGTATTATTCTCCAATGAAGAAATTAGTTCCCTTATTACTGTAATAACAATAGTAAAATTCTAATCGCACTAGGTGAATCCCTTATGATACCGAGTATTTAAAATAAAATGGTGTTTTCATCAACTTCAGGATTTGGAAGCTTATATAGATTTTGTATTTTTATTTATGGATTTTATTTGAACCTACGGAAAAGAAAGCAAATAATATATATGTACTTATATGTTCAGTTATGCTCTACTCTTTTTCTCAAATTTATTTATTTAGATAAAAAGAAGAATAGATAATAACTTGTTTCTTAAGAAGTTAAGAATCTTTCTCCGTCTTTCTTAATCATTTGTTTTTTAGTTCCCTTGCAAAATTTTCCTAGGTGTTCACTCCTGCACCTTCTCTAATTCTTTTGTAGCATAGTTTTGAAAGATCTCCTGAAGGTTGTCTTGTCAAAAAGTGAGAAGTTTGGGGACTCGTGGCTTATCATGCGTAATCAATTGCTACAAATTTATGGGGAAGCCATTTCGTCAAATTGTAGTGACATAGTTCAAATGTTGCAGGTCAGCTCTTCTTTCTCCCAATTTCATTTACATACTTCTTTCTTGAAGATATTATCTTATGAAAACCTTCAGTTAGTAACATACTTCTATTTTTGCATGGTGTAAGATTTCTTTATCATATTGTATTCTCAGAAAGTGCCAAAGTGACACAAAATCACATGTTAAGGAACAAAAAAAGCACAAAGTAATAAGAATTATATAATTCTGAAACACCTCATGTTAAAGAAAGCAGGCTAAACCATTTTTCAGGCTAGCAGAAATTTCTGGGAATGCTTATTGTCTTTTAAGAATCATTTTGATGATTTATTGAATTATTCCAACTTCTGTTTAATAAGGGCCTGTTACGGATAACCATCAATATGTTTTCAGCTTTCTTCCACTTTATTCCTCCATGAGACCAACTTTGAGAAATTGATTCCACAGTCACTCATCAATTCATTTTGTCTTGTTATTACGAGATTAAGTGTCTTACTTTTGATAAAATGAGTTTACAAGATAGAGTTTCCCCTTAGCCATTTAATATGAAAGAAACTTTATTTTGTCTAACTATATTAAATGTCAATACTTTTTTTTAGAGTATTCATGACGAGCTATTGTCTGAAGAGATTGAAATTGATAGAGCTCAAATTGAGTACTTCATTCCACGTCCTCTTGTAAGGTTTCAAAAATATCTAGAAGATGTGAAGTCTGGGAAGAATTCAGATGATAAAGCTTTATTCATGAATGAGGTAATCAGGTATTGCAAGACAGATATGTACCATTATGCCCGAGTTTCTGGACTACATGTTCTTGAGTGTATTATGGATACTTCCCTGTCTGCTGTGAAGAGGGAGCAGCTGGATGAAGCTAGCAATGTATGTACCCATCTTTGTTATCTCTATCAATGTTCCTTTGTATAAAAGTTGATGTTGTATCCATTGTTATATGAATTCCCAAAGTCTCCCCGTGTAGTTCTTCTACTTCTTACTTCTTGTTTGTGGCAGATCCTCCAATTGTTTCCACTACTTCAGCCTTTAGTAGCAGCCATGGGTTGGGATTTATTGGCTGGTAAAATAGCAGCACGGAGGGAATTAATGCAACTTCTCTGGACAAGTAAGTCACAAGTAATTCGGCTTGAAGAATCTTCTCTTTATGGTAATAAATCAGATGAGGTATTTTTCGACTTTCATGTTTTGAAATGCGTTTTGTTGGTACTAAATGAACCAGTTGATGAAATTTTAGTGAAAAAACTTATTTAACTGTGGCAGATGTCCTGTGTGGAGCATCTATGTGATACTTTATGTTATCAGCTTGATCTCGCCTCTTTTGTTGCTTGTGTGAATTCTGGCCAGTCTTGGAATTCAAAATTCTCATTAATGCTTTCTGGCAAAGAGCAAGTGAAACTTAGCGATGAAGATGCTTATTCTGATCCTTTTGTTGAGAATTTTGTGTTGGAACGACTTTCAGTCCAGAGTCCTCTTCGGGTAATATTTTATGTCAAATTTAGGGCTTTTTAATCAGTATAATTGGAATTATTGTTTATCCTTGGAGGGGTTACAATTGAGACTTCTTTGTGATATTGAATATTTGAACTTTAGTTTATTTATTTTTATTTTTTTTGTTGTTGTTGTAAATATAACAATATAAATCAGCAACAGTTGCTGGGACTGCCTATATTATTATAAAGATGAGAGAGTTAATATATATTATATACATTAATGTGTTTTGTTTTGACCACTATTGTCTTGGATGTTATTCCTCCTTTGTTTTGGTAACAATGTATAAACTATCATGTGACTGCAAATTCATTGATGCCATTTGACAATATTGTACTCTTTGATCTTTACATAGTGGATCTAAATTTGTACATGAAGAAGAGATTCGAGTAGGAAAGAATATGATTGTTGATATTTAAAATCATAAAGGACAACTTCTAAGCCTTAAATAACACTTAATTACTATAAAACTGCAGCCTTTGTTAAAGGAAATATAACAAATGTTGATAATAATAACACTTTTTAATGAAATATTTCGGGATTTATCTGAGATTTACTGGACTATGAAGTATGAATGTTGAAAATGCTAACATCATCTTCTCTGTAGGTACTATTTGATGTTGTTCCAGGTATAAAATTCCAGGAAGCCATTGAATTGATTACTATGCAGCCAATTTCTTCTACTATAGAAGCTAGGAAGAGGTGTGTTTCTGATGTTTTTTTCTCTCAAGGACAGCTTTTACAGTCATCTGGTATTAAGATAGATACTTTTTAAGTGGTTGGTTGTGCTGAGTTTGCTTGTTAATAGATAAGAATCCAGAATAAGAGTATAGTATATTTTTCAGGGAGAAATACAAGAAATGAAATGCTTTAAAAAAAGAATGATGCTGAGAAGTGAGAATTCATTTTGTTTTCTTAGTGTGCAAATGTGTGCAGTTGCACTTAATAAACTTATATTTTCCATCCTAGAAGTTCTGTTAGTATATTTTTTTCTTATAGGAAAAGAAAATTTTATGAAGACCTTTAAGAAGTATAAAATACCTTTTGACGTCCAAAGCCAATATAACTATTGATAAAGATAAAATTTTATTGACCAAATAATAGGGAAATATGTAAAGAACTTGCCAATTTACTGAAAGGCACTGTATGATTTGAGGGTTTGCACCTCTCAATGTGCAAAGGCCACAGTCCTCTCAAATTTAGACAATAGATCTTTATCTCCACATCCCTTCCTATTTATAAAAGACATGCCTTACTTCTTCAATCAACTATTCTAACTAGCTAACTAATGCAACTTGTAGATTTTGGACTTAAGACGTAAGGTCATCTCTATAAAACTGACTTATGAGGTGAAAGTTTTTCAAGCTTCATGAAGACCTTGCCATATTTTTGGTTGGTGCAAGATCCCAACTCATTCTTTCACATCTAGGACTAGACATTTGGAATCTGAACAAACATGAGTGACACAAATACAATAACACTTCATGCGTAGAATTAGACATGTAGAGTATAGACAAATATGGGTGATCCAACAAGGGATTTAAAGTGGAATTTTATACCAACTTAAAATTTGGACTTAGATTTAACTCAATCTTGCAAAATTGACTTGTTAGATATATATTATGCAGACTTTATAAGGACTACATTGACAGTGCAAGAATGAATGATTCTTAAATGCCATAAGATTTCCAGTATAACTAACTGATGGGTATGTATCAAGATCAATCTAAACAAGAAAAAATTTGAAAATGAATGTTTCATTAATGCCATAAGATTGTCATTATCTTTTCATACTAGTGTTTATTATAGAATTAAAAAGAATAGTTTTCCTATATCAACACTTTCACTTCCGTAATAGATTCATGTCCTTTCACGAATATGATGTTTAATTATTTTTTTACCCAAGTAATATTTAATTATTTTAGATGAGATAAACTTACATGAATGATAATTTTGACACCTATATGTGCATTTTTTATTAAACAACTTTGCATTGGGTTCTTTTCATACATTAAATTCAAGAGTAGTGCTAGGTCCAAACCTTTTTCTTTTCTACACCATTTGGTTTGTCTTGATTCAGTTGTATCATCTCTTCTTTTGTATTGATATGTAACTTGATGATATTGAATTTGGTACAAGCCTTACTTGGGTGGCCTGACTTTCTTGACATTCATTCTAATGCGGCATTGTAATAATATGTAATCTTTTGTGCTAACAATTTGTTTTGTTCTTTCAGCCTTATTTACTTTTCTGATTTTTTTTTCCTTTGGCATAGGAAGCAAGATATAGAACTCATGCATATGCGTTATGCTTTAGAATCAACTGTTCTTGCTTTAGGAGTAATGGAAAGGAGCATGTCTGATGAAGTAGAAATCCATCAAGATGTGCCATTATTTCATTTAAAGGACTTGCAGAATCATATGAATGCAATTAATAATCTTCCACGCAAGGTAAGTCCCTTTTCAATTATTTTATTTTTCTATTTTTTTTTCTCTATTTGCTCCCTTGATAATATCATAATTTGTAAGCTATTCTCTTCGTGTATGTTTTATAAGATTTTCTCATAATCTTATCCTCCTCACTCTACACATGTGTTTTTTATTTTTCATATTTTTATTTTGTGATAATTTTTTCTCTTTATTACTTTCATTTATTTAAAATATAAAAAATATATTGTATTTGTTTTCATTAAAATAAATGTAAGGCAAAAGTTTTTGTAGGATGTAACTTACCTTGTACCAGTGTCTAGTTGTGAAAATTATCAAGTAGCATTTATGTGGCATGATACAGCTAAGAAAATAAGGTCTATGTGACGATTGTTTTTCATTTTCTGAGATCTTTTGACGTTTATGGCATTTAATGTTTAAAGTGTTGATATCAATTGTTCAAAGACTATTGATTTCTTTTTCCAGTTATTATTATATTGTGTTTATCTAACACCAATTTTTCAATGTAGATTTTGATGGTGAATGTCATTATTTCACTACTGCATATGGATAACACCTCTGTTAACCTGATGCATTGTGGATCACCAGGAAGCAGTTTCAAATTACCCAATGCATGGTCTTCTGAAGATAGTTGTTCAACTAGAAGTGAAGGGGGCAATGAAATGGTTATACCTTTTACTGGTTTGCTACTTGATATATTGGGGCATAATATTCCATCCTCTATGATTGAATTAGAAAACACACTAGATGATTGTGTTAGCACAACCAGCAGACAGGCCCTTGAGTGGAGAATCTCAATCTCAAAACGTTTCATTGAAGAGTGGGAATGGCGTTTGTCAATTTTGCAGCATCTCCTACCATTATCTGAACGCCAATGGAGATGGAAAGAGGCACTGACAGTGTTACGTGCAGCCCCCTCCAAGCTACTCAACCTGTGAGTTTTACCTGTTTCAAATACACGAAATTCTACAAATGTGCAATTTCATGTTTGTGTTTTTTGGTAATGAGTTACACATGAAAGGTTCATAGTTACAATAACTCAATAACTTTATTTTTTTCTATTCTTGTTATTAAAAATATTTAATACTCTCTCCAGTCTTTTTTATAGGAATCAATCTAGAGTGTCTTCTGAATTTTGTTTTACCAAAATACCCATAAAATTGTGAGTCATTTCTTTACATTCTATAAATAATAGGCATGGATATATTATTGAGGAGTGAGATTAAAACAATAAGATTCAACACATTTTTTGGAAAAAAAAAAAATAGTAATGTATCTTATGAATATCAAGACAATTATGAAAAAAAAAAAGTAAATTTAAGAAATTTTAGGGCTAGTAACTAAATTAACTAATTTTCTTAATCATAGTGAATAAGTTAATTGGGTCTAATAAAAAGGACCGGAGCGAGTAGTGCACTATATGATGGGAGTTTATTGGCATGCATGTGCACTTTGCTGAGGGAGTGTACCTTCTGATGTAATTTATATTTTTTGGTTCTATTTTCTTTTCTTGGTGTTTGGTTCTTCTGTAATAGATTTTGCTAAGAGTATCAGAAATCTATGGAGTGACCTGCTTGTACTGGTTTTCTTTCTTTTGTTTATTTAGCTGCTTGGGAAATTTACTGTCCTTTTATTTACTTATTTGTCTTAATGGTCTTTTGGTATCTAAGAATCTGATTTTTTTTTTCTTCTTCAGTTGCATGCAGAAAGCAAAGTTTGATATAGGAGAAGAAGCGGTTCATCGGTTTTCACTATCTGCGGAAGATAAAGCTACTCTCGAGTTAGCTGAATGGGTAGATAGTGCCTGCAAAAAAACATCTGTATGTTTTTTGTTGCCTTTAGACTTCCTATAACTGTTCAAGTTATGGTTTTGATTGACTTGTTCTGTCATAACAATGTGCTTGGAAAATTTGGGCAGGACCTAGTTATTGATTTTGCAAATATATACCTTGTATGTTCCTTTACTAGATGATGCTATTTACATTTCTGAAAGTGTTTTTCTCGCAAGTTGCCATTCTTTTTTGTGACAAGAGCTGAAACTTGATGAGAAAAATGAAAATACAGCAGGGAAGGTGTGCAGATAATTTCTAGAAGATGGTAAAAAAAAATAATGGAGGATCAATGAAGCTAGAATTTCAACCAAACTTTTCTTCATCTCTGCATACATAGTGACAGGGAATCTTTCTTAAAAGAAAAAGCTTGGGTGTAGTAGCGGATTATCCTAATTACACTCCTATCTGTACCATTTGTAAGTACAACAAGACAACCTTACAAATGTGGGCTTCTTCCAACCAAGTAATACATTTATAACTGCATAAATTGATTACTAGTATAGAGTTTTTTCCATCTTATTCTTGCCAAAACTGGTGAAATGCCTTATGATAAACTCTTCCTTGGTCAAAAGACTCGGTTATTTGCCAAGTGTTCCAAGCATATTAGTCCATTATAAAGTAGCATCCTGACAATGAAAATATACATAAAGTTGTTCATGAACTGACCTGCTTTGGAGTGCTACTTTCCAACAAAAGCGAAGTTTGGTATTAGGTAGGTAATTGACAGGGGTTTGATTGTTTGATATTAAATTTAGTCTTGGGAAGGCATACGATTGCAGGAAAGGTTTTGGGATCGGTTTACCACATGTCGGATAAGGCTGAACATTTGCTCTTAAAACATGCATGGGCAGACACCAAACAGAAGCCAAAAAACCTGAATCATATTTCAATGCATATCTAAGGGCAACGAAACACCCCATGCATGTTGTGCTCCAATCAAGTACACCAGAAAATGGAGACACTGTTCATTGCCACAGAATTCTGCCCCTTTTCTAATTCTGCCCATGACATTTATAATTAACCAGCAAAAATTGCTCATACTCAGTGAGCATGATAATCACTAGATTGTTCCAAAGAAAGGTGACTGCAACATGCACGTGTTATGTTGTGTAGGAAAGAGCAGTGTGAGGCATGCTCTTTGATTTGCTAAGTTGGTTGTAAATTGAAATATTGATAGGCAGCATACCCCCTCCCAAATCATGGCCTGTATGATTTGTCTCTCATCCTACCCTTTTTCGTGATGTATGTAGCAATTTAATGAGTGTTCTTATAGGTTTTCTATTATATCATTTTCAAATTATCCAATCCTTTATCTCTATATACATATAAAAAAAAAAATATATACTATTTGATTCAATATTAATTACTCAGTTGACTAGTCATGGTTGCAATCTTTTGTGTGGCTTTCTTTGTAGTACGTTCTTAATGATTTCTAATTGCAATTAGACATACTTTTGTTGTATGTTTTGCAGGTTGATGATGTGGTGTCCCGTGTACAGGATTTAGATTTTTCCTCTTTATGCTCCCAGTTGGGTCCCTTGGCTACAGTAAGTGCCTAAAATGATAAGAGATTAATTTATACTTTATTATTTCAACTGAGAAGGGAAAAAATGCTTTGTGTATGGCCGGTTCTGAGAATGTACATTTCTTGCCAGATTCTTCTTTGTATTGATGTTGCTGCAACTTCTGCTAAGTCGGCAAAGATGTCTCATCAATTACTTAAACAGGTGCTTTTATCTTTTTTCAATAGATTTTGAGTGAGGTAATTTTTTTCCCTTGACAAAAGAAATTAATTACCAAAAGGGAAGGGAGAATGGCAAGATGAAATCAAGCAGCAGCAAAAGAGATTTTCATGACACACCTAATTAAGGACTTGATTGAATAGGTGAAGTTTACAAATTGTTGGTCTAGGGAAGTTTGCTTTCTAGTTGTAGAATGTGTGTTTCTCTTCAACAAGCCTCTCATACCTAGGATTGGATATTTTGAGAGTGTGAAGATTGTAGGACTGTTTTTTGTTTTGGCTAAATGACTTATTTTGTCCATCTGTTTTTGTCTCTATTATTTTTAGTATCAATTTGGTCCCACGTTTTTTTAAAGTGAGTCAATGTATTCTCCTCAGTTAACGTCGTTAAGTTGTCTATCAATAGAGTGCAACGTGGTACTGATTTGGCCATGCTTGTTGACTTGACATTGATGTGTATGTCACATCTATACCAACGTGAGATATTATTGATGATGTGTTAGACATGATAGCATAGATGTGTCAAACATGATAGCATAGATGTGATATACACTTCAGTGCCACATCAACAAGCATAACTACGTTCCACTCATTAATTAGACAACTTAACAGTATTTATGGATGGAATAAATTGACTAAGTTAAAAAAAAAAGAGTGGAAATAAATTAACTCTGAAAATAATAGTAAGACGAAATTGAAAAAAAGTGAATAAATAGTGGGACAAAAATGTCATTAAGCCTTTTTTTTATAATGCATTGGGAAAGCCATGGGCCTAGGTATTTTTTTTGGGACAGTTGAGGGTGGTCCCATATCAGATATATGATAGACTTTAATACCATAGTTAATTTAGGTTATACTTAACCTCAAAAGCTAACTTATGAGATGTGCATTGTTCAATTAGTCAAATCTATAATAGACAGGGGATCTCAACATACCTTAACAAATAGGGTGAAGGCAATTCTTATCATTAGTTTTATTCGTTCTTTTTTGGAAGAACTTGGAAATTTCAAGCAAGGGAGAGACTAACCATTCTAGACATATTCATTATTCTATTAGGTAATTTTACTGAGATTGTCACCCAGTTAGCATATTTTATTTCCAAGATATGCTTTTGGATGCTTATGTTGATATCTAGTCCTCTTTTTTTTTCTTTAACTCTTACAAGCTTTTGTTGTGTTGATCAGATGTTTTCTTTGTTATACGATGTGCAGGCTGAAAATATGTTGTCTGATATATATCCAGGAGGATCTCCCAAAGAAGGCTCCACTTATTGGGATCAGATCCTTGAGATAGGGGTCATCTCTGTGTCAGGGCGTCTTCTGAAGCGCTTACACAAGTTCTTGGAGCAGGTGAGGACTTGAATATTATTTAATGGTGTAAGAATCACTTTCAAGAAAGTCAGTATGTTCCTTGCAACTTGCAAGCTATAATTCCCTCCATTGATTTTAAGCATTGACATAAACCAACTACATTACCATGTGAGCTTTTGTTATTTCGATTGAATTGTATGCAAAGAAACAAAATACTTTTATTTTCCTTGGTTAACAGTTTTAGTTTTGAAGTCATGTTTTCCTAGGTTAATTTAGAGTTCAATATCCTCTTTCTCACTGGACAATGGAATTTTTTGCTACTTTTTACTTTGGCAAGTCAGGCTTTACTGAGTGGATTTATTTACGCGCGCACACACACACACACACACACACACACATATATATATATATATATATATATATATTTATATATATCAGAATATGCTGATGCATGTACTGCTTTATGGTGATTGGCACTGTATCCTGTCCTTGCTGGACAGTTTTCTGTTACTGACTGTTTGGCTGTAACTTTTATCTAGTCATTGTTTGGTTTGTTATAGACTTGCAAGGATTTCTGTTAACATCTCTTGTACATAGCTGTGTATTTCAGCTCTGTAAGTAATCCGTATGTGTCATATCTCGTCCATGAAAAATATTCACTTCAGAAATTTAGTTTTCTTCTGTTTATTAACATTTTCAATTTTCTTTATTGCGATTTCCCCCTTACCTTTTTGTGGGGATTGTGCCAAATTCCACCTATACTTTAATACTCCTATCCTATCAAGAGCATATAAGAATGCCATACCAAAAAAAGTAGTACGTACAAATGCTGTGCTTTTGGTAATGATTTTTATATGATCTGCTCCTCCAGGACAACCCTCCAGCACTTCAGGCAATTCTGTCTGGGGAAGTTGTTGTGACATCATCTAAAGAGTCCCACCGGCAAGAGCAGAGGGAGCGCGCTCTTGCTTTGCTCCATCTGATGATTGATGATGCTCATATGGGCAAGAGGCAGTTTTTGAGTGGTATCTCTGTATTTTAGTGGGTATTTTAGTCCTCTTTCTTATATAGTTATGATACATTTTTATACTTAAATCAGGTAAGCTTCATAACCTTGCAAGAGCTGTTGCTGATGAAGAAACTGAATCAAGTACTACTAGGGGTGAAGGATTGTATGCTGATCAGGGTGTTACTTCCAACAGTGACAAGGACGTAGTACTCGGGCTTGGGTTAAGAGTTGTTAAACAAATACCTTTAAGTTCAAGTGGAGGAGAGTCTAGCTTGCAGTCTACTAGTTATGACATTAAAGATGCTGGGAAGAGAATATTTGTTCCATTGAGTGGCAAACCCATGACATATCTGTCACAATTCATTCTTCATGTTGCTGCAATTGGTGACATAGTTGATGGGACTGATACTACTCATGATTTTAACTTTTTCTCTGTCGTTTATGAGTGGCCTAAGGATGTAAGGTTCTCAAAATATTTAAATAATTTGACAGTGCTTTATTCTTATATCTCTTACCCATATGTATTGCAATTGTTGCAACACATGGGGTTTTTCAAAATTTTGAGAAAAGTATCTATATACCGTTATTTAAAAAAAAACACCTGTTCTATTTATTGTATGTTCAATATTGACTATATATTTGTATGTCCCTCTGCAACCATTGTGGCATGCTCTCATATAATTATAAATAAATATATTTGTATTTCCCTCTGCAACCATTGTTGTTAAGAATATTATTTATAAAGCGCTTACTCATATTTCTGTTTGTAGAAATAGCCTTTTTTCTCATGGAGATTAGGCTGAATACATTTGATTCTTCCCAGACCTTGCAATGATGGAAACTCATGTGCTTAGTCTCCTTTTATATGTAGTCATTTTAAAAAACTTCATGTTTTATGTGTTGAGCATAGTTGACTTTCTTTTGATTGCCTCTGTTTTACTTCTCTACCTTGCAGCTGTTGACCCGTCTTGTTTTTGAAAGAGGCAGTACTGATGCTGCTGGGAAGGTAGCAGAAATTATGTATGCGGATTTTGTACATGAGGTGATTTCTG
Organism: Sphenostylis stenocarpa; assembly: GCA_963425845.1. Classification (NCBI taxonomy): domain Eukaryota; kingdom Viridiplantae; phylum Streptophyta; class Magnoliopsida; order Fabales; family Fabaceae; genus Sphenostylis; species Sphenostylis stenocarpa. The sequence goes on along the minus strand of OY731406.1, from coordinate 7,468,719 downwards.
CATGTGTGCCTCCAGTTTATCCTCCACGGTCGGGGCATGGATGGGCCTGCATTCCAGTTGTTCCTACCTTCCCTAAGAGTAGCTCTGAAAATAAAGTGCTGTCTCCCTCATCTAAAGATGCAAAACCTAATTGCTATTGCCGATCTTCAGCAACACCTGGAGTGGCTTTGTACCCTCTCCAGTTGGATGTGGTGAAACATTTGGCAAAAATATCCCCAGTGAGGGCTGTTTTAGCATGTGTATTTGGGAGTAGTATACTGTACAACAGCAGTAGCTCATCAATTTCAAGCTCCTTGAGTGATGGATTACTTCAGGCTCCTGATGCTGATAGGTTGTTTTACGAGTTTGCTCTTGATCAATCTGAAAGGTAACTATCTTATCTGTGTATATTGGTTGGATTGACAATTTTATACATACAATATTTTTTCTGACTCTTAATGTTCTTAGACCATTAATGTAAAATGTTAAAACTCTTATTTATTTTAATATTTATTGACTTTATCGCTAGATTTTCTTAAAGTATTTTCTTATGTATACATTGTTCACAAATGAACATATATCCTTTATCTTTTCCAGATATAAATAACATTATACATCTACCTTTTTGTAACATATATTTATATGATGAATGTATGAGTTAGGGTATGTCAATCAAAAATATTTTCTAATGTTGTACTAGTTCTTACTTTTACTTCAAGAAAAGCCTTTCATAAAAATTTGTAAAGATAAGACCAAAAGTATTTTATTTTCAGATGTAAGGTAGAAGAGTTAGAATTTTAAGTAGCAATGGGTTTGGTAGATGAAAATATTTGAGATCCTTTGATAATGTGACATAGTTTGGGGTTTTGGTGCTTATAGGTGGAGCGTAATGGTATACATTTTCTCCATACATTTCTTTGTTCACATCTCATGTTAGCATATGCTTTTATGCCCTCTTTTTTTGGTTTGTGGGGATGGGGCTGGATTCTCTTTGCCTTTTTGGAAATTTTACTGAATAATAAGTTTAACCTTTTCTCCTGATGTGCAGGTTCCCGACTCTGAACAGATGGATACAGATGCAAACTAACCTCCATCGTGTGTCAGAGTTTGCTGTAACTGCAAATCAAACAGCTGATGACAGCAATCTTGAAGCAAGAACTTCTGTTAAGAGAGTTCGTGAACATGACAATGAGACAGAGTCAGATGCTGATGATATAGTTAGTAGCAGTACAATCCCTGTAGCTCTGGCTGACCTAAGTAGCCATGGGATTGAAGCTACAGATTTCTGGCTCGATTCCTCAAAATCTGAAGCTTCTCAACCTGACACGAAAGTTTTTCTTTCTTTTGATTGGGATAATGAACAACCATATGAAAGGGCAGTAGAACGGTATTATAGCTCAAATTGTTGTTCAAACTTTAGTTTTTTAAAGTTTCATTATACTTGCATTAGAATGTTGCCAATTGGGTGTAATCAATGCAAACGAGATGTACACATCCACTATTTACTCAATGTTACTTCATATTAGTGATTAGTGATGTTATTGTAATTGCAATTTGCAATTTAGCTTCTTTTATGGTAATCTGAACTTTCTTCGACTCTAAAGTGAATGACAGTAAACCTTTTTATGAGATAGAGTGGGGGACGTGCATACCTTTTGAATCATGTTCTGTTGCTATACGAATATTCTTGATATTCATGTATTTTCTTTGTTCATAGTTTTAGGGCATTAAATAATTACAACTTGCCTTTCTTAGCAATTTGTTACAGAGTGTCCTTTATGCTTCTGTTTTAGACTAATTGATGAAGGAAAGCTTATGGATGCTCTTGCACTTTCTGATCGCTTTCTACGGAATGGGGCCTCTGATCAGCTTCTTCAGTTAGTCATTGAACGAACAGAAGAAGTCCATTCAAATTCCACACAGCATCAAGGATTTGGGGGACGAAATATTTGGAGCAACAGTTGGCAGTATTGCTTAAGGTTGAACGACAAACAGCTGGCTGCTAGATTAGCCCTAAGGTTTGTAAATAATTTCCTTTTCATTGTTTTGTGGGAGGCAAGTTTATATATCTGATGAATTGTTTATAGGATACACTAGCAGTGCACTATTTAAAGCACACTTTTCAACAAACTATTATTAGGTGACTTTCATGCGAATTCCACTAAAAAGGAAGTAGCCTTAAGGTTTTTCATGATTTTGGGGAAACAAGTTTATATATCTGGTGAAGGATTTATAGGAAATGCTAGCAACAAACTATATAAAATACTCTTTTCATCGGCAAACTATAATTGGGTGAATTTAATGTGGATTCCAAGAGTAGTAGTAGCCTTAAGGTTTATACTGGAAGCTATTTGACATTTACCCACAGTGGTATGTTGGAAAGAGTGTGTGATTTGCATTGTTCATCATTATACTCCTGTGATTGCCAATTTGTTTTGATAGAGACATGAGGAGAGCCCAACCCAAAAAGACTTGTCTATTAGGTGGGAGAGTCTCAAGGCTTAAGTACCACGTCTAGTAGTTTATTTTATTTAATGTAGGATTCCTAACATTGTCACTCCTTTAAAAACCAATGTTCGCGAGGACTTTCACTTTATCGACATTGAGCCAATACTATCCTTTTCCCTTTGGTGGTTTCACTCACCTATCAATATTTGTTTTTCACTCTATCTAACTTATAGAGAGCCCTTTTCATTGCCTAACTTCCATTGAAAACATCAACTGTTTGGACATAAGCTGTGAGTATGGCCCAAAGACTAGTACATTAGGTGGTAGAGTCTCGAAGCTTAAATACCACATCAAGTAGTATATATTAATGTTTTTAAAATCGAACTGATCACCAAATCGGTGAAGACATGGGTTCAGGGTTTAAAAGTTCAACCAAGGTCCAATCAGATTTAATAAAATAATATTTTTATAATATAACAAGTATATAATAAGTTCATTAATAAGAATGTTTTTTTACAAAAGAAAGAAAAATAATCAAGGTTATAATCATGATCACCATAACTTTCAATGAAAGTTACAAATATAAAATATATTAGAAAGTGTAAGATAGATAATTGTTGAAATAAGATAAAAACACGATACAATAACTATTATTTAAAGTTGACGTAACCAATATGAGATAAAAAACAAAAATATATTATATCTTTTATAAAAAATTATATTAATTTTTTTTATATCAAAACTGTTTCAACCCAAAAATCCAGCCAGTTTTCCAAATTTTGTCCCGATTTAATTAAAATCCGGTTATTTGGAAATAACAAACCGGTTTCTAGTCCGGTTCCGTTTAAACCGGCAAGTCCAATCCAGTTTTCAAAATAGTGGTATGTACTACCCTTAACAAAACCGTTCCTGATCCTTCACCTAACAGTTTAAGCTTTTAGGAGATTTAATTCTTTACATGGTATTAAAGCCCAAATGGTCAGGATTTCAGTCCATTCCACCTCATTTTTCTTAAGTAAACTAAATTTCAACACTAGGTAAAGGGGGTTTGTGCATTGTCCATGCCTCAAGCCCAAGTGTCTTGCATGATTGGACCATGTTGGAGATATAAAACAGATTCTAATGGTTTCTCTTTATTTGTAGCATGTTTATCATTATGATCATTATTAAATTGCATATCCAATATTTTTCTCAGTCTTTGATGTCAATTTTAAATTTCAAAACTATTAGGTATGTACACTCATGGGAATTAGATGCTGCTTTGGATGTTCTCACAATGTGCTGCTGCCATCTTCCTGAGAATGATTCCATAAGGAAGGAGGTGAAGTTATATTCTTATTTGAATACTCTATCGTTATATCAATATTGCTACTATGGTATGATGCCTAGATACTCTTAAATGGTTTCGGTATCTGTACTAAGTGCATACCTGATGCCGGCTGTTTGGGTTCTGAGTACATTTTTGATAATGTAAGTGCAATGGTATTAATAACATTTCTCTTGCATTAAATACCTTTTGAGAACATCTTGGTCAAGCATTATAATGAGTTTGACCACACTCAAGTTCAAGCCAGCCATGCAAAAGACCAATTTTTGCTCTAAATGAACAAAGACATCATTCCTTCAAATCCTACTCCCTCTTGAAATTTTTTGTTACTACATATATTTTATGATTTAGTGATTTTGTTGTTACTTCATTTTTATATTTCTATACAATATACACTTTCTCCCATACCTGTACCCTTGTTTTAATCTTTTCCCCATATCTCATGCCCATGCTTTTTAGTCTCTATTGAATTATTTATTGTGTTGTGATGCTTAGGTTTTGCAAATGAAACAAGCTTTGCAGAGGTACAGCCATATATTGAGTGCAGACGATCATTATGCAAGCTGGCAAGAGGTTGTATTCTCTTTTGAACTGTTACATGTCTGATGTAGAAATTCTGTGTCAGTTTAATAGTTTTTTTTTTTTCAGAAGTTTCTATCTCATCTCTGTAGATCTATAGATTGAATTGGAGCTTTCTGTAGTTGATATGCCAACAATATATTAGCTTTTAAGGAAAATATTTATCCTTTTCAATTTCCCGTTTTCTAACGGCCACTCACACCCACCCTCCTTAAATGTTTGTATTTCAGGTTGAAGCAGATTGCAAGGAAGATCCAGAGGGTCTGGCACTTAGGTTAGCTGGAAAAGGAGCTGTTTCTGCTGCACTTAAAGTGGCAGAAAGTGCAGGATTATCAATTGATTTACGTAGAGAATTGCAGGGGCGGCAGCTTGTGAAGCTTCTGACAGCTGACCCTCTTAACGGAGGAGGACCAGCTGAAGCTTCACGCTTTCTTTCTTCGTTAAGGGACACAGATGATGCTTTGCCAGTTGCTATGGGTGCAATGCAGCTTTTACCCAATTTGCGCTCTAAGCAACTTCTTGTAATCAAGCATTTATTTAGCATATCCTCTCCTTGTTCAATTATATAAATTTCTTTACATATTTTAAACTCACTCCTCATATCAAATGAAAATTTCTGTATATTTGAAGGTTCACTTCTTCCTAAAACGAAGAGAAGGGAATCTGACTGATGTTGAGATTTCCCGGCTTAATTCATGGGCTTTAGGGCTTCGTGTGCTGTCTGTCTTGCCCTTGCCATGGCAACAAAGGTGCTCGTCCCTGCATGAACATCCTCATCTGATTATGGAAGTGCTACTCATGAGAAAACAATTGCAATCTGCCACATTGGTAATGCAAATTTATCTTCAATTAGCATGAATTATTATCCATATACTAATTTATTTGGGAGTATTGATAGTAAGGTTGTCAAAATAAAGATCTTGAAATGCACGTGTCACGGGTTGGTTGTACAGTCGTACCTAAAATACACAGTTTTTTTGAGTTAGAATTTATATAGACATAAAATAACCACCACCACAACAACAAAATCCTTAACTCACTAGACCACATTGATCGTTTGAGGCCATTGGTTTTATTAATGCCAAACTCTTAGGAATATTGTTTACCACTGACTTTCTTCTCAACAATTGTTATAATGTCCATCTTTCTCTCCCTCTCCCCATCTTCACAAGGCTAAAAACCATGCTATGTACTTTTTGCATTCATGCTTCCAATACCTCCTCATATACAATAATTTCATATCTTGTCCATTTTTTTGTTGTCTAAATCTATCATAACATTTGCATATTTGCTAATCTCACTTGTTTCTTGTCCCTTTAAAGTCCACCGAATAAAAAATAACTTAATTTAAAATTGTGTATAAAGATTTTATAACCCCCTATTCTAACTAACCACTCAATTCACAAGCTGAATATCCTAAATATAAACTACATATTTTTTCAAGAACACATGTGATATTAGCCCGACTTAAACTTAGATTTTAAGATGGTATTAGAGTCTATCCTAAATTTATTAATGGGTCACCTACCATATTATCCATGCACCAAGCCCAATGGTGGTGGATGCGAAGGAGTGTATTGAGAAAAAAAATCAAGTCCTATATTGACCAGTGATAAGGCCAAAGTAATGTATATAAGTGGAGGGTAACCATCACTTTACCAGCCAATTTTATGGGGTTGATTTAGACATAAATCCAAATACTATGAAGGCCTAAAGTGGCTTCTAGATAATGAGGTCTTGAACATAAAAGAAATTACCACCCGCCAAAACAGATGGCATGTGTATTTGAGAGATTGAGAATAAGTAATTTTGAGTTAAAGATATTGTCACTTATCAAACTTGATTTGAACCCTTCATCCTGCTCTGGATGTTGGCTAAGAACATAGATGTAGATAGCAGGTTTGCAAGATTGATGATGTATAGGGATCATTATGAGATGAAGAGCAGTGAACCATGACAGACTGATAGGCAATAAAGAGAGACGAGGTTAGTTTGGGTCAAAACCACTTAGGTCATGGTTCTGCTACTTAACTCTTCAATATTACAGCAGCTCGTGAAGATCAGTTATTTCATCATCTCCAAAATCTTCCCTAACAATCCCACCAGCCCTCAATCTTGTGTAGGAATGGGACTGGAAGCCTCATGAAGCATAGAATTAAGTGATCTTACGGGCAAGTGTGTGCTTTTGACAGCTATGATAGTGAAGCATTTAGGATACCCTTGCCTTATGTATGGTAGTTTATGTTTGTAATTTTTAAGCAACATTTTGTTTACTCATTTAGATTACTTATTTCCCATTCAATGTAATGTTTGCCTGTATTTCTGTAGATATTAAAGGAATTTCCTTCTTTAAGAGACAACCACATAATTACTACATATGCAACTAAGGCTATTGCTGTCAGTATCAGCTCGCCTCCTAGGGAACATCGCATATCTGTTTCAGGATCCAGACCAAAGCAGAAGACAAGATCAGGTGCTCCACAAAGATCATCTTTTACAAGCAGTCTAAGTAACTTACAAAAAGAGGCTCGAAGAGCTTTTTCATGGGCTCCAAAAAATAGCGTGGACAAAAATGCTCCAAAAGATGTTTATAGGAAAAGAAAAAGTTCTGGACTGTCTCCCTCTGATAGAGTTGCTTGGGAAGCAATGACTGGAATACAAGAGGACCGTATTTCATCTTTTTCAACAGATGGGCAAGAGAGGCTTCCTTCTGTTTCTATTACTGAGGAATGGATGCTTACAGGTGACCCACCAAAAGATGAAAGCATTCGCTCTTCTCACAGATATGAAAGTGCCCCTGACATTACACTGTTCAAGGTATAGTAATGAGTTGATCTTCTAGTAGGATATCATTTTAGAATGTCCTGCTGTTGCTTTGACACATCGAAGAATATTTCAGCATTTCTAATCTCTGATATAATTGAAACCATCCTAGTTGGGAGTTCTGATAGTGATAACTGAAGCGATTGTAGTTGCTTAGTGTCTTCATAGGATATGTCTGTATTGCTTTTATAAATCTCATTTTGTTTCTGCCGAATGCTTGGGTTTCATTCCGTAGGCACTGCTTGCTCTTTGTTCTGATGACTCAGTCTCGGCCAAAATTGCCCTTGATTTGTGCATTAATCAAATGAAGAATGTCTTGAACTCTCAGCTGTTGCCTGAGAATGCATCTATGGAAACAATTGGGCGAGCATATCATGCCACAGAAACATTTGTCCAGGTATTTAATGGGAATAGAGTAATTTATTGATTCTAAGTTTTATCAGTGGTTAATAATGATGGATCTTAAGTAATATGTTTATTTATTTTACTTGAACACTAAAAACAGCATTGTTGTAAATGTCCATCATTAGCATTTTGCTTGTAATTGAAAAATGCAATTATTCTAATATTGAATTTGCAGGGTCTGCTCTATGCCAAATCCCTGCTAAGAAAGCTCGCCGGTGGTAGTGAATTGCCAAGTAATTGGGAAAGAAATAGAGATACTGATGACACATCATCTGATGCTGGTAGCTCCAGTGTGGGTAGTCAATCCACAGATGAGCTTTCTGAAATCTTGTCACAGGCGGATACCTGGCTGGGTCGTGCAGAGCTGCTCCAAAGCCTTTTGGGGTCAGGGATTGCTGCTTCTCTTGATGACATAGCTGATGGAGAGTCATCCGCCCGACTTCGCGACAGGTTGGTTGCAGAGGAACGGTACAGCATGGCTGTGTATACTTGCAAAAAGTGTAAGGTAGACAAATTCCCTTCCTGCAATCAGTCTTGCCTTTTTATTTAATAGAAGTGCTAGATTCAGTTGTTATGGGTTTTAATGAAAGAATATTGCCTTTTAGATTGATGTCTTTCCGGTGTGGAATGCATGGGGTCACGCATTAATTCGGATGGAGCGCTACGGACATGCTCGTGTGAAATTTAAGTATGTTAATCTTTTATTTTTTTGGTAACAAAGCTTTTGCTCATTAAACATTAAAGCTTTTGAAACAATTTTAGTGACAGGACTCAATCATAGTTAAATATTATATATCTGTTTATGTCAAGGGTGATATATCAATTATATATCTCGCACATTTCAGGCAAGCTCTTCAGTTGTACAAGGGTGATCCTGGACCTGTTATTCTAGACATTATTAATACAATAGAAGGTGGCCCACCAGTTGATGTTTCAGCTGTTCGTTCTATGTAAGATGTTATGCATTTATGATAGTTTTCTTTTGCTGCAATATACTAGAGATTTTATTGTAATATCATGTTCAAGAGGCAAGAATGTCTCTATCATTTGTTTCAAATATTGCTTTGTGTTTATTATTCAAAATTATTTTATTTCTTATCTTGTTTGATGGTGTTGTTCAGATAATTAGATAACTAGATGATTATCTGGATTTTGCTGTTAATTTTGCAAAATGTTATCTGACGAATTGGCACATGTTTTCTTGTACTCGAGTAAAATCCTAAATATGTTTATGCTTTGACTTCCGATTGGTAATTCTGGTTAATTCTTTTAAAGTGTTGCTTTCAATTTTTTCTTGTTGGGGAAGGGAAGGAGAAGTGAGGAAAAAACTAGGGAGTGAAGACACCTTTAGATCCTGGACGTTGCACAGAAATAATATCTGATTATGTTTCTGCTTCAGGTATGAACACCTGGCTAAAAGTGCGCCCACAATCTTGGATGATTCTCTTTCTGCTGATTCATATCTAAACATCTTATACATGCCATCAACATTCCCCCGTTCAGAGAGGTCACGACGATCACAACTGTCTGCAAATAATAATTCTGTGTATAGTCCAGACTTTGAAGATGGTCCTCGAAGTAACCTGGATAATGGTAGATATGCTGAATGTGTTAATTACTTAAAAGAGGTGAGGATAACTCTCCCTTATATGCAAATAAATAATAAATGCTCTCATAGTTTAACAGTTTGCTTATATTGTCAAGTTAAATTGATACTCATCATTTTGAAAAATGTTACATAGATTTTGGGCTTATGCAGCAAGTCTTTATTTTAGTATCTATTTTTATATTAAACAATTTTAAAAGTTTAACTCAATTTCATGTTGTTGTTATATGCGTTTTAACTCTGCCATAATGCTATACTATGCCAATTTTTCACCCCTTGGCCAGAGGAAATTTGTGTAGGGAGGCCTGCTATGGCGGCAACATAGGGTGCAATGGTGTGTTTATACAGAAAATTTTCTGGTAAAATTAGATCTAGTAAAATTAGCAAGTTTTGGTTTTGGTCCTTCTAAATTTTTTCTTTGGTTCCTACTATCATGTGACAATATTTAACTATTTATGTGTTTAGTGGAAGGTCAGGTGACTATCCCAAATAACACTTGATAGTGTAGTGGTACTATGTCAACATGAAATACCTTAAAAAAATTTCTAGATCCGTAAACTAAATGTTATTTTTCAACCTTAAATTGAACTATAGAAACCAAAATAGTTATTTTAGAAAAAAATGTTGTTTATAGATATTGTTTAGATATTGTTAACCACATTATCAAACAATATCTTCTGTTTATTCTGTTTATTTTCAGTTACTGTTTTAGTTGTACCTCTCTTTATTATAAATAGATTATCCTATGTGTGGTTTATACACAAGGGAGATTAATCTCAAACCTATTTTTTCTATATTCAACATGGTATCTAGAGCTTAAGGCTATTTTGAAATTTTTTTTCGCCTTTGTCCACTGCAAGAGCCGCCACCACCGCTGCTGCCTGTTAAACTAATCTTTCACATCAGAAAATAGTTATCTTTATTATTGGATATTATTTGTTAGTGTGAAAGTGCATATTTATGAAGGTTCTGATAAGGAAAGATTTGGAATTTAAGCATGTCCATTATTGACTCACCTCTCTTTCTTGGGAACTTACTTGGTGTACTGGTTCACGCCGTTGTCACCGTCGTCGCCTCTTGCTCTGATCCGTTGTCGGAGTTTTATTTTTGACCGGTGACATACGATTTTGTTCGTCTCGGTCAGGTGACCACCATGTCGTTGAGATCACCACTATCGGAGTTGGTCTTCTATGGTCTCCTGCGCCGTTTAGTCTCGATGGACTTGTTTTGGTCTTCTCGTTTTGAATCTGTTCTTCGTGGATTGATTGGATTACTTTAGATTTTTTAGGGTTCGTTCTCCCGCCCTTCATGACTTCTTCCACTCCTATTATTTCCAATTATGTTAATGATTCTTCTGCATTGACATCTCATTGTGACCGAACTCGTTCTCGCAAATAAGGAAAAAAGTGTCCTAAGTGTGAACATTGTGGCAAACTAGGTCACAAGATTAACAAGTGTTATGTATTATATGGTCGTCCTCCTCGATCTGTTGCAGTTGTTTAGACCAATCTTTCTCCACCTTTGTCTGCTGGGGATCCTCCTTCTTCTGTTACATCCGCCACACATACTATATTCAACAAATTTCTCAAATGGTATAAGGATCAATAGTCTTCTAGTTCCACTACGTTTGTCGCACACACATGTACATATTTTGCTGTTTGATCCAATCTTTGTTCTCCTCTTTATCCTCTCCTAATCTTTTACCTTCTGTTACACTGGTTGATGACTCTAGAGAATCATCTCATGGTGTTGGAACCGTTAAACTTTTTCCTTCTTTAACCATTGATAATGTTTTTTATGTTCTTGGGTCTCCTTTTAACTTGTTGTCCATCAGTCGTCTAACTCGTTCTCTTGATTGTGTTGTTTCTTTTACCAATAATTTTGTGTGTTTACAGGACCGAAGTTCGAAACAGGTGATTGACACAGGATATGAGTCTCATGGTCTTTATCATCTCCGTCTCTCTATACATGTTGTTGCAATTATGGAGTCTTCTTCTCTTCTTCATGCTCAGTTAGGTCATCTGAGTCTTGCCAAGTTATAGAAACTTATCTCTACCTTGTCCAACTTATCTAGTTTGGCATGTGAGTCGTGTCAATTAGGAAGCATAGTCATACTTCTTTTTCTTGTAGTGTCACACGTGGTGTTTCGTCTCCTTTTGCCGTGGTTCATTCTGACATTTGGAGACCTAGCCGCGTTAAGTCTACTTTATGTTTTCAATACTTTGTTACTTTCATTGATGATTATTCCAGATGCACTTGGTTATTTTTTATGAAAAATCGTTCTGAATTATTTTTTATATTTCAAACTTTTTTGAATGAAATTCAAACTCAATTTGGTGTTTATATTAGAGTTTTGCGCAGTGATAATGACTGCGAATATCTTTCTCATTCTTTTAAACAATTTATGGCTTCTCACGGTATTCTGCATCAAACTTCTTGTGCTTATACACCTCAACAGAATGGTGTAGCTGAACGTAAATAGATATTTTATTGAAACAACTCGCACTCTTTTAATTCATGGAGAGGTTCCTCAATATTTTTGGGGTGATGTTCTTCTTACTGCATGTTATCTCATTAATCGCATGCCTTCTTCGGTTTTAGATAATAAAATACCTCATTCCATTATATTCCCTCATGAACCTCTTCATTCCTTACCTCTAAGAGTTTTGGGTCTACATGTTTTGTTCATAATTTAAGTCCTGGTTTTGACAAACTTTCTCTTAGATCACATAAATTTGTTTTCTTATGGTTTACAAAATCACAAAAAGGATACAAATGTTTTTTTCCTTCTCTCAACCGTTATTTTCTGTCTACAAATGTCACTTTTGATGAGTTCTCTCTTTATTTTAAAAGTCAATATTCTCCTCTGTCTCCATCCAATCTTGTCAATACTCCTAGTACATTTAATGTTCCTGTTGTTTGTGACCCCCTAACTGTGTCTTCTTCACCATTAGTTCTTGCTCCACAGTCAGCTTCTTCTCCACCGCTTCTTCAAGTTTATAGTTGCCGAAACCAATCACAACCACCACCATGTGACTCCACTCAAGTGTCAACTACTCTGTCTCCTCCGGATCTGACACCTGAGTCTAACCTTCCCATTACCCTCCGAAAAGGTATATGTTCTACACGTAATCCCTCTCTCCATTATATTGCTTTGAGTTATCATCGACTGTCATTACCTTTTTATACATGTCTTTCCTTTATTTCTTCTGTGACCATTCCAAAAACTGTTTGTGAAGTTTTAGCCCATCCTGGTTGGCGTCAGGCCATGACAGATGAACTAAGTGCTCTTCATAATAGTTGAACTTGGGAATTAGCCCCATTACCGTTTGGGAAATCTGTTGTTGGTTGCAGGTGGGTGTTTGTTATCAAAGTTGGACCAGATGGTACTATTGATCGCCTCAAAGCTCGTCTTGTGGCCAAAGATTATATTCAAATTTTTGGATTGGATTATGGAGATATCTTTTCCCCTGTGACAAAGATAGCTTCTGTTCGTTTATTTATCGCCATGGCCGCTCTTCAACAATGGTCTTTTTATCAACTGAACGTTAAAAATGCTTTCTTCAATGGTGATTTGCAAGAAGAAATTTATATGGAGCAACCTCTTGGGTTTGTTGCTCAGGGGGGATTTTTTGGGATGGTATGTTGTCTTCGCAGATCCCTATATGGCCTAAAACAGTCTCCTAGGACCTGATTTGGAAATTTTAGCAAGGTTGTTCAACAATTTGGTATGACTCGGTGTGAAGCAGATCATTCTGTCTTTTATTGACACTCGAGTGTTGGATATATTTACTTGATAGTGTATGTTGATGACATTATTCTTATAGGTAATGACAACCATGATATCTCTCAGTTGAAACAACATCTCTGTCACCATTTTCAGACCAAAGATCTTGGCAAACTTAGATATTTCTTGGGTATTGAGGTAGCACAGTTCAATGATGGTATTGTTATATCTCAGAGGAAGTATGCCATGGATATTTTGGAGGAAACTGGGTTGATGAGTTCAAAGTCTATTGATACACCCATGGATCCCAATACTAAACTTCTACCAAATCATGGGGAGTCTATATCTGATCCTGAGCAATATAGAAGATTGGTTGGAACATTAAATTATCTTACAGTTACTCATCTTGACATTTTCTTTTTAGTTAGTGTGGTAAGTCAATTTCTTAATTTCCCATGTGAAGATCATTGGAATGCAGTTATTCGTATCTTGAAGTATATTAAATGATCTCCTGGAAAAGGATTGATATATGGTTCTAATAACCATACAAGAGTTGTTTGCTACTCAGATGCTGATTGGGCAAGATCTCCTTCGGATAGAAGATCTACATCTGGATATTGTATCTCCATTGGTGGTAACTTGATCTCATGGAAAAATAAGAAACAGAGTGTTGTGGGAAGATCCAGTGCAGAAACAAAATATAAAGCTATGACCTCAGCTGCCTGTGAACTTGTTTGGCTCAAACAATTGCTTAGAGAGTTACAATTTGGAGATGTCACTCAAATGACACTTGTGTGTGACAATCAGGTTGCTCTTTATATTAGCTCTAATCATGTCTTTCATGAGAAGATAAAACACATTGAGATTGACTGTCATTTCATTCAAGAAAAGATTATGTTTGGAGACATCAAGACTGAGTTTGTTAACTCAAGTGATTAGTTAACAAATATTTTTACTAAGTTTTTACGGGGGCCTAGAATTGATTATATTTGTAATAAGCTTGACACATATGATTTGTATGCTCCAACTTGAGGGGGAGTGTTAGATATTGTTTAAATATTGTTTGATATTGTTAAGATATTATTAGATATTATTAATCACATTATCAAACAATATTGTTTTTTTACTTTCAATTACTCTTTCAGTTGTAGCTCTCTCTATTATAAATAGATTACCCTATTTTCTTTATATTCAACAGGTACTAAAAAAGATATTCAAGCATATATATTTATAATCTTGGTACATAGAGAATGCTTGCGAACTCTTATAAAGTGGTTTAGTCTTTATTCAACCGTACAAAATTAGCTTGTAAGGTGAGGATTGCCCCCCTTTATTTACCGTATTTTGGCACTATCTCTAGTCGTGTGGAACTTTGGTTTTTCCCAATACACCCCATCATGTTCATCACTATTGAGCTTGATACGGGGATAACATGATGAGTGACCCTTTTAACGGATCTAGGATAGACTTTGGTAGCTTCTTACAAAATGGGTATACCTAACTAAATCCTACAAAACCAGCTTATTAGTGAGTATTACCAACATTTATATACTTTGTCACTATCTCTAGTCGATGTAGTATTTGGGTTTTTTCCCATACTAACCTTTAAAATTTGCTTGCAACTTTTAGATATCCTAATTGTTATTTCAAATTTTGCAGTATGCTCGCCAGCATTTGCTTGGCTTTATGTTTAGGCATGGTCACTACCATGATGCTTGCTTCTTGTTCTTTCCCCTTGATGAAGTTCCACCACCACCACAACCATCAATCACAAGTGGAGTGTCTTCTTCATCACCCCAAAGACTAGATTCTTTGGCAACTGATTATGGAACAATTGATGACCTGTGTGAATTCTGCATTGGTTATGGTGCTATGCCTATTTTGGAGGAAGTCCTTTCAACTAGAATGTCATCAACTGAATCCCAGGATGCAGTGGTGAATCAGTATACAGTGACAGCCCTTGCCCGTATTTGCCTCTATTGTGAAACTCACAAGCATTTCAATTATTTATACAGGTTTCAGGTAACTCTCTAAGTAATGAGTAACTATAAAATTTTACTGTGGAGTAATCTTCCTTCTATCTTTGGAGGGCATAGGGTCTTCCTTTTTCTGTTGGAACACAGACAGTAATTTGGAGTTGTCTACTAGGATTCTTTGCTTTTATTTCCTAAAACCTCTTGCATTCTGTAATAAGTTTTTTTTTTTTTTTTTCAAATTCATTTACTGAGTTTTATATTAACCATGTTAGGTTAATTTCAGGATACTTCAGTTAATTTTAGGTGCAGTTCTTGTCAGTGATCATTAAATTCTTCTGTCCTATTATTCAAAACACAAAGGATAACTGATGTTTGGCACGAGAGTAAAACATTTTTAGAAATATTCTTAACATCAAACTGATCTTTTAGTTTGACTGCAAGTCCATCACAATGCCCGCAAAGATTCTTAGGATATATCCATAAAACTCCAACCATATATATCCACAACACTTCATAAAAATGCATTAACACATGATCTCCACAATAACTGCTCTCATCAGTCCTTTATACACAACTTATCCTAGCAAGAAAAGAGGTTGTATCTAGAAAACAGAATTTTGTGCATGGAACAAAACTATATTGTTTGTGTTACAAATATTTTCTGCATTGAACAACATTTTTCATGACCACAGAACCAGCTTGAATTATAAAGTATCATGACATCTTTTAAATTTTTTTGTGGGGTAATTATTTTCAGTCTCTAATGATGTACAACATTTAGGTAATCAAAATGGACCATGTTGCTGCTGGACTATGTTGCATTCAGTTGTTTGTGAATTCTTCTTCACAAGAGGAAGCCATTAGACATTTGGAACATGCCAAGGTATGTCCATAATTTGATAAAATAAAAAGGAAAGATAGAATGGTAACTTTTAAGCATGCTCAAGACATATATGTTTATTTTTATTCAATATGTCACTAATATTTGGCTTTACTTTTGCTAAGTAACTTTTTTTTTTCTTCTTTTAAGTATGCTCAAGACATATATGTTTATTTTTATTCAATATGTCACTAATATTTGGCTTTACTTTTGCTAAGTAACTTCAAGTACATTCTTATAACTGCAGGACTATTGAATTTTAGAGTCTTTTTCTTCCCTATATGTTTTATTTTGAGCACCTTGTTGCAAGAAAGAATATTAAATTTAAAGATCTGGAGTGATTAAGTTGATATGGGTTGAAGCTATTAAATTAAGAAGCAAAAGGGTATCATTATGGGACATAATGTGGAATGTTGGTTCGATGAAGACTAATTCATAGATGGGGCTACAATTAACAAATCCGACTAGATTTTTCTATCACAATTTGTTGTTGTTAGAAATAGCTAAATATAGGGGTCCAAACCCATCTTTTTTTTTTTGTATCATGATATTTATATATATTTGTTGTCCTACTGTGCAAAATATACAGAGAGATTTTATTCATATATCTCTATCATTTATCTTAACATGATATCTAGAGTCTAAACTCTAACGTGTGCCTTCTTGGTGGACCCATTATACATCAATGTCAATTTTTTTTTGGTAATCGTGTTTCATTTCAATTTTTTCTTTTCTTCTTTGCCTTTGTGTTGTTCCGCTTCAGTCACTGCCACCATCTGCGCAACTGTATGATCATCATCCTTTTGTTGGGTTTTTGTTTGCTCTCTTGTTGGTTTCCCTGTTGTTGTATTTTCTCTCCTACAGAGCCTTCACCTTTTCAATATTTGTTAGGCCTGATTTTGCTATTTTCACTAATTATGTCAATGTGTCTCTCTCCATTGACAAGTTAAAGGGAAATAATTGTAACATCTGAGCCTCTAATATTAAGTTTTGGTTGAAAGGACAAAATTATGTTGATCATCTTACATAAATAGCAGCATCTATTGATGAAAAAAATCGGTCTTATTGGTCTAAAGTTGATTCCTAAGTTTGTAACATTCCGAAATAGTAGAATTTATTATATTTATAACAAGTTTGATACATATGATATATATGCACCAGAGGGAATATTAGAAATAACTAAATATATGGGCCCGCCCATCTCTTTTTGTATCATGATATTCATATATATTTGTTCCTTTATTATGCGTAATACACACGGATTTTGTTGCTAACATAAATGGAGGTTGAGTTTTTTTATATACCAATATGGATTCTCCCTACATTTGAAAAAGATTTTTTTTCTTCAGGAAAGAAAGAAAAGGTAAATACATATGTTAATTTAATACTTGTATCCATCCTCTTTTCCTGGGCAGGAAAAGCATTATTGATTTTATAAAATAAAATTCCATTTAAATTGAAATGTTAACTAGGGATACCCCGCTTTTAAGATTTAAGATTAAATTGATTGGTGAAGGCACATGAACCAAATCACAAGAGTTTGCCCCTGGCATGGACAAATATTTTTGTGTAGCTTCATTAAATCATAGAACTTTCATGGAATATCCCATTAGTAGATAAGATAAGCAACTTGAGTCAAAACATTTTGGATCTACTAAATGGTTAGTGGTGCTACTAGATTACTGAGAGATGTTATAAACTGAACAATGACCAAGAAGAAGGAACTTTGGGAGTTATAGATGGTCAAGCTTTCTTTCTGTGACAGACAACCTTCTTATTTGACTTATAAATTAAAAGAAGCCTTCAACTTCTGTCCTCAGATCCTTGTACTCGTAAATTCTTGAGTAAATTTATTAAAACAATAATGCAATGAATCATAAAAATGCATACTTAATTATATCAATTATAATAATCTTCTTTAATGTATGTTATTCTGTGTTAATAATTCTGTGTTTTTTTGTATGATAGATGCACTTTGATGAAGGATTGTCTGCAAGGCACAAAGGTGGGGAATCTACTAAGCTTGTAACAAAAGGTCTTAGAGGAAAAAGTGCATCTGAAAAGCTGACAGAAGAAGGTCTTGTAAAATTTTCTGCTCGGGTATCAATCCAGGTAATTGGATATCCCAAATCCAATACTGAGATCTCAGTGGTTTAATGATTAAATTTTGAGAGCAGATCTGGCAACCCAATATATTTGCAACTTCCCTTGACTATATGGTAATGGACATGCAAATATATGTGTATGCTCATTTGTAGACATACTTTTGTTCGTAAGCTTTGATTCCAGGCATTATCTCTTGTTAATAGAAATTTCCACGAAATGTATGCTTCTTTGTTTTAGACTTCTCATATAATTCACTTCAATTTTAATTTTACTGCTTTTCAATATATTTTGATGAAGAATTGTTTGTGAAATCATATGCTTAAGCAGATTTGATGTATTTTGTAGGTTGAAGTTGTTAAATCCTTTAATGACTCAGAAGGACCTCAATGGAAACATTCACTTTTTGGGAATCCAAATGATCCAGAAACTTTTAGGTTTGTTCAATTAATCTTTATTTAGTAACTTCAACCATCTATTTCTCTTTCTTGGAGTTAGTTCGATATCCCCTTAAAATTCACAGTAAAAAAATTTAGGATTTATATTTTACAACTTTTTTAAATAAACTGTCCTCAAACTTTTAAACCATTTTTTAGGGGACTTCAAACTTACTGTTGTTTTTAAAATATTTAGCATGCATACACACAAGAATGTGTACTGGAAATGTTCACTTTTTGGGAATCTAAATGATCCAGAAACTTTTTAGGTTGGTCATAGAGGATTTGATCCCCTGTCATAAAGCATCTATCCTGGAAGCTAAGCTGTTTCGTTAAAACACATAATTAAGTTTTATGCCTAACATGACCCTTGATGCACAAAAAAGTATTTAGATGGATTGAAGAACAACTTATAATTTATATCTTCCATCTCAAGTATTTTTTGATGTACTTGTATATAGAATTATAGGGTCAACTGCCATTATAGTGCTCTTAATGACTGCTAAAGTCAACTGTAGGAGTTATATGGACTTTTCCACTGTCCATATTACATGCATTCACGTGCTTCTGTTGTTGTGACATGTAATATTTTTATTTCATAGTTTTACATAATGACAATTATTACAAATGCTCGTGATATTTTTAAAATTTCAGAAGAAGGTGTAAAATTGCAGAGGTTCTTGTGGAGAAGAATTTTGATTTGGCATTCCAACTGATCTATGAATTCAATCTTCCTGGTAACATCGATTTTACTCTTTAAATCTGGTTCTGTTGTCTTATTTTTAGCTCCACAAAGTTTTTTCAGCTTACTTATCTTGGTTTTCTTTTTGTATCATGCAGCTGTTGATATATATGCTGGTGTTGCTGCATCTCTTGCTGAGAGAAAAAGAGGCAGCCAATTGACAGAATTCTTTAGAAACATCAAGGGCACAATAGATGACGATGACTGGGATCAGGTAATCCAATTACATCTTTTTTTCCCCTACTACTCTTAAAAGAGCATTTTTTTTTTAGTTGAATGGTTTAATGTGTCTCGAAAGTTAAATGAGTAGAACTCTTTTAGCATGTATTTGATTCTACCAATTTTATAGACCTAAATTTTCAAAATTCCACTATGAAAAATGGAGCTTAGCTCCTTACGCTAGAAATGTTCTCTAACAAACAAAACCCCAAAAGATACAGCATGACAAGCCATGGAAAACAGAAACCAAATAGACATGGTAAATAGCATTTGACACCAGACATAGTGTCACTCCTCCAGGCCAAAGGCTTCCTCTTTTCCAAATTCTTTGATGATTCCCTCATATTTCAGCTCCCCCCTGTATCATTCATCTCATCATTCTGCCCATGGTTCTCATTCGATCTTCCCATCTTTCCAGACTATTAGTCGTTTCTCTGATCCAACCAATTTCTCTACTCCTTCACTCCATTTCATCCTGTTAAAAATATATGCCTAAATATATGTAATTTGAATTTGAATAATTTTGGTTTTAGGAATTTTGTTATGTTTCAAAATATAGGATTTGTTTAGAAAAAAACTATGATATTATTATTCTTATCATTTACATTAAGAGCGCTTCGGTTTGATTTTAAAATTAGAATAATGTTGAGATTTGAATTGTGTTATACTTTAGCTCTATACATGGAGCACGCCTCCACAGATTACATATCTCCTCTTTTAAAACTATAGTCTCTATAAAAACACTCTAACTCCACCTCCAACAGCCCTTTTCTACTGTTAGTGTCCTTCTCTTTCTTTCCTCCCCTGAAAAAGTGTCAATGATCTGTAATGCCACTAGTTTTTTATAATATAGCTTTAAATTCTTGTTTTGTTAATTTGGAAAACTTGACTGTATAAAGTAGTCTTTAAGAATTATATATAGACATGGGCTTTATATTGTCAAAACAGGTTAGGAAATTAAAATGTGTTTTTTCTAACCATTTGAGTTTATGGTTTATTATTATTGATTTTTTGTTCTGTTACAGGGGGATTATATTTAACAAGTGTTTTCAATGTTTCCAATGATGCAGGTCTTAGGTGCTGCAATAAATGTATATGCAAACAAGCATAAAGAGCGTCCAGACCGTTTGATAGACATGTTAACTAGCAGCCACAGGTGAGGGCTTTTATCTATTTTTCGTCATGCATTTTTTTTTTTTTTAATTTGGGATATTTTATAGAAAATTCTTTGATATTTTTACAAATCATTCTTCTTTCTCTAAAAATAGATTTTAAGTGCAGAAATTTTAAAATCTTATATCTATAGCCATTTTTCAAAAGAGAACTAGACAAACAGTTTCTAGCTATAATCCTCTCAATACATGATGCCAGGTGCATTTTCCAAAGCCTTTTCTTTGCAGTTATTCTGGTAGAACACCAATTGATAAAGTGTAATAAAATATAATATACAACACTGGAATCACATAATACAGCAATACACTTCCCGATCCAGAGTCAAAAGTCTCCTGTCACAAACAATGCAGCAATACACTTGCTGTTCCAGAGACAAGTCTCCTACAGAGAGTATTCTATCTCCTCAAACTACAAACAAATAACTTCACACTCCCCAATTACACAGCTTTCTGTCGGATATATACTCTTATACCTAACTATTAACAGTTATTTTCTACAACCATGTCATCCTGCAGTTTCTAATATAAAATATTAAAATTATTACACATTGTTATTTTGGACACATAATCCAAGAATTTCTAATCCGGTTTTCAAAGTTATTTTCTACATAACTTTCACAACTTCCCTTATCAGAGTGGCAATGGAATTCACCTTAACACGTTTATTTTATTTTTGAATTGGTCATGCAGAAAGGTTCTTGCTTGTGTAGTTTGTGGTCGATTAAAAAGTGCATTTCAAATTGCTTCACGGAGTGGTAGTGTGGCAGATGTTCAATATGTTGCTCATCAGGTTACCTTTCTATCTAGTTTAGCCTCATCCTTTGATTTCTTTTTTTGTCACTTTTCAAATGGAAACTTAATCAATCAGCTATATTAAAAAAAACTGGCTAGTGAGGTTTACTGTTATATAACCCCTGAAGTAGTTAGTTATGGGGGTAACCTAACATTTACACTGAATCCAAAGCTTCAAATACATAGCAGCTAGGATTGAATGTCCTATATCTGGTTGAAAATTGAATGTTCGGATATTAATCTCACCTGAAGGTTGATTCACTTTGCTAGTGTCGCATGGATTATCTAATATCGGGCCCTGTCATCTATCTCTGATTCCTGCATGTTACAAGGCACTTCAAATTTGGATTGGCGTTGTTCATAGCTTACTCTAACTTGTACTACCCTCCTGTTAATAGAAATTGTGTTTTTTTGCTGTCTTGAATTATGAACTTGAATATCATGATTGACTGACTGTTAGGATGGATTATTATGAATTTGTTTAGATAATATGTTGTCTTTTTTAAGGTAAAACTTTAAGCACCAAGAAAAAATGTTGGAAATGCCTTTTTCTAGGGGGAGACGGCCAATTCAAGATGAACTTATCTGCACAAAATGAAAAAATACTTTTTAACGGAAATAAAGAGGTCCACGTGTTACTCCACCTGAGGAAAATTCCTGTCTATTTATCAGTGATAAAGGAGCAGATGCCTCAAAACTCCTTGGAAAGAACCTAATGTTGGATTCAATGTCTAGTAAATATAGTGCTTGAACTCGTTCTTCTCATCTCTCCCAACTTCCTATAATGCATTGGATGAACTGTTAATTGAAAATGTGAGAAAAAAACGTTTCTTTGATTTGATGATCGTACAGATCCTGTTATTTGGGGTGCTAGCACTTGCCCTAGGGTTTTCAATACCACCTGCACCTCACTTATCAAGAATTTTCTTTTTCTCATTTGTGAACTTGACTTACGCAACCATGGCCTTTAGACATGTAATTTTGCTAATAAACTATTATTCTTCTTGCAGGCACTGCATGCAAATGCACTTCCCGTGCTTGATATGTGTAAGCAATGGTTGGCTCAATACATGTAACCTATTGCTAGAAGAATCTGATTTACGAAAGTGCCAATGGTCTATTTATTCAACTCATGTCGAGAAAGCTGGAGTTAGATCATAACCATTTCCCAAGAGAAATAGAACGAACCAAAACAATTGGAGTCAAGTATTTATCGTAAAAATCAAGATATCATATTTTGTTTCATTGATTTCACAGTTCTTGGATTTGTTGAAGTGGATTTCTTGGTCGAGGTATATACAAACATCCAAGTTGGTCCAACATGTGCCTGGTATGGCTTCCGTTGCCAGGTTTGAAAGATTGAAGATAAATCATCACATCCCCTGCGCAGAAATTGGTTTTATCCTTGGATCTCATGCAAACACTGAATTTGGGATCATCTGAATGTCGACAATACATGAAGTTCTTTACGCACTCAATGGAATTGACTCTCTTGCAGGCAACAAAAGTTACTCTTTAATACGACATTGGAAAAGAGAAGTCTACAATTTTTTAGTAGACTATGAATCTTTTAGAATAGAATATTTGTACATGAATTTTGAGCTTTTCTCATTGTATCAAAGTCCGTTGTTGTAAAGATGTCTTCAATTTGATTTTACGACTGTCACTTGATAAATCACAGGTGGGTTAGATCAACGATACTAATCAAAAGGTAAGGTGGGTCGTATTTGCTTGATCTGCCGATTCAATAATATTTATCCTTGGGTTGTACTGTACCTAAACCATGAACTTGGAAGAGCTGAATCACCAATCAAATCAATTTGTTAATCTAACATTTCATGAGAAAGAAAATTTAATGAAGTTTAAATTTATGATGAACAATATAAATCATAGAGCAATTTTAGTTAAGCAACCATTCTCTTTATATTTCTGAATGTGTTTTTAGAGAACATTTTAATAAATATCATAAATTAAGATGTTGATATTAAAACAAATAAATAATTTATTACAAATAATCAATACATACCATTAAGCATATATAAACAGCTTTTACTTTTTTTATGCAGTTATTAGAACTGCCTTTTAATTTTAATTCCCTAATTTTATTTCTAAACAATATAGACATCTGCCACGCGATGAAATGCTCGTTGTGTATTATTTTATGCGTATATAATTGTTTCTTATTAAAGAAAAAAATGTTATTGCATCATTATACAGGTTGCAATTCTAAAGAAATTAGTACGACGACGCGCTTCAATCGTATCCAACATTCTTAATACAATTAAGAACAAAAAATACAAAATGAGAAACCAAATCAAAACTTATTGAAAAAATATAAAATATTTGATATAACAATTATATTTAGTGATAATACAAGGAGAACCCATCAAGTAAAATTTAAAATTCTAACCATAAACAGCCAAACTATTTATACATCTATTTTGTTTCTTAAAAATACGTGGAAATCTGATTGGTATATCTTTAGTTCAATTCAAAATATTATTTCATTTATTCCTTAACTTCCAAGAACAATTTAAATAAGTTTTCATACGAAGTAAAGAATTTGTCTCTACCTTAAAGAATTTTTAACCTTTTTAAATAGTGATATCAATAGTCGAATACCACGTAGGAGTTAAGTTTCAAAAGTATAAACTTCGCAAAATAATTCATATTCTAAATTTTTGAATTTCTAAAAATTTCTCCATGTGATGTTTTGTTGTCGTAAATGTAAGATCTGACCTAAATACGAAGCTCAATCTATTCTAGAAATATGTATCAGTAAAAATTATATCAACAGGTTTATAGTGTATTTGAAACCCTTCAAAATTTAATCTTGTTTCTACTATTTCAACTTTATGTTATTATACAAGTAATAGCATATAGCATCAATTGCCATCAAATTACTCCAATTCCTGTTGGATATAACAGTTAAACATGTAACTATTATATAATTTAATTAAATAATATTAAATATTTAAGGGGCGGAATTTAAATTTATATAGGAAAAAAATCCGTTGACATGGTCTGTTCCGTTTTTTACACATTTTTAAATCATGGATAATTCATCTGTTTTTTTAGAAGCAAAAGAGAAGCATTTGCTCAAATTATAGTAAATAGTTTTGCCGATGGAAAACCAACTTGCAGAGAAGGTTTATGTCTTTGTTATGTGCTGCATTTTGACAAATCCTTGGGTCATCCGCATCTCTTCGCTCCATATACAAAGTTCTCATTGTGCGTAATTATGTCGTTAAGTTGTACCATATGTAATTGAGAGTCTGAAAACTCGCTGCCACCTTCCTCATATAATATTATTCTAATGCTAAAGGACACTCAACAAGAAGCACCTATGTTTTTGTTAACTCTGAATAAGAATCCAAGGGCTTACCGTGTGCATATGTGTGTAGTAATTAATTATATATACACAATAACGTTGACAACAAGAAAAGTGTTGATCCCTCTCTCTCTCTCTCTCTGTCTGTCTGAGGAAGCCATTTTTAAGACTCTGGCTCTAACAATGTCGGTGTCGTCTCTAGTTAGAAGACGCTCAAGTGGCGAAATGACCTCGGTTTCAAGTACCATCTTTCCAGCATTTGGCACTCCCATCTTTGATTTCGAAGGTTACTCCAACCTAAGAAAATACGTCATTGCTCCCTATGACCGTAGATATCAGTACATGTTTAATTAATTTCCTTCACCCAAATAGTTATATCTCAATTTGTTATATATTATACATGTATTAATTAATATACTGCTTTGTGGAATGGAATTGCAATTTGTGATACATGTAGATTGTGGCAAACGTTCCTAGTGGCATTGGTAGTGTACTCTGCGTGGGCATCTCCATTCGAGATAGCTTTCAGAAAACTGTTAGTTGGGTCGTTGTTGCCCGTTGATCTCTTTGTTGATGCCTTCTTTGCGGTCGATATAATCCTTACTTTCTTTGTGGCTTACTTGGATAAGTCAACTTATCTCTTCGTTGACGATCATAAGAAAATTGCTCTTAGGTGCGTATACATGCCATCTACTTTCGCATGCATGTGCGGAAGTTTTATCATTTTACTGTCTTCACCCTTCATCTATATAGTCTCCTGCATGTACCTTCTTTTTACTTTAAATGCACATATTGTTTATCCTCTCTTCTATAAAAGTTTTTGCATTTTCACTTGAACAGGTACGTCAAAAAGTCACACTTCACTATGGATCTGGCCTCTACTGTGCCAATTGGGCAGATATATCAAATCATGACGGGCAAGCCAACCAAAAGCGAGGTATTTGGTTTCCTAATTATGTTAAGACTCTGGCGATTGAGACGTGTTGGTAAACTCTTCGCAAGGTACGTTCACAAACGAAAGCAAGAGCAAACTCAATAAAATAAAAAATGCAGTCAAACAATATACCTCTTCCTCGTCAAGGGTGCAAATTACGAAGATATAATTGGACTATGGGAGCGTGTTAGTTTTACTATATACTTAGCAACTACAAAATTGGCAATATCTTGTCGATTAGACATGGTATATTATAATACGCTTCAGGCAATAGCAGTTCACTTTAAGCGTACGACCAAATTTTGAAAACTTGAAAAAAGATATTTATATCATATTTCAAGACGAAATTTGTTAAAGCTTAAATGTTGTATGCATGTTGACCGAATTACTACTAATATAAGCTATTGATTCATATATTTCATTCTTTTTCGCATTAAAAAAAATTATAATAATTTTCCAAGGGTTACTTTCAAAAGTATAATTTTAACCTTCTTTTAAGAAAAAAATGTATTATTTAACTTAAAACTTAAAAACCTATTTAATAGTAAATTATACTAATATTTAAATGGTCTTATCCACTACTTATACGCAATAAACAAATATAAATGCAATATATAAGCATTGTAATTCAATGTGCACATTCATAAGACTTCAAAGCAATTTTTAAAAAGTTTGAAGTCTAACTCTTTTAACTAAATATGTTATTTTTAATTACAATACTCGTTTACTAAATAAGGTTAACTATCTAACTTACAGCGAAAGTATCCATGATGCATGATAATTTGATTAGATTGATTGTTTAGTTAAATTTTGGGATCTTGCCACATAAATATAAACAATCTTCAATAAAACTCACTCCATTAGTAAACTGGTTAAAATGTAAGCTTAATCTTTTTTTTTCTTTTTTTTTTAAATCTAATTACGGACTTCACGTATTATTTTTAGTTTTGACTCTACTTTTTCCTTTTTCTATTGTTTACTTCATAATTCTGTAACTTTTTGTTTCAAACAACAATATTACTTAAATATTGTATCATTGTTTATATAAGATACACTTAGTTAGTTAACCCATTGTCAGAATGATTTTTTATATAAGATTACTTTTTAAATGGTTGATCATCACAAAAACCATCCACACTCATTGTCAAGATAATTTTTGATATAATGATTACTCTTAAACTACTAATCATCACATAAATTATTCGCTTATGACTGTTGTATTTTTTGAAAAAAAATTATCAGTAAAAAATAATACCAACAAAACATAAGTCCAATTCATATAGAAAATTTACGTCACCTTCCATCCGAAACTTTTAAAACATTAAATTATAAGTCTTTTTTTATATATCTAGTTCTTACACGATCAGAAACTTAGACTCTTTCTTAAATTTTTCAAATGAATAAAGTTTTTATATAAACAAGATCCGCTCGTATGTTGCTAACGGTAAATATTTTTAAGCGATAAGGCTGGGCAATAATCCATCTCCCTACACACTCCCATCCATAGAAATGATCTTCAGTTATATTATTGTGTGCAAATTATTCTACTCAAATTAATTATTAATATAAAAATTTTCAAAATACTGGTAAGTAAAGAAAAAAAAAAGCAATTACCGCCAATTTCTTGCGGTACATGAACCTCTTGTCCTCTATTAAACACACCTATAAAAAACAACAGTGTAGATAAGATTAGATGATGGTGATATAAGGTGACAGAAAGATAAAGAATAAAACATGTGAAATACATGTTTGTAGATTATCCAAGTATTAATTACCGATTACGCAAAAAAGGAGTGCCTTCTTTTATCAGGTTTTCCTGTTTGTAACTGAAACTGCAAACTGTTTTCCAGGCTAGAAAAAGACATACGAATAAACTATTCGGCAACAAGATTTTGCAAACTTATTTGCGTAAGTAAATTTTTAAATCTCGCTTGAGAATATGTTCATTAAGTTTTTTTTCTTTCTTTATTAAGATGTAATTACTAATTTGGCTAATGTAAGTTCGTTCGTGCTTCCTATTTCATTTGGTTTATCACAGGTTACACTATTTGCAGCGCACTTCGCAGGCTGCATGTATTTTTGGTTGGCTGTCCAGCACAAAACACCGAAAAACACATGGATCGGGAACAAAACACAGGATTTTCATGATTTGGGCATCGGAATGGGTTACACTTATTCTATGTACTGGTCTATTGCGACCCTTACCACTGTTGGATATGGAGATTTTTATGCAGTGAACTTAACGGAGAAGCTTTTCAGTATTTTATACATGCTCTTTAACATCGGCCTCACTGCATATATAATTGGAAACATGACAAATCTGTTGGTTCATAGCTCTGTCCGAACCTTTGCCATGGTAAGAGTTAGGAGGACTTCTACGAATCTCATAAATTCTTAATTAAGCAACTACTTCTTTATATTTAAGTTGAGCCAAACTCTCTTCTAGCAAGAGAGAAAATTTGTGACCATGCTAGAAATTAGAAACTTAAGGCATGCATGACTATAAACAGTAGACAGGTGGAAAGAGAAAAGAAAAATAAATGAGAAATACATCTGGAACATTTAGTACTTACCTCATGCCTCCCATTCACAGTTTTGCATTTTCACTGCCAATAAGGTTACCCAATGGTAATTTGGAAAATGTAAACAACTTGCGCTCCTACCCCAGCCAAAATTGGACAAGAATTTATCAGAAAAATGCCTGGATTAGGCAAGTATACCCCGATTGGAGTAATTTTGCTCCTAAAAATGCTTATCTGAGTGGCTATACCAAAAACTAATACATTTTCCCTTCAGGCTTCGCAGAGGGACGCCTTCAACAAAATATTACAATATGCAAACAAAAATAGACTCCCGGGAGGCTTAAAGGACCAAATATTGGCACACATGCAATTGAAGTTTAAGACTGCAGAGTTGCAGCAAGAAGTGCTACAAGAGCTACCTAAAACGATAAGATCCAGCATTGCTCAGCATCTTTTCCAAAACATAGTTGAAACAGCATATTTATTTAAAGGAGTTTCTGGTGATTTTTTCACCCAGCTGGTAAAGTTTTTCTTTGATTTTTTTTCTCTTTATTAGGTAGCGATAGAATAGATTCGGAACATCTCAACAGTAACTAAATTTGAAATCATGACACTGAACAGGTGTCAGAAATGAAGGCAGAATACTACCCATCTAAGGTTGACATAATCTTGCAAAATGAGATGCCAACATATTTTTACATTTTGGTATCTGGGTCACTGGTAAACATCTGTAGTCGTATTCAAATCCTGCCCTTGTGCAAGGCTTAACTAGCTAACTAACTGAACTATTATTTCGCAGGATGTGTTGATATACAGTAATGGGTCCGAACAGGTAAAATGTGATCTCCCGAGCAATTAATTTAAGGGCATAAGTAACATATTCAAAAGAATAATAACTCCTAGACACTTAGTGAATGGAAAAAATAGCGCATAAACGACTACAAAGTATCACGCGGGAGAAAATGGTTTAAACTTTAAAGAGGAAAAAAGGATAAAATATTAGTCACATTTTGGACTAAAGATCTAAAAGTGTAATTGATTTGTATCTGAAATCAGGGAATCCTTGTATTTAATATTAGATGTAAGAACATCTGAACTATAGAGAATAAAAGAATCTCATAGACTGCATGACATTGGCAACTAATGCATTAACCTGGGGTAAAAGTCATTTTCGAAGATGAAGTTTTGTTTACAGAATGAGGAGTTTTTTTTTTAATCTTCTAGCTCTTTCCTGTGACCTCCTGGAGCAAACACGTCAAATTAAGTGTAAAAGCGTTAATGTCTTCAAAAGAACATCTTCATCAGAATCGTAAATAGAACTGGTGGTTGAAATCGGAAACAAGAGACTCAAGTGTGCATGACAAGACCAAATTTAGAGTACTAACAGAGAAAGAAATTATAATGATTTAAAAGCAGTATCTATGTTTATACTCTAATAACAATTCTCAGATTGCTTGACTGAGCTCATAAAAGTTTTTCAGTTTTTATTCGAACTTCAATCTGGAGGCATGGCAGGAGAAATAGGCATGATGTTTAATATTCCGCAACCTTTTACAGTGAGAAGTAGAGAGCTCTCCCAGGTCATACGAATCAATCATCACCACTTCAAGCAGATGGTGCAACCATTTAGTGACGATGGGAAGGCAATCATGTACAACTATATTCAGGTTTAAAGTTCACCATTAACTAATTAATTAATTTACACACTTCAAAATTCACCAAATATCATCCTGAAAATTATATCCAAATATTGTATCACTATCTCAATTCATACATCTTCAAGCTAATGTTGATTCTTGTATTCTCAGTATTTGAAGGGCCTCAAAGGCAAGGTGCTAGAAAATATATCATGTGTAACAGAATTGTTGGATGACCTTTATGATGAGGTATTTCTTTTAATTTTGAATTTCAACCACTAAAACTTCTGACTGATCTATTGAGAAGTATACACATTTAGTAAATGCGCAAATATAGGATATAAAGAAAATGATGCACAAAACTCCTTAGATATTAAAGTTGCATTCGCATAGCTAAAATCTTTAGGCAATACAATTAGCGAACGAGAGAATGATGACTGTCACAAGAACAAAATTCTGCCAGGAAGTCCCAAAGCTCTTCAATATCTTGCTTTAAACAATGTTCTCGAGAAAAGGTATGTATATTGGCTAAATTAAGAACAACAGAAGAAAAGCCCACTAAAAATAAAAAACTTCCCTTCGACCATCCTCCCGTTGTCTTTTTCCCAATATGACCTTAAGGTTACCTGATGATACATGGATAATCAGTTTCTTTGAATTGAACTTATGTTCCGTGGAGATACATGTTAACATCTCAAAGATGATTGTGTTATATGATGTGTCATGACATGAACAAACTCAACAGCTCCCCAAAAGCTTAGCTTAGGTGAAAGCACAAGAACAGATTTATATTACATCTCTAGATCGGCAAATGAATAAATAAAGAATTCCTAAGTATCTAGTTTACACTTCCGAAAATAGATTCTATGGTGCAGACAAATAAATCTATCATAATTTTGTCCACATATGTACCCATAGGAAACGCCTTTTCAACATATTATTTTTCTTAACACTGGCTTTTAGAGTATGTTCTACTGGTAATCCTAATGTACATGTGTGAATCGTTTCATAGATAATGAAGACTTGTTACTTGTTTTTGCAGCATCTGAGGCAAAATCGGGGTACACACGATGAAGGTTCAAGGTATCAAAATCCCTACAAAGAAGGTATCCTTAATCCAGTGTCTACTTACAGCAATAAGAAATTTTAATAGTCTAACCTATAGTGGGTAGACACGGTAGAGGAATTAAAAACAAAAAAAAAGAATCATTAGACACTCGGAGATTCTGTAAAACACAATCCAAGAAATATCATGTTCATTTCTGTTTGTGGGTATTAATGCTGATTTTTTGGCATTCCGAACATTGTAACATTCTCTTTACATTCCTTATTTCTCTCCATCTCTCTCTTTTCTGGGTAAAAAACAAGGCATACACTACACCAAGATTGCCCGTTGGTAACCAATCATGGGTCATGCATGGAAATAATTCCTTCTTGTAGCAAACAGATATATCACAATCACGAATAAACCAGCAATTTGCAACATTAATTCAGTACGACAAACAACTTGAACTCGACACAACAGACAGGAACCCTTTGATATGGAAATGTTGCCTAGGTTGCTTTCTTCGTTTTCATTGCTTGATAACAGTATCCAAAATGAAAATGCTATGGAATTCATGAAGTTTCTCCAGACGATTTATGAGATAAATGACATAATTTACCTGCTTGCATAAACAACTAGCATAGGCTCATGCAACTTACTAATGGAAGGAAAAACAGTAACGTCCAAACTACTGTCAAGCCCAGTCCCTGTTAGAGTTACAATCCACGGACACCATCCCAATGAAAACAAAATGGGAAATGGAACAACACCAAAGCTCATACTTCTCCCAAATTCGGTAGAAGATATTTTCAGAGTTGCAGGTATGCTTACATTCAACATGCATCCATACCTCCAAAAGATTCTAAGCGTTTTCATGATTGAATGACATCAATAAAGAAAATAACCTGATCAATATAATCTGAAATCCCTTATTTGCCCGCATTCCACAAACAGGACTCATTATTTAAAGCTTTTGCGTTAATATTATTATGATTTCACTCTTGCATTCGTAGAATTTAACATATTGAGGTAACAACAAATTCAATAGGATAACTAAGTTGATTGGAGGCTTGTGTACGCAGAGAGAAAATTCGAAAAAAGAGGAAGCAAGATTCTCATGGCTGACGGCTCAGGAGTAGAACAACTAAACGCGATAAGGGAAAATGTTGAGTTATATATCCTCTAATGATCAAACCAAACAGAGATTAACAATATGCTGCTCTTTTTTATACGTCGCCGTATAATCTACTTAACCAAACAATATATATAGGGATGCAATGTACAGAAATGAAATATGTAGAATGATACCTAGAGTGTTTCACTCTCTATTGAGCATGTCTAGAACAGCATACGCAGCTTTTTGAAAGTTATCTCTCTCTTCGTCTAAGGCTTTTTTCCTCTCAAGAGCAGAACCTTTGCATTTCTCTATGTCCTCTTCTATAACTGCAGAATTATGATTAATTTCACTGTAAAGAAGAAACAAATAGCCGTTTAAATTGAAGAGCACAAAATAATCACAAATTTTGACCCGAAATCCTAACGAGTAACTGTACTGAAAAAACGTAAAGTATCTTGATATTGAAGAAGCAATGATGATCAAGCAACGAACGTGATCATCTTAAACATGTTCTCCATCATCTCCTGGACTTCATTTGATATCTCTGCACGGTTTAGCAGAACAATCAGAAATCAAAGTAAACACACATGGAGGAAACTCGTTAATCAATCGAACCATGCGTTGCTAAAATTTGGGTTACATTACACACACGAAACCATTTAGATCATTACAAATGAAAGATCGCGTCGCGTCACATGTGTTTTGAATTGACAATTAGGTTTAATATTTGCATCTGCACATATTGTTAATTCTCCAGTTTCATGAATGCGGATGATGAATTATTACAGTGGAAGATTGAAGTATCTGCTACGACTCACCGTAGATGAGCGAAGAAAGGAGGTTCTCGGGTTCTGCCTCTGTAGATATTGGCTCTGAGGACGCCATCGATGCAAACCTTGCGACGAGCGAAATGGCATACAATACGCGCGCTTTGAATCTATTTTGAATTTATAATATATATATATATATATATATATATATATATATATATATATATATATATATATATATACTGGTTAAGAAAGGAAACTAATTAACATAACATGAGCCTTTTACCTTATACCCATTGTGGGCTTTATTTTGCTCAGGCCCAGCTTATGTTAGTTAGTTGTTTCTTTCGGCTCATTACATATTATCATTACAAAGGCTAGATATATAAATAGACTTAAATACAATTTTCATCTTCCTATTTTACTTAAATTATAATTTTTTTTATGATAAAATAAATATTTTTTATTTTAATCCCTTATTTTCCATGTTTAATTCAATTGGATCCTGCATTTAATTATGATTATCATAAAAAATATTTCATTAATTAACATAGTTTGATAGTGTAGACTTTATGATCATATATTATTGAGGTGAAATTATTGTTTTTATAATAAATAATTGAAAAGTCATTGAAAGTTTTTAGAAAATAATTAAAAAGGTTTGGTTTTAATCCTTTTACTTAACAAATAAGATATTTGGTCCTTCTCCAACCTGGGAGCCTTTTTGTCCTTAACCGAAGATAGAAATAAAATACTCTACTTTCCGTCAAATAGTTAAATTCGAGACTTGAGTACCAAAAACAAAATTATATTTCTGGCAGACAAATCTGTGGCACTTGGAACAAATCTAATAAATTAGTATTAAACAGAAAGATTACTTGAGTGCCATCCTTCCATGTTCACGTGTATTCATAACTTCACCAAATGCATTGTCCACGAAACAATACAAATTGGCCTAGAATAGTTCTGCGTTTCATAATTCCCCCCAAAGAATTTTTGGGTACTTGGAACATAGGAAGCCTCACTAGACGTTATAGAAAATGGTAGATGATGACACCAAAAAATAGTTTTTCTTTTTTAATTTATGGCATGGTTGCTAATAGGTTAGTGTTTATTTTGTGTCATTTATCGAATCTGTCGGGTAAAGGTCCAACATGTTTATGCTTGTTTAATATCGAAATAATGTAGGAGTCCCTTTATTACGCTTTTTTTCAATCATTATCTTAAGAAAATGATAGTTTTTATTAAAAAATGTAAAATAATTCTATTAAGTATACAACTTTTATTAAAATATATTTAATACATTGAAAAAAAGTAAAATCATTCAATACTTAAATGTCTCATGACTTGTAAGAATATGATAAAAACAGTTCTTTTAAGACGATTGGCCTTTTGGGAAGAAGTTGGCTTCAAGAACATATTTTTAATATGCCTTTGTTTTGTAATTTTTTTTAGTATTTATTTCATTCTTTACTATATGTCACTTAAAAAACAAATAAAGTATTTTTTTCAATGTTGATGTGAGGAAGGATATTATTAATATATTAATACGTGTTTAAAATAATAATAAAGAAGAGTGTAAAAATGAATAATATTTTAAATATAAAAATTAATGTTAATGATGTTATCTCATTAAATATCAGATCGAGATATTTCTTAGAAAACAAGATAAATTAGAGGAAAATTAGATTATTTAATTAAAGTTAAATTGGTAGAAAATATAAAAGAAAATTGAGAAGAAAGTAATTAATTATTAGATTAATATAAATGATAAAAAAAATATTTTAATAAATGAATTTTGGAGATAACCACATTACCATTTGTTAAGAATCGATTATTTCACAGAAATACGGTCTTCCTTCTCCTGAGTAGATACCTATTCATTGTTCATCAGGTAAACAATACATCATTAACAATAAATATAATATCTAATAAAAGATATTTTAATTATCTTATATTTTTAATAACTTCTGAGACTTTTTTCTAAGTACATATCAATTTAATTTCCCATTAAATTTAATTAATAAATTATTTAAACTGTGTATTTAAAAATGTAAGTAGAGGAATAAATAATAGGTGGAAGAAATGAATGCAATTAATGGATGGTGTGTAAAGGTTGTATGCAGGAGCTATAGAGCTATAATTGATCCGTGGGAAGGTGACTTGTTTTAAACCCATCCATAAATAGGCCGGCGGAAATAAGCCTAGTGGGGGCTTCAATTCATACCTCTATCCTTTATTTATTTATTTATTTTTATAATAAAAAAAATGTAGAAAACTTTAGTTTACTGTATTCTTCAAACTTAACCTCTACCTATGCTCATGATATTTGACATCTCAAGTATTTTGAAATAAGTCAAAATATCTAAAACATTTGAGATATTTAATATAATAAAATAAAATATAATGTTTTATTTTTAGATAACTATATTTATTTATTATTCTATATAAGATTTGATATTTCTTATTATTTTATTATTTATTAATTTTTTTTACTCATTTATTTATTATCATTTAATATTGATTTAAATATAAAAAAAATTACGGATGATTCTCTCTTACTCTCAACTTACTCGAAAGAAACTAAAAAAAAATTGGTCGTCCCTCAAAATTCATGGAACAACACAACCCATTAAACTAAACGCGTTTTGAGAACCCCGTATGAGTAAGTGTTGCTTATTTTTTTTCTTAACCAATTTTTAGATGTAAGTTGATGTTGGACATAACTTCACTACTACCTTGGTCAATGGTTGGAGGTTGTGGAGTGAAGAAGTACGCAATTGTTATACGGATTGGGTCATAAGATATTCATTAAAATTGAAATATTACAGTACTTACGTACATCATTTTTCTGCATTAGACTTTGCAGACGCAAGATAGGTCCTTTGTCACTAATTAGTAGCATGGCATGGCTAGCCTTATAGCTACTCCTTTCATAACTTTGATTGGTCAATCGATTGGCCGCATGCGTGCATGTGCATGTGCATGTGCAATGCATCATCAACCATGCATCCTTCTTGGATCAGGTTCCCCCACACCTTACCAATTAAATGCTGCTCTCATCATGAATACGTTTTATTTATTTATTTATTTTAGGTTAAAATATAATTATTTCTTTACCTTTAAGTTGTCATAGTATAAAGGAAATTGCTTATTGCATTTTTTTTCTTTATTTAGTTCTTAATTATGACAGAAAACCGCACAAACATAGAAAAAAAAAACATGATCAAAAGTTTTTTTATTCTAAATAAAATAAGCAAATAAATTTTATACTTCTTTATCCTTCATTCTCAGTGATATTATTGTACTCCACTTTTTCTTTTACTTGTCTGTACATCTTTTTTTATTTCATTTCTAAACAATCAAAATAAATAAAAAATGAGTAATGATATATTTAGTTGTTTTGTTGACGTGGAATAAATAGAAACATCAACAATTTTTCCTTTTCCTCAAAAATAAAATAAATTCCTTCTTGTTTTTCTCTACTTAAATTAGCAAAATGAAGGATTTTCTTTTTGTTTCCTTCTCACTTCATATAAAATTGTGATCTTCAATAAGAAAACAACACAAGGGAATATATATCAATGGTTTATTTGAATTATGAGTGAAGTAGAGTTGAAGAAAATGTATACGAAGAAAAAACTTGAAAAGATGAAAATAACATAACGTAAGAAAGGTTTTAATACTTTGTTGCTAAAAGCAAATAAGAATAAATAAATGGAAAAATCCACCACTATTATTTTCATTCACAACTATTATTTTCATTCACAAATAAAATATAAATTCCAAGAATATGTTATAGATTTTTTTCTAATAAATTTAAAAGATGAGTAAGAGATATTATTTCCTTTCTAGTTAATGATAATTTGGAGTTAGAGAGCGAAACTATAGTTAGTTATCTCATGAAAAATACTTTTTTCTCCATCCAATGTAAAAAACTAAGTTTGAAATTAATTTTTGTCTTCTCTCTTACCTTCGCAGGAGATATAAAATCTTGTGTTTCGTTAGGAGAAACAGGAGGGAAAGATAGAAAAATAAATAAAAACTAATTATCGATCATTTTAAAATTAATTTTTCAATTTGACAACATGGTTACAAAAATAATAATATATATATATATATATATATATATATATATATATATATATATATTATTTAATTATGAAATTATTGTCTAAAGAGAAAAAGATATTATAAAACTCATGTTACATCTTTTACATTATGTGTCCTCACACGTCTAGATTCATTGTTATGCAAATCTTTGTTTAGTTACAAATAAACATGATTGTTAAATTTTAGGTACAGGTAGATTGAAAAGTTGTGTGTGGATTGTTACTCATATTTCATTTATAAGTAGTTCACTTGCACATTCCTTCAAAAACACACATCACTCATCTTCTCTTTTTTTTTCCTCTCACTTTTCTTGTCCATACGCTCTTTTTAAGAGTTTCTTGTTAGTTTCTGAATTCCTTAAAAAATTCAAGAAATTCGTACCCTGGAAGACTTGTGTAATATCCCGCGGATAAGTTCTTAAGAGTAGTGATTATACATATCTCAGAAAAATTTTTTAGTGTCTCTGTCATCTTTTACAATAATTTTAAGAATTTATGACGGACACTATGGATACCAACAACAACTTTACACAAGAAAAGACAAACAACATTTCTGAAACTCAAATTGTCTTTGCAAAACTGTTTCCCAAACATTTCAAAAATTGAAGTTTTCACTGATAAAACTTCTGACACTAGCAAGAAGGTATTTCTACTATCTTAGACATGTATCGAGTGACTTCTCTTACAACTACCAATCCTGACTCCAGTATTTCTTCTAAACAAATTGAAGACTGGTTTCATTCGAACAAGGTATGTCGACACATTTTGCTTAGTGCATTGTCTAATGATTTATTTGATGTATATTATTCCTATAAGGAAGCCAAAAATATCTAAGATTCGTTGATTTTCAAAATACACTGTCGAAGATGTCGTGAGACAAATGTTCGTTATCAGAAACTACTACCGTTGAAGATGCTAGAAGACAAGGACATCAATATTTAGATCAACGAGTACCATAAGTTGCTTGAAGATATTAAAGCCAAAAATATAGTCCTACCTGATGTGTTCAGTTCAGAACTTCTAATCAAAAAGCTTCCGGAGTCTTAGACAAACTACAGACAACAACTGAAGCATAGACATATAAACAGATGTCACCCAGATCTGATCATGCACATTATCAACGAAGATACCTACCAGAAGGAGTGTGCTGCTGCAAGGGCTAAGGCATTATCATTTAAGACAAATATGGTAGAAGACAAATCAGCTCCAAAAAAGTATGAGAAAAGAAATTGATTATAAGAAGAAAAATAATTTTAAAAACTCTTGTCCCAATGAATCTAACCACAGAAGAAGGAAAATTGTTTTATCTGTGAAAATTCAGGTCATTATGCACCTCAGTTCAGACGTAGAATAAGAAACGATAATCTTCCTACGACAAATTTAGCCAAACGAGAAAATACAATTATTACAGTCATTTTCCAAATAAACCTTATGACAAATGTGAGCAAATGAGTGGTAGACTCTAGTGCTACCAGACACATCTATATAAACATAAGTATTTTTACCTCCTATACTAGTGTGAGGATGGAGAAGAATATGTTTATTCAGTAATTCCAGGATAACTCTTGTCCTAGAAAAAAGGAAAATTTCTTCTAAAACTCATATTTGGGAAGACTCTGGCCTTAAGTGATGTGGTACATGTATTACTAATCAGAGTTAATCTAATTTTTGTAGCACTAATGGGAAAATTTAAGGTTAAAGTGTCATTCGAATTTGATAAGATTATTATGACAAAAAATAAAGTGTTTGTGGGGAAAAAATATTATGATCAAATTCTTTTTGTACTTAACATCTCTGAAGTTGTTAATGAATCTGACTCTTCTGCTTATATTGTTGATTCATATAATATGTGGCATGTTAGACTAGGATATGTAAACTCCTTGTATGTTATAAAATTACAACGATTAAGATTAGTTAATATGCATGATAAACAAAGTAGGACATGTGATATATGCGTAGAATCTAAAATATAAAAAAAGACGTGTCACTCAGTAGAATGTCAAACTGCACTTTTAGGATTAATTCATACTGATATAACTTATCTAAAACAAACCATGTCTAAATGTGGTAAAATTATTTTGTAACATTTATAAATGATTACTCTAAATACACCAAAATGTACTTAGTTAAACATAAGGATAAAGTGTTTGACATGTTTTTAACCTATAAAGCAGAAGTAGAAAAACAATTAAACAAGAAAATTAAGAGGATTGGATCAGATAGAGGTGGTGCATATGTAGTATTTAACGATTATTGTGTTAAAGAAGATATTGTTCATCAAGTACCCCACCATATTTACTAAGTCTAATGGAGTAGCTGAGAGAAAAAATAGAACTCTTAAAAATATGATGAGTGTCATGTTTATTAGTTCTAGTGCACCTGATAACCTTTAGGGAGAAACCTTGTTTACAACATGTTTTTAAAAAATAGGATACCGTATAAGAAAACTGGTAAAACCCCCTATGAGTTATGAAAATGTTATCAACTTAATCTTAAATACCTAAGAGTGTGGGGGTGCCTAGCTAAAGTAATGCTACATGATCCTAAGAAAAGAAAAATAGGCTCTAAAACTTCTGATTGTATGTTCTTAGGCTATGCAGAACATAATGTTGTCTATAAATTTTTTGTCCTCAAAAGTGATACAATTGAACATATACTATAGTGAATGCAAAAAATATTGAGTTCTTTGAACATATTTTTCTTCTAAAGATTATTGAGACATCTAAACAACCTATAGATATTAAAAATGACAACTTGTGTGAGAATTTGAGGAATAGTAAAAGACAGAGGAAGGAAACCTCATTTGGAGATGATTTTTTACACTTATTTAGTTGAAAATGATATAACGAGTTTTATGGAGGCTACTAGGGCTCCTAATGCAATACCTATCAATTAAAAAAAATGATACTTGGACTTTAGTAGATTTGCCTAAATAAGCAAAACCTATTAGTTATAAGTGGATCTTTAATAGATCCATAGATAAATACAAGGCAAGATTAGTAGCAAATGGTTTTACTCAAAAATCCAACATTGATTATTTTGATACCTTTGCCCCTGAGATTAGGATTTCCTCTCAACCTGAAGGGTGTGTTGTTCCTGGTTAAGAGAACAAAGTATGCAAACTTTTAAAATCTTTGTATGGATTAAAATAGACACCAAAACAGTAGCATGAAAAACTTGATAATATTATAATTTGTAATGGTTTTTCAACTAATGATGTTGATAAATATGTGTACTCTAAATTTGAAAGTGGTGAATGTGTCTTTGTATGTTTATATGTAGATGACATACTAATATTTGGTACATGTATTGACATAGTTTCTATAACCAAATTGTTTCTGGGATCTAAATTTGAAATGAAAAACATGGGTGAAACCAATGTGATTTTGGGAATTAAAATCATAAAGAAATGAGATAGTATCTTAATATCCAAAAAATAATACATTGAGAAACTTCTTAGGAAGTTTGGGTATTAAGACTTCAAATTAGTGAGTTCCTCTGTTGACGCTAACTCCAAATTAAATAAAAATAAAGAAGATTTTATTTCTCAACCTCAGTATACCCAGATAATTGAGAGTTTCCTGCATTTAGTGAACTTTTATAGACCTTACATTGTCTATGCAGTAGGCAGACTGAATAGATACACTCAATGTCCTAATCAGGAACATTGGGATGCACTTGCAAGTCTTATAAAATACTTAAGAGGTTCAATGGATTATGCCATTGAATATAATAAATTTCCTATTGTACTAGAAGGGTACAATGATGCTAATTGGATTTCTAATTCAGATGAGACAAATTTCACTAGTGATTATATATTCACACTCAAGGGTGGAGGTTAACCAGACAAACAATTATTGCAAGATCGACAATGGGATTTGAGTTTATTGCTCTCGAAATGGCTGGTAGTGAAGTTAAGTGGTTAAAAAACTTCTTAGCAAACATTCTATTAGGAATGAAATCGACCTCATCTATGTCAATACACTGTGATTGTCAATAGTTATAGCTAAAAACAATAATTACAATGGAAATAATAGACATATACAATTGAGATACAATTCGATGAAACAACTGTTAAATAGTAGAACAACTCCATTGACTATGTGAAGTCATAACAGAATATTCTAGCAGAACCTCCGACAAAACCTTTAGGGAGAAACATGATTTTAGAAACATTGAGGGGAATGAGACTCAAGCCACTTACATACAAAGAAGTGATGGTAACCTAATTTTTGTGATTGGAGATCCTATGAATAAAGTTCATGTGGATAAAAACAAGTCATTTATTAGTTCTGCTAACACTAAAATTGATTAAAATCAATTATGTCTATTCTTATGGTTGTGAAAGTGTTAGATATTGCATCTTTGAGAGATTAAACTTTGTAATTAAAATTTCATGTGATGTACGAATTTTAGTCTAAACAAAATTTTTAATGATTTCATAGCCCTTACGGGTGATGTATGATTTTGTAGCATATGCTTGATGAAATCACCTATTTAAGTGTTGAGTGATATCACTTGTATGAGATATCTGCAAGATTTCTAGAGCACTTGTGAATACCGAGCACGTGTATAACCTAGTAAGCGTAACACAACGATAACAACAAGAATTACGAGGGTATATTGTGATTGTTAAACCGTTGACACACACTAAGTATTTTTGTTCATATAGCTTATTATACCAACTCTAATGCATTACATCTTATATGAAACCCATGATTTTCTTCTTTTGATCTTTAAATTTTATTTATTTTGCAATATGTGGGGGATTGTTGTAGAAAGATAAAGATATTGTAAAACTCACGCTCTGCACCTTCCGCAAGACGTGGTTGCAGTTACAAATCACACTTCCTCCTCACATGTTTAGGTTTAGTGTTACACAAATCTTGATTTAGTTGCAAACAAACGTGGTTGCTGAATTTCAGGTATAGGTGGGCTGAAACGTTGTTGTGTGTGGCTGTTACGTGAAGATGAGTTTGTTACTCATACGCTACCTATAAATAGACCACTCCACACTCCTCCAAAAACACACCTCACTCATATTCTCTTTTCTTCCCTCTCACTTTTTTTGTCCTGTGTTTATACATTCTTTTTAAGAGTTTCTTACTAGTTTTTTAGTTCTTCAAAAAATTCGAAAAATTTCTATTGTATATTGAGAGACTTATACAATACTTCATAAATAAGTATTTAAGGACAATGACTATACCAACTTCAGAAATCAAATTTTTTATTGTTTCTATCATACTTTACAATAATTATTATAATTTTTTTTACATAACATATCCATTATAACAATATTATTAAAATCAATTTAATTTTTTATATTTGGTATATTATCCATTTTAAAATTATAATCAATCATAATTTTATCCTTAAAAAATATTCATAAAAAAAATTATCATTATCTTCTTCTTATAAAACGCATATAGAAACGTACCTTTCAAATGAAGACCAAGCAATACGAGCGGAATAAAACTCTCGTCTTCCAATGAACATCCAATTTCGTATCAATTACAATAACATTAAATTAATTGTTATGTGCGAGGTAGGGTAGATTTTCGAATCTAAAATACTTCATCAAACAAAATAACATGCAGTTATTTTGTGGGTACATAAACTAATTACAAGAAAGATTAATGTAATGCGACAACAATAAACAAAATAATAAAAGGGTGAAAAGTGGAAAACAAGTAATTGACCGACTGAACCGAAAAGGGGAAAAAGGGCAAAAGATAGTCTTGATTATATAATTAGTCTTAAGCAGCACGCCACTAATATTAGAACACGTGCGCCAAGTAGTGGGCCCGGACTTGTTGCATAATAAAGCAGCACAATGAAAGATAAAAATAAAAAGAAAACAAAAAACATCATTGTAAAAGAATCTTGCAATGAGGATGGTTGGATTATATGGAGATTAGTGAGGTAGCAGACACGTGGATCGTTACTGTACACTCTCTTTCTTAGGCACAGTGAGTACTAAATCATGAAAAGTAGAGTCAGGGAAAACGACAAGAAGCAAGGACTGAGCATCATAAAGTTTCAAAGGCCATAAAAAACACTATGCTTATGCTATTGCTATTTCCATTGCCATTGCCATTGCTCAATTCATGGCACTTTAATTGGCGAGTGAGGTGACTTTTCTCTCACTAGTCACCACCACACCCAGTTATCACCACCTGGTATAGGGTGAAAGCAACAATAATCCTCCCTTTGTATTGGTACGTGAATCAATTAACCAATGAATCAATCCTCTCTCTCCATTTATTTATTTTCTTGCACATTATTGGTGTTGGAAAAACCGAGATTGTAGCCTTGAGAGGTGTAGTTCATGACAGTATATGACAAGTATAATTTGTGATGTCAATTTTATTTTAAAATTCTCATTAAATATCTAATGTTAACAAAAGAAGTATGTTATTAAGGATAGAAAATAAAAAGGATAGACAATATATGACAAGTATAGTTTCTTCTAACTATTTAATTGTTTCGATATACTATTATTGAGGATAGAAAATAAAAAGGAAATGTTTACTCTAATAAATAATTTGTTTCAATATTATATGAGAAGAAAAATAAATTATATTTTTTAGATAATTTAGATAAAGAAACAGATAATCAGATGACTTTATAACATTTATTAAGAAAGAAGAAACAACATAATTATAATTATTTTGTAATTCAAAATCGATTATGGTTATGAGTGTTTTATTATTATTATTTTCTTTTCTTTATAATAATATAAGAATAATAAATAAAAGTATTAATAAAAAACAAAATAAGTTACAACAAATAAAATTATCTTATTTTAAAGAACCTTGTTAATAAATATGACATAAACAATAAAAATGGTTGGATGAGTTAAAAAAGGAAAAAGCTTCATTTACTATATGATGTTGTTGTGAGATTAAACTAGTTTAGTGGTCTAGGATTAGATTAATCACTTCCTCTTTTAAAAGATTTTACATGGAAAATAATTATTAGGATGATAATAATATTAATAGACAAAAACTAATAAATTTATTAAAATTAATTAAAATTAATATTTATCTTGTTTTATATTATAAATCTTAAATAAATTATATTTAAGATTAGAAAAAATATTATAATAAAATAAATATAAATAAACCAATACCAGTTTTTTGTATACAATTTTAAATAACTAATTTTCTAAATGATAACTTTTTGAAAATATGTTTAAAGTGACTAAATGAACGGGAAGATTAAAAACTCATCAGCAACACTAATTAAATATATGATATCATCCAAATCACTTGCATTTAATATTTACATAAATCTTATAAAAACAAGATTAATGCAAATTATCACATGCTCTTCAAAAAACCTATGCGAAATTACAAATAAGTAAGAAAACACATATAAAAAATATACATAAATTCAATAGAAAGAAAAGAAGCAAAGAAAAATATATATATATATAAGTGGAAAAAATAGTAGGCGGGAAATTTATTCAAATGGACAAAAAATAACAAACACCTAGATGATGAGAAAAACGGGTGAAAAAAATAGTGAAAGAGAGAGAAAAATAAGGAAAAAAAACTACTGTAAAAAATAAATTAAAAAAAAGTTTATATAAAAAACAACAACAACAAAATAAAACATTATGTGAAAAAGCTGCCAACAGCTAAAAATATAGCAAAATAAATATATATTTCAAACAAGTAATACCAATCAGTAAATGTGCAACATTTTGATAGACTAAACTGAGAAAACATATCACTAGGATTTAGGATGGGAGATTTAATTAGTTAATTTGTACAGTAATCTTATATACTAAAATTGATTATGATATACAAAAATATATATACAATTTAAAAAAAATTATAAATCATTTATCATAAAATAATA
The DNA here is from genome assembly GCA_963425845.1 of Sphenostylis stenocarpa. Classification (NCBI taxonomy): domain Eukaryota; kingdom Viridiplantae; phylum Streptophyta; class Magnoliopsida; order Fabales; family Fabaceae; genus Sphenostylis; species Sphenostylis stenocarpa. The sequence continues at coordinate 7,424,170 of OY731406.1, read as the reverse complement.
TATAATATAAAATATATTTTAACTGTGTTAAAAGATATTCATATAAAAATTAATAATTTTATATTACATAATAATATTTGTAACTTATTTATTTAATTTAAATTTGATAAATTAAGATTTATTTTATTATTATTTTTATTTTCTATTGAAAAAATATAATTTTCTTATATATCTCTAAAATTTAACATTTTCTTTTGCTATTTTTAATATTAAAATAAAATATTGTAAAATACTAAAACAAATAAACAATTAATAATAAAATTATTCATTTTAATAAAAAATAATAAAATAAATAAATTTATTTAGTTTAAAAATAATAAAATAAATAATTATTTTATTTTATTTATTGGTTTCAATAAAAATATTTGAAGTATCTTTCTTATTTTTAATGTTTTTTTTTTATAATTGTCTTAGAACAAAATTATTAATTTTGATATTATTAAAATGAAAAATTAGAGAAAAAAAATATAAAAAGTTTATAAATCTTATGTTACGAATTGAAATTGCAAAATATAAAAAATTAAATAAACTAGCGATAACGATAAAGATAAAATATGAATATTTAATTTTAGAATTTTAAGTAAAAAATTTAAAAGTAAAATAATAATAATAATAAAAGAATAAAAAAGTAAATTTTTTGTTCTCAAGAGAAAAAAAGGTAATAATGTTGAGATAAAATATAAATATTTAATTTAAAAATTTCAAGTAAAAAAGTAAAAAGTGAAAAAAAAATAATAAAAAAAAGATAAAAATATAAGTAAAAAATTTTATAAAGTAATGATAATAATATTTTTTTTTCATGAAAAATATAATAAATTTTCTACATTTTAATATATATATATATATATATATATATATATTTAAAATAATTATTATATATCTAAATAAATAAATAAATCCACATTCTATTTATTCTATAACTATTATAATTTTTTTAATGGTTTTCAGTGAAAATCATTTGTATTATTTTTATCTTTAAGTGTAATAAAGAAATAAAACTTGAAGAAAAAAAAAGATGGAGAATATTTTTTAAAATTTAGGAAGAAAGTGATATAAAAAGGAAAAAAAATAATTATTTTAAAAAATAATAAATAATGAACTTTTAAAAAATGTTTATTTTATTACAAAATTATTTATAAAATTATTAATTAAATTTTTATTAATAAAATATTGTTTCAAATAATATTTTAAATTATATATTTTATTTTTAATAACATATATTTGAAATAATTATAAATATTTTATTATGCAATTATTATTTTCTTAATTATTTAAAATTAAAATAATGAAATAATATCACATTATAAATATATAAAAAATGATTTATTTAGTTTTTATAATCACTTTTATATTGAAGATATTTATTAAAGTATTAGTTAAAAATATATAAATTTATTTAGATGAAAATAATTTTATAAATTAACATATTTTTTGCATTTTTCATTTTTTATTTCCTTTATATATAAAGGAAAGGTAAAAATATCTGTTATATTTGAGAGTGACAATTTGTTTTGTCATTATCCTTAATATTGAATAAATTCTATAACTTCTTAATATTACTTACTTGTAACTTTTCAATAATTTCTCTATATTAGTTTCTTTTCAATTTACACATTTTCTACAAATGACAAAAAAACTTAAAAGATAAAACAGTATATATATTTGAGTTAATGAAATATATGAATTTGGTTTATCCTTTCATATATTTTTAAAATATATTTTAATTTAAAATAAATCTAAATACTACATTTTAGACATTAAAATTGTTTTTCAAACTATTAGTTAGGTATTATTTTTTTCTTCAAATTTAAAAGACTGTAATAAAGAGAAGTCCATGTTTAATTTTAATTTGTGAAATTAAAAATATAATTAAGAGAACACAAAATATTTTGATATCTTCTATTTAATAATATAATATTAATTTTAAATTATTTATAATTTAATTAAATCCTTTTATGATTATAAAATAATTTGATTTGTCTAATAAATATTTATATTTTTGTCATTGTCAAAATAACATTTTATTCTGGAAAAAGGAAGAGAAAAAAAATTAAAATATTTTAATTGTTAATGTTGACTAATTTATTAAATGTGCTAATTAATATATATATATATATATATATATATATATATATATATAATAAATGGGTGAAATGTAAGCATGTTTAGAGTTTGGTGTCATTTAGATAAATCTCAGGGTAGTTGAGCATAATCTTCTCAATTATATTCATTACTCTAGAGCGTAGTAAATTTTTAAATTGAATTTTTAAGATTACATAGTTGTGGGGAATTAATTTTGAGAGAGAAAGGAAACATTAATTAAAAATGGTTTGGTTTGTTTTATGTTCTCTCTTGGTCTTGTTCTATATATTGTGTGATCGTGTTGTGGGACCACTTTGCCCAGTCAACTGACCAGGACCGTGACGCATTGTCAGCTCTAATTCAATCATCACAAACTCTCTTTTGTCGTTTTCTCATCACTCACTCTCTGATTCAATCTCTCTCTCTCTTTTATTACTTTCATCTTTCTTCTCCCACGTAAACAACGACCCTTGCATACATACACACTAATTAATATCGCATCATTTTTTTCTTCAAGAGGTGTTTTTTCATGGAGTTTATTTTCATCCAGTAACAAAAACATTTTAGCTTTTAAAAAACACAAATATTCAAAGAATTTTTTTTTTGTTAACTTTTATTTCAAAATAATCTTCATAAAAAAACACAATTAAACACCAAATATAACGGTTTTTATTAATCAAAATTCAAACATTCATTATTCAAAATGAAACCCTTTTCTTATCTCCATTCCTACTGATTATTGAAAGATATGTTGATTATTTTTTGTAATTTTTTAAAGAAAACCAGTAGAAGTTAAACAACGTAAAGGGTCTATGGATATTCCTCACTCTTAACCATCTTTATAATTTTCTATGACCTTTCATCATAATCGTTTAACTTTTAGTGATTTCTTTAGGACATTTCTGAGAAATATTTTATAAAAATTTATAAACTTTGTGAAATAGTATTATTTTTAAAGAATATGCTAATCAAATACTCATTTAAAATTAAGATTATATTTTTCAAACAAAAATAAAGTAAGAACAAGTAGTTTATTCTAAAAACAAAACTAAAGCTTGATATCAAAAACTTACATTAATGTTGTAAAAGGCTATCAACAACAGAAGTTTAATTAAAACCATACCGTTAAAATAAAGTGTTTCCAACCAAGCAATTGGCATTATATTTTCATCTAGATCTTCCTTTTAATTCCATTTCTTATTATGATAAAAAATTAATTATGTTATTAATTAAAGTTTAAGTTCAATGATTTACCTCGAATTTGATGTCAGTAATTTAAATAATTCAACATTTTTATTAAATGTAGAAACTCAAATTAACGGATAAACTAAATTGTACAATAAAAATATAATTTTGAAAAAAATAAGGGCCAAACAATTAAGCATTATTCTGTAATCTTTATTTATGTACTATAGCAGGTATTATGGAAACAAATTTCATTGTGAATATTGCAGCAGCACCCTACAATAAATTGCCAACATATATAAATGGAAGGCATCAATTATGTGTGTGCATATTTCTGTATAGAAATTTATGGATGATTCAGACACTGAAGAGTAAATTGGGCAAAGGAAAAATCTGTTGTCCATAGAAAGTGCAAACAGTTATCTTAAACCATTAATTTAATTAGTAGTTAATTTAATTAAGACCATAACCCTTCACAACATCCATGAATTAGTTTGCTAATTGAGTTTAATTTCAAAGCTAATTGTGCAAAAAAGGAAGCACCGCTTTGTAATGAACCATTGAGCAAAAATGGGGAAAGTACAAACGGAAAACAATTCTGTGGGCAGATAGATACAGTATTATTGTATGGTACATTTATTTATTTAGAGAGAGAAAGAGAGTGTGTGTGAGAGAGAGAGAGGAGTATATCAGAAGCTCACTGCTTCGCTGATTTTGAGGCATGCAAGAAGAGAGAGGAATCGTACTGCACAAGTTTCACACATCTTCTCTCTTTTTTTACTGCATTTGGGACTCTTCACTCTTCTTCACACCTTCATCTCTGTCAAGTTTCCATAGCACAGAGAGAGAATCGGGTGGGTTGATTAGTGGTTTTGTTTTCCTTTGCCTCAGATTCTTCTTACACGTTCTTCCTTTTCACTCTGGTTTTCTTGCCCCTTGTCACTGATTGTACCATTTGGCTGTTTTCACTTTGGTTTTGTTAGTGTGGGGCTTTGTTTGCAGTTGGTATGCTCATTTATCTTTCAATGGCATAAAAAAGTTTGGATTTTCCGGGGTTTTTAATTCACTTTTTGCATTTGGAGTTCATGGGGTGAAATAAAATAATGATTGTGTTTGGCTTCTTTACTTGTATTTTTTTGTTTCTCTTCTGGGTCTCTGGGGAATCTTAGGATTAGTATGACATGTGTTCCAAGTTGTGATTTTTATTTTGCCAGGTGTGGTTACTTGTGGAGCATTGTTTGCGGTTTGAAATTGGTTGTGTTTGTGTCGTGCAGGTGTTTTGAGATAATGCTGAGGAAGAGGAACAGGTCAGTGCAGAAGGAGCAACACCACATGAGTAATCTGACACAGAGTGAAGCCAATTCAGAGCACTATTCTCAAACTCATCATGCTTTGGGGCGCAACAACATCAAGGGCCACTCAATTTTCAATGTTCCTTGTCTGTTTGTGGGTTTAGGTCCAAACGGGTTGTTGGATTCTGATTCAGTTAGGAGTCCCACTTCTCCACTTGATGCTAGAGTTCTTTCAAATCTTGGCAACCCCGTTAGGAAGCCAAGATCTTCACCTCATGAAGGGCACCCAAGGAGTTGGGATTGTTGCAAAGTAGGTCTAGGCATTGTGGAGTCTTTGGAAGAGTCTTCTAGGTTTTCTGGGAAAATTCTCCAGTCACCAGAGAGTAAGAGGGTTAATCTCAGTTCTCAAATGATGATCAAGGCCCCAAATTGCCAAATCCATAGGGATTTTCTTGAGGGATCTAAGTCTTTACCCAAAGATTTTTGTAAGGCTCCTTATGCCCCCCGAAATGGATCTATTAACCACAAGGGTGAATCTGAGTCCACTGTTCTTTTTGAGATTGGGGAAAGTGGCCTTGAGCATGAACTGTTTGGGAGAACCAGGTCTTGTTCATTGGACTCATGCAGTCAACTGAAAGAGCTCTCTGGCTTAAACACTTCCTTCTCTGATTCAGACACTGATAATTTTGCTGTGAAAGATGTGAGTATCCAATTGAGCTCTCCTCCTCATTTTAACGGGGGAAGCCAGAAATCAAATATATTCCCACCTACAAAGTTGAACACAAACACTCTTTCCATTAGCTCTTCCAATGAATTTATTAAGTCTCTGTCTGCTAGTGAGATTGAACTCTCCGAGGACTATACATGTGTGATTTCTCATGGCCCCAATCCCAAAACAACTCACATTTTTGGGGATTGCATTCTAGAGACTTATTCTAATACATTCAAAATCCATTCTAAGAACGAAGAGAAGGAGATGGGAGTTAACCCTATTGCTAACAGGGTAGGGAGTTCCAACCCATATCCCTCGAGTGGCTTCTTGAGTTTCTGCCACCACTGCAACAAGAAACTAGATGAGGGGAAGGACATTTATATTTATGGGTGAGTTAGCACTTGGCACAACAACATTCCTTCTTTTTTGACTCATTGCACATTTGTTATTTTTCACAGTCAAGATGTAATTTTAAGAAGCTAATAGTTATAACTTTTGAACATGCTATCAGTGTTTGTTTTATGGATGTTGAATTTGGTTTTAAGTTTGGCATGGTTCGGTGTGTTGCAGGGGTGAAAAGGCATTTTGCAGTTTAACTTGCCGTGCCATGGAGATCATGATTGATGAGGAACTAGAGAAATCCAACACCAACCCTCCTTGTGAAAACTCTCCAAAGCCAAAACTTGGTGAGCTACTTTTTGAAACAGGCATTGTCACAGCTACATAAAAGGCTTATCTGCAACATGCACCACTTGGTCCATGAGAATGGTACACGCACCTGATCATCTGTTCAGAAGGAGCTGTCTTATGTGCATCTGTTAGCAGCCATGGATGATCGTTTTGTACATCACTGCGTTTACCTGGAATTGGTGTTTCAGCTTTGTCATGGTCTTTGATGAATTGTGGCTCCCAATAAGTTAGTTTTGTTTTTCATATAAATAGAGATATGTGTTATCAAACCATTGATAGCCTGCAGAAAATTGAAGGGTTGAGGCCTATTTTTCTGGCATCCCCTTCTGAATTTTCCTTGAGTTATCTCTATATTGTGTCAATGTATACAACAAAAAAAAAAGTTTTTGACTTCTATGATATATGCTATTATCCTAGTTTATACAACATCTTGCCTTTTTCTGAGTTTTAGGACTGCTGAATCGAGTGCTCGATCCTTTTTGGTCTTGAATATGCTTCATTTAGATGGTTCTTGCGATTCCTATTTTGGTAAAAGAATTGTCAAGTTTAAATAAATATGTTTTACTCATACTTCAAGAATATAACGTGTTATTTCTTCTGAAGGTTATTGAACGAACAAAATTACATTTTACTGATTCAAAACCAAAAAGAAGAATGCACTTTCTATGTTCTCAAATCCATAACATCTTTGTTTTCTGATATAACTTTAATGCTTAAAACAGGACGAGTGCTTTGGTCGAAGTGAGAACTCTGCATTGTCATTAAACTCTGCACTTGAGAAACAAATTAAAAAAAGATATATTACAAAGTACGAAATTTAGATGTAGTTGGTGAACTTCTTTTATTAGAATCGAAGTCTCATTTCAGTAATTTATTTCAGTCATTAATGAAATAAAATTTCAATTTTAATCCATAAAGATATTAAAAACATTTATGAAGTTGTGTTTTAAGTTTTGTCATAACATTTTCATTTTGACTTTTATTTGATATGTAAATGTCGTAGAAAAAACTGGCTTAAGAAAATATCTATATTATGATATTATCTTTGACAATAAGAAGATATTTCTTACGAAGCAGTTAAGATAACACAAATTGGTCTTATTAACAACCATAGACTTTCTTGCTACAAATGAGTCAAACCTATGTTAAAAATTCACCACTATTCACGTAAACAATCCATTAAACAATTGCATTTTATATTATAATAATAATTTTAACTTTTTATTAAGTTTATTAAATCTCTTTTATAATTATTATATTAATAAAATGAGTTGTTTTTGGAGTTGTTTTCTTAAAAGGTTGTCAATATATCATGGTTCTAAAATAAACTTGCAGAAACTTTCAATTGGAATAGGTGATAACTTCATTTCACACACGCACACTGAACTGAGATATAGCTTGCTTTGCTTTAGTCACTTGGTTTTATCATATTGTTAAAATTGGATTCCTCCATTAGCATGCCATCCAAATTTTGTTCTTCAAACTATATCGAATTTCGCTGATGTCTTTATTGACCCTAGTAAAACAAAACATTTCTCCTTGAAACTATTAGATCAGAGAGAGAGAGAGCATGCATGCAACATGCAACGTAAAAATGTTACGTAAAACAGTAGATCGTATATTTATTGAAAATGGTTGCTCGTTTATATATACACCGATGAGTCATGCATAACAGAAAAACAAAATATTATTTTTCTAACTTTGACTTAATACCCCAACATGCCTCCTTAAGTCAAAGTTGTATTTATATTAACAACTCCAACCGCATCTCTCAACCAAATGAATCTCTCAGCTTTAAAGGCTTTAGTAAAAAGATCTGCAAGTTGAATTTCTGACTTGCAATATTCAATAACAAGTTTTTCATTGCACACTTGATCACGAATGTAATGAAAACGTGTCTCGATATGTTTACTCCGCCCATGTGAAGCTGGATGCTTGGCTAAATCTATAGCAGATTTATTATCTACTAAAAGCTTCACCTTACATGACAGCTCCACCTTCAATTCTTGCAAACCGCTTTCAACCAAACCGCCCGACACGAAGCTTCGATGCGTAAATGTATTCGCTTCACATGAGGACAAAGCCACTACTGATTCCTTAGTTGAGTTCCACGAAATTGGAGCTCCTCCTAAGAAGAAAACATACCTCGCAAGTGCTTTTCCTATCTCCTTTATCACCACACCAATCTGAGTCCGAATACCCCATCAATTCCACTACCGTAGTTGCCGTTTCGAGTTTTGGAAATAAAATTCCGTAGCCCACTGTACCACGAAGATACCTCGGAATTCTTTTAGCCGCATACATGTGAGACTCCCTTGGATCTTGCATATATCTACCGATCAAGCCAACACTATAACTTAAATCAGGTCTGGAATTACAGAGGTACCTCAAACTCCCTACAATCTTGCGGTAGTTAGTAGCATCTACACGCTCTTCATCCTTACCAGGTGTAAGCTTCTGTCCTGTCTCTGCTGGTGTTACTGCAGAGTTACTTTCCATCATCCGAAATCTCTTCAAAACATCTTGTGTGTACTTTGTTTGATGCATTATCATTCCATGTTTTGTATTGGTGAACTCAATTCCGAGAAAATAATTGAGTTTACCTAAGTCACTCATATCAAATTCGTTAAACATTTGAGATTTAAAAACTTTTATCTGATCTGCACCGCTTCCAGCTACTGTAAGATCATCCACATATAGACATACTATCAACTTCTCACTTCTTATATCTCCATTCCAGCACTTCACATACAGACCATGTTCAGATATGCATCTGTCAAACCCAATTTGCTTCAAAAACTTATCTATTCTTTGATTCCAAGCTCTAGGAGCTTGCTTCAATCCATACAAAGCTTTGTTAAGCTTATACACCTTATGCTCCTGGCCTTTAACTTCGAAACCCTGTGGCTGTACCACAAACACTTCTTCTTCCAGAGGACCATTTAGAAATGCCTGATTTAACATCCAATTGATGCGGAATCCAACCTGACTTGAACTGCAATCGATACCACCATTCGAACTGTCTCAATTCAGCTACTGGTGCAAATACTTCACCATAATCTATTCCAGCTTGCTGTAGAAAACCCTTGGCCACAAGTCTGGCTTTGTACCGCACCACTTCCCCCTGTGGATTTACTTTGACTTTATAAACCCATTTCAAAGCAATGGGTCTTTTGTCATTAGGAGCATCAACTAATTCCCATGTTTGATTCTTCTCAATAGAGGCAATCTCCTCCTTCATTGCCTTCCACCAATTCTCATCAACTACTGCATCTTCGAATGTGAGTGGCTCAGCTTCAGCTATCAAAGCAAAATGAATTAAATTGCCTTCAGTAGTTACAGTAGAATCTGAAAATACTTCATAATCTTGCAGGTGTATTGGTCTCTGCACTGCTCTTGTTGATCTTCTCATCGGCTGGTTGTCATCTCTTCTCATTGATACCTGATTTTCAACACTTAGTTCACCTGCTGAAGAATCCACATCCAACATAATTCTGGTCTGAGATGTCTCGTTTGATGCTGACCCCCAGTTCCAGCTTGAGTCTTCATCAACAATTACGTCTCTACTGTACGAGACTTTGTTATTCTCAAGATCCAGCAGTTTATACCCTCCTGTTGAGTTATAACCAATCAAGATTAGTGGCACACCTTTATCATCCAACTTTCTTCTCAACTGATCAGGACAATGCTTGTAACATACAGAACCAAATATCTTCAAGTGAGCAACATTTGGTTTCATCCCACTCCATGCCTCCTCAGGGGTTATTCCATCTAACCTTTTAGTTGGAGCTCTATTCAAAACATAAGTAGCAGTCATAACTGCCTCACCCCACAAGTAACTTGGTAGATTTTTGCTTTTCAGCATGCACCTAACCATGTTAAGTAGTGTTCTGTTTCTTCTTTCAGCAGTGCCATTATGCTGAGGTGTATAGGGGGGTGTAACTTCCTGAACAATTCCAGTATTCTCACAAAACTCACGAAACTCTTGTGAGGTATACTCTCCCCCACCATCACTTCGGAGTATCTTTAACTGCAACCCACTTTGCCTTTCAACAAGACACTTAAACTTTTTAAATGTTTCCAGTGCTTCATTCTTCCTATTGAGCAAAAATGTCCACATTTTTCTGGTCAAATCATCTGTAAAAGTCAGAAAATATCTGCTACCTCCAGGGGTTTCAACTTGTATTGGCCCGCAGATATCAGTGTGCACCAGTTCCAACTTCTCCACTGTCTTCTGAGATACAAATTTGCTGAAGTTGTTTCTGGTTTGTTTACACTGAATGCACTCCTTGCAAACTTCATCAGGAGCTTTTATACGAGGTAAGCCTACCACCATTTTCTTTTGCTCAAGTTGACACAAGTCTCTGAAATTCAAGTGCCCATATCTATGATGCCATATCCATTCTGCTCTACTTTCTGCAACAGCAAAGCAGTGATGCTTCAAAGCATTCATTCCCACTCTAAACGTTCTGTTCTGTGACAGATTAGTCTGAATGATGAGTTTATTTGATTGATTAAATACACTCATGCAATTATCCTTCATTTTCATAACAAATCCCTTCTCCAGAAGTTGACCTAGACTAAGCAGATTTGTCTTCAGGCCTGGAACATATAGCACGTCTTCAACAACGACTTCTCTTCCTTCGTCATTTCTCAAAACCACTCTTCCAGTTCCTTGTGCTCGTTAAGCTATCGTTGTCGACAAACCGTATTTTCCCATGAACAACTTCTTTCATTTTTACAAACCAATCTTTTCTCCCGAGTCATGTGAGTTGAACAACTCGAGTCTAAGTACCAAGCAGCCTTCTTCTTTCATATCTGAAGACACCTGGGCCATCAACATTACCGCTTCGAATCAGATCCTTCATCTTGTGCAAGATTAGCTTGATTCTTGGGCTTGGTTTTCGCACCTTCTTTAGTGCCAACATTCACGGGCAAAGTGACCCGACTTTCGACGGTTATGGCACCGAACCTTTCGTTTATCAAACTTCCAGTGTTTTGTCCCCAGTAGACTCCCCTTCTACGCCACTCTTTTCAGCTTCTTCTTGATTTTTGCTTCCCTTCCACTCGTTTTCGATCTTTCTTTTCTCCTTTGAACTTGCCCTTGTAACCTCGTTCGACTTGTAACACCTCGCTCATGTATCGCTTTTCTTTCATAAATTCCGTATTCATGTGCTTCTAACGAGTGCTCGAAGCTCATCTATCCCCGGTGTTTCTAAGTCTTTAGTTTCTTCTATAGTTATCACCATGTGATCAAACTTGGAGGAAGTGATCGTAGAATCTTGTGAACCACTTGTCGCTCAGATGATAGGATCATTGCATGTCTTTATAGCATTTACCAACTCTTGAATCTTGTCAAAATAATCTGCAATGGATTCATTCTCTTCCATAAGAAGAAACTCAAATCTCCTTCTTAGTGCTCGTAACTTCACCTTCTTGTGTTTGTCTCCATCACCATAAGTTTTCAGCAAGATCTCCCATATCTCCTTGGTCGTTTTAGCCTTGCATATCTTGTTGAAGATCTTTGAATTTACACATTGATATAACAAAAATCTAGCTTTCTTGTCCAATTTTTGTCTGCTGTTTAAAGAACTTTTTCTCTTCTTCCGTAGCTTTACTACCAAGTTCTCCTATACCTTCTTGGATAATCTCTCGCAACATCTTGGAAACCAAACACTGCCATCATCTTGATTTTCCACTCGTCAAACATTTTTCCGTCAAATACCGGCAGCCCTCCTTGTATAATGCTCCCCATTCCAGTCATGTTCCCCGCAACTTTCTTGTTAGCACCACCAAACAGATTCTTCTCTCTCGCACTTTCTTGATAACACAAGAACCAGCTCTCTCCTAACCGACACACTTCTTGAACCTTTTAGTCCGATGCTCCAAGAATACCACCTCACAAGAAACCGACCTCACCAAATCTCCTTGCTCTAGATACCATATTAGATCAGAGAGAGAGAGAGCATGCATGCAACATGCAACGTAAAAATGTTACGTAAAACAGAGACTGTATATTTATTGAAAATGGTTGCTGTTTATATATACATCAGCGAGTCATGCATAACAGAAAAACAAAATATTATTTTTCTAACTTTGACTTAATACCCCAACAGAAACTAGTTTAATCATTCATGGACAAGTACGATTTATGTGAAAAAGGTGAAACTTCACGTGATTCAGAAACTAAATCACTCGATTAGAAACATAGGAATCAAAGTAGTAACATGAAAGCAAGGGAATCTGCATTGAAACCTTTATCAATTTGGACCCCAGTAACTTGCGAACACCGCATAACATTTGAACGTTTATTTTTTACCAAAAACTTGGCGGAAATTTGAACTTGTTTCATAAGGATGACATTTAAGACTAGAAAAGGTTATTATTTATTATACACCCCATAATGTAATAATATGTTAAGTTTTTATATGGACGAATAAGAGAAAATAAAACTTTTCTAATGAAAAAACACTTTTTCAAAGAGTTAAAGTTTATGAACGTGATTAAAAGATAAATTTTCTAGATTTTAGCAATGCAACAGAGTATTTTCCAAACCTATCTACTGCTTCATCTAGGCAAATTGAAATTGAATTTTCAATATAACCGAACCTGATTTTACGTTTGTTGTCAATCTTATAGTTAATTATGACTTAATAACAACTTCAACTATCCTTTGAATGTTAAAATTTGCTAGTTACATACTTTATATGTAAAAACATTCAAATATAAATCATCAAATATTCTCATTTGAAGCCATTCCCATATTTACCAGCATCACAATCTAGCTGTTAGTTTTTCTTCTTTTCCAGTTTTATATCTCATTGTTTTCTGACTAGTTTTTACTGCCTAGATCATCATTTTCTTAAAACTTTAGGACCTCGTTGTCATTAAGACCACGTTCATCAGTGCCCTAGTTCCAAAACAAAAAATAATATATATATATATATATATATATATATATATATATATATATATATATATATATATATATATATATATAAAACTTGACATTGTATCACAAACGAACATTACAGAGTGAACACTGGAACACTAAAACTAAAATGATAAACGTAACTAATTTGCCCCCAACCCACATGATAAACTGTTTTCTTCTTGGATGTGACCTGGCCTGCTTGCAGTTGAAATAAAATTTCAGCCTCATGTTTGTCGTGTGTTGTAGGATTTGCAGTTTAAGCACTTTTGAGCAACAAGATGGAACTGGACGTGAGAACTTTTACCACAATCATTGCAAAGGATCCAAACCTGTTAGTTAATATCACCGTTAGTTCTTCACAAATCAGAAGGTAAGGTAACTTTTAAATTAACTACTGATTCATTTGCCTAGTCACAACAAAGCATCAATAAATCAAGGACTAGATTTGTTGTTGCATAGTTTATTAATACGAACAGTATGCAACACTATCACACGTAAAGAGAAAATAAAAATTGATATACTGACCATTTTGTTTTGATATGGTTCAGGCATTGGTGTAGCAGCAATCTCCAAGTCAAATTTCTCCCAAATCTTTGACATGTCATAAACTGACTTAGAGCAGAGAGGGCATGTATACCTGACGCAGAATCAAAAACAAAAATAAGCACATGTACTGCAATAGGAATTCCAGCAGATAGAAATGGACAAGAGCTCTGTGATACTCACTGGAGATGTTCCCTCATTTCCTTCAGGCAGATCTTATGTATTGTATGTCCACAGAGCAAAACAGTGACATCATTCACAGATTCAAACAAATACTGTAATCACCAAATTTGTTGCACTTTGTCAAGTCAGCAACAAAACAAACAGGCAATAGTCACGGAGCTGCTGAAATAAGAAATCTGTAAAATATTACCTCGAAACAAATGGGGCAATCATGATGCATTGCCCCTTCTACGCAAGGGTGACTGTTTTTCAGCTGAGTTGGATAGCAACAACCTGTGACTAGAAATCATGATCAGTATGTAAATCATGTTAAAACCATAGTGTTGACATTTAGCGATATTAAAAAACATAGGATACAAACAATTTTACTTACCACATTTGTAGCAGTGGAAGAAATTTTCATATCCTCCAGTTCTGTATTAGAACACATCAGAATCAATCAGTCTGAATCTTGATACAAAATACAGTCAATCTAACAATGCAAATTACTCTGAAGTGTCAATCTACATAAAGAACAGGCACAAGAAGCAGGTCTAACCCTTAAATATTTGACAGTTCATACCTGCATATTCCACAGCCACTGCAATGATATTGCTGCTTAGATACCTACACGAGATAAAATATAAAAGACAGTTTTTTTTTTTTAATAATCTAACACATTCTATCCAACAATTATGTGAAAAGACTGTCAGCCCTAACATGCAACACAATGGAAATCAGGATAGTTAACAGTTCTTATAATCAATCCAACATCGCTCACCAAACCACTTACAAAAAGTATAGAGAATAGAGACTGGCTATCTCACAGATAGAATAAATAGATATAAAGATAAAAAAACACAATACAAAAATAAAATAAAATACAGTTCCAGGATCAAGCACTTACATCATCATCAAAGAGCTTACATGTCCCACAGAAGTACTTGCCCATACAAACACCACAGTTAATGCAGTTTTGCTGAACCTGGAAGCAATATATATTGACACAAGAAAAAAAACTACTTTCATGGCATATTCTAAATATCAACATTCATAATGATCTTATAGACGGTTTGACAAACAATAAATGAATAGTTCAGTAGTTTCAACCTTAAGGGGCACATCGCCCTGTTATATCTTAAAAGATTGCAACAAAACCAGTAACTGTTTATTAGTTGACCAAACCATCTAAAAGATATTTCATAAAGTAATAAGCTATAAAATTCCTTTCAACAATGTATCTTATGTTCCTTTCTAGGTATTCGAGTGCTCTTGTATGCTGTCAAGTCATTAATAATAATAAGGATAAATTTGGTTCATTGGTAACATTGTTTTAGAAAATTTGAGTTAAATTACGTCTAATTATTTTAATTAGACCATAATTAAAATAAATCATATTTTATCCTTCATCAAAACATGATCACATTTTCAAAATTCCATAAATACATTTTGGATCGGATCGGGTGTTCCATATTATCCAGAAATATAATATGGAACACCCATATTATATTTCTGGATCGGGTGTTCCATATTACATTTCTATACCAACCAATTTGAAAATACATTTCGAAACAAAAATATTCTAGAACAGTCAACTAGAAATATATTTTGGAACAAGAATATAAGTTTGGATTTACTCTTTTGAAAATGTATTCCGAGAGCGTTTTTGGTCGAAAGAGAAGAAACTTTTAGAGTTTCAGACAAAAATTAGAAGAAACTTTTAGAGTTTCAAACCAAAAATTATTGAGAGTATTTCAATCATTTTACATGGGTTATAGGGATGCAAGAAAAAATGATGGAGGTGCAGGAAGGAGTTTTAGACATTAGCAGTCAGTGTTTGGTTTTTGTGTTGAAGCCGGTGCTTCACGGGCCACTTCTCTATTATTTGACAAAAGCTTATTTAATCCATCCAAATCAAGTATTAAAGCTTCCATCACAATTAGCATACCATTGTGGAAGATTAAACTGAAAGATAGTAAGAAAATCTAAACTCACCTCTTGTTCGGTCCCACAAAGTGAACATATAACCTGGATATGTCGAGTTACTAATTAACACTGTCTCAATAGTGAAATAATAAAGGGAAATGGAGCACAAAAAAGTTGATTAACAAGTAAGTTACGTTAAACTCAATGAGCATACCTGTTTAACTTGATGGCGGGGAATATCGTGTCTAAGCTTCTGATCAATGTTGATATTATTCTAGCAAAAAAAAACAAGAAAACAGAGCACCCAAATTAAAAGGAATGCTAAACATAAAAGTTATATATCAGCTTGCACATTGTTTATGAGATAGGATCATACATGAAAACCACAAAAAAAAAAAAAAAAAAAAAAAGTAGGCTGAATTGACTGCCATTTGCTGTCCCAGTTTAAACAACCTTTTCTCGCAGGCAGGGCCACAAAATGAACGGGCAAGAAAAATTGAAACCAGGTTATTCTTGTCGTTCGATCTATGCATATTGTCCCAATTACAAGAAATCAAAGAAAAATTTCTTAAGATATGTCTTGGAATATGAAATAAGATGGAACCTTATCATTTATGTCAAGAAGACAACATTCGAATAAAAACAAGTATAGTGAAATATTAGGATGGGGAATTAACTAACTTTTGCCTCATTGTGACAATGGCGGCAATCAAAAACCTCATTGCAACAGGGGGCCCTAATACGGCATCTTCTGCGGTAATGTTGACATCTGCAGGACAAACCAACATCTTTTACAAAAGAAAAGGGAATGCAAAAACATAAATCGAATTAGTGTGGGAATATAGACTTTACCCATATTCCATATATCCTCTCTCTCGCAAATTACTGATCTTTTTGTGATCTGTTAATTGACTTGATTCTTCTCCAAGTATGTCCTCTTCGTTTGATGGTAGATCATACACATCTTTCTCAGTCATATGCTTAATGTCATTGCAGTCAAATGGCAGAGTCTCAGAGTGCAATACTGCCACCACTCCCATGATGCTAGTAGCTATCTTCAGATAAGGTTATAGGCTATATAGAAACAGGAAGTAAGCCTGATGACCTGCATGCAAGAAAGTATTTAGAAATAAGCCCAAAACTTCCAAAAGGCATATGTTGTCATCCCATCAAACCAGTAAACACTGAATGCACTGTTGCTTTCTTCCACACTGCTGAAGATCAATTGAAAGCAGCAACAACAAAATTGAATTCAGGTTGGCCAGCTCCAATCAGTAATACTCCAAGAGGGAACACACTAAAACAAGTATACAATAATTCCACATAAACCAATAGACTGCAACCAATAGAATGATCACTTGATTTCTTGAAGAACTTCTGGAACCAAGTCCCACTTTACTGGAGCCAACCAATTGACATTCCAACCTATGTTAAAAGCGATAAATCACTCTATTAAATATGCCTTCGACATAATGAAGAAAGAAATATGTCTTAATTTTATTGTCCATGAAGGACAGAGCCTACCTTACTTGGCTGGTCTGCATGACTCCTCCAAGAACTGAAACTTACTAAAAGCAAACACTTAAAAAGGTTACATTTTCAATTGGTCCCTACCTCACTAAATTTTTCTGCATAACTCTTCCAAGAGTTGAAATTTACCGTGGTAATTCTTAGATAGAGGATCTTAAGCTTGATTCATCTAACTGTTGTGAGGTTTGCACCAACTTATATTTGCTCATTAAACCTTATAAGCTATAAAACACTTCTAAGGTCATAAGACCAAATAAACCCCCTTCAAACACTTGCTTAGAAGTTTTCATACAGATTCGATTGGCTAACACCATTTAGACTTCATTAATGATTGTTTAAAGTCTCTGCAGCCCTTTCTGTGACATTTCTATAATTGACTTTATTATAAAATTATTGCAGTATAAAATCTTATCAAAATTTTACAAACCAGAAAATAAAAATCTTGTCAAAATTTTACAAACAACAAAATGTCTATTCGAAAATTCAACGAAATTAAAGGACCAATAATTTAACTTATTATTAAAATTTCATGCAAACCGTGATAGATCCCTTTTGATAAAATTAAATTTTTTCTTCTTTTTGTCAGTTTACTTGGCAAAGTATTAATTCAAGGTCATATGGCACTTTGCAAAAGGAAGGTTCACACTACTCCAAGGATTACTCCATGTTTAAGATTCAGAAACATGAAGTTCTTGTCCATATTCCAAATAGGTTGGTCTCTAATAGAAAACTTGTCGAGATCCTCAGATGAAAGGGGATGGAAGAAAAATAAAATAAAATTTAAGGTTGGTATTTTCTTGATGAGGAATGCTAATAGTCCTAGCATTCTATTCCTAAGACTTGGTTAGAGTTTATTAAAAATAATAATTTTCAGTGGTTCCATTTCTAAATCAGGACAGAAAAATAAGTCAGACTCACCAGAAAGTGTGACTTCTAATTAATTCCAACTAATAATAGAAACAACAGCTGAAGCATCAAGCCAACCCTTTCACTGTTCATAATGGCCAAAGAAAAAGATGCATAATCGTCATGAATTATGCAAAAGGAAACTCCATAAAATGCTTCAACCAAACCAAATTCAAATCATATATCGCTTTTGGCGAATAAAAGGTATTATAGACAAACTACTGTAGACAATAGGTAAGGATACAGCAAAAAAGATGTGCTTTAGGGGCAACTCTACCCTTCATAAATAAAGGGATAAATGTTTGTTGAAGCAGAATCTATATATCTCTCGGGACTCAATACCTCACAGAATCTTCACTGCTGCACATACATGTATCATCATACAATCTGAATTATATACACAACAATAACATAACCATGCAAGAACCCAGTTCAAGTCCAAAACTAACAGGCCATAAAATCATCAAACACAACAAAAGAACACAATCACACACATTTAAAATTGACAACATTAATTAAACCAAGTGAAAAATTCGTGACAGTACAAGAAACTTTGGAGTCGAAGAAGAAAGTGGTGGGTGATCCAATTCCAATTATAGATACCACGAAGGCAAATAGGAAGCTGCAATTGGTATCTCTCCCCTCACCCAGCAGAAGAAGGATACAGAGGAGGAGCACAGAGGAAGAAAATTGGGAATGACATTGAAATTTATAGGCCGCAATTCTGTGCGTGTCCTTCCAAAACTTTCCTTCTGCCAAACTTAACTTTTGTTCTTAAAATTTTGTTTATATATAAATTAATTTTTAATTTGTGTTTAAATTTTATTTTAATTTTTACAATTTTTTGTTTTAATTGTTTATACAAAATCAAGTATTATGAAGTGAGTTTAGAAAGGACACGTAGCAGGTCAATTTTGACGTGTCAGTAGCAGAACTCTTTCTTGATGACACCACCGACCCTCGGACATGGTTGGTTTGGCTAATGTCGGTGATGAATATTTTTTATAATTGTTATTTAAAAAATTATCCATCGGATAAAGTTTACACTATATATATATATATATACAAACAATTGAACAATATTTTTTAATATTTTACTTTTCTTCTCTCACAGCCAACAAACTATTTTCTCTAATATAACTCAAAATTTCATATTGATCCGTTTTTGGTAAAAAAAGTAAAATGTGAAAAATATATGTTTAATAATATTAAAATTCTTCAAATAAGATAAAATATAATTGAAATTAATATCATAAAATGTTTTTCTTCTTATTTAATATACCATTAAACACTTCAAAAATTTTCTATTGTTATTTCTGGTAGGTCCTAAGAATTAATTTAAATTATAATCATTTAAATTTATCAAATTGGTTTGAAAATAAATTTTAGTCTACAAAATATATCACGTGCAAAAGATTACGATAAAAAGATATGATTCTCAATTTTTAATTCAATGAACTATTTTTTACTATCAGTTTGATACCTGAATAAGTAAAAATAAACTTATTTTTATTTTATTTTAAAGAGTTAAAAGAGAAATGTCATACCAAGAGAGAATAATTTTCAGATGTTCATGGATCGATGTTGATAGAGAATCTACTTGGATCAAATGAGTGTCATGGAGGATGAAATTATTGTAACACTCCTAAGAACATAAGAAGATTATCAAGAAAGTAAATTTATGAATATAAAAATTATTATCTTTAAGTAATTGATAGTAACTTCATGGAGACAATTTTTGAAACTTTTGATAGAGTTCAGTAAAAGCCATTTGGAATCATACGAAGAAAAAATAAGTTAAGAATCTACAAAGGTGAAAATGACTCTACTGGCAGCTCTAAAGAGAGTACTTGAGATTCTTAGTATAAAGGTGGATATATTTGTGCATGAATATTTTGCAATTACATCAACTATTGTAAATAAAATACAGACACATGGTGAGAAGATGAAACAAGTTACACACAATATTTGCTTATTTGGTCTATTAAATCCAATAAATTGAAGATGTTCAAACCCAGAGATGAATTGTAAATATTTTGTTGTTTCATGAACAAAGAATGAGAGGGCACAAAAGGGAAGAACCAGTCTTCAAGGTCACAAACTTTTGGTAGTTCAAGAGATACAGAGAATAGTAGATTTTGATAAGAATTTAAGGGAATATTTCAATTATCACAAATTAGACCACTTTCATGAATGGCAAAAAAAAATGTAAATTATGCAGAGAATAAAATATTTCTCATGTTTTTAGTAATAACAAGAAAGAAATTGAAGAAAATAATACTTTTCTTGTCTGAGGTTATAATAATAACATGTGTAACTTGAATGAAGTGGTTTATATTGACTGGATTATAAAAAACATGTCAAAAAAAAAACAATATATATAAGTTGAGAAAAATTTTCATTACCTAAAACAAGTTTTTTGACTTAGAAACATATTTTAACAATTAAGATTTAAAAAAAATATTTTCTTAAAAATGATAAGAAAATATTTGATGAATTTGATAAGTTTCACATGAAAAATATTAAAAAAAGAAATATTTCTTATAAAAAAATATGTCATGAAAAGGTTTGGTATACAAAACAACAATAGTTAAAAATATTTTCTTGAAAATGATAAGAAAATATTTGATGAATTTGATAAGTCTGTATAAAAAGAGTTTCACATGAAAAATATTAGAAAAGGAAATATTTCTTATAAAAAAATATGTCATTTTGGTATACAAAACAACAATAGTGTGACTAGTTTTATGGTGTTTGAATATTAGTTTTTCAAAAAATGAAAAATAAATATTTTTAAAACATATATATATATATATATATATATATATATATATATATATATATATATATATATATATATATAAGCTAAGATGTATTTAGTTGTTTCAAAATGAACCATTAAAATATGGTAAAAAAAAAAAAATTAAGAAAACAATCTAATAATCTATTTGGACAATGATTATGTTAGAGATTGTTAATAAGAAAAACACTTTAAGGTATATTTTAATGTTTAGACCAAGTGTATGTCATATTCTTTTAAGAAGCAACTTGTGGTTACTTTATCTACTATTAAGATTAAGGTCTCATGTTTTGTCAAGATATATCCTTAAAATGATACTTGAAATTTATACCCATTCAATAAGAACTTACTATTTTATTTTGTGACTGTAACTCAACAATTATGTTTTTAATTTATCTAGACAGGAGCAAACATATATTTTCTAAGATACCGTAACAGTGATGGTATGTTTAATTTAGTGAAAGATAAGTTTTAAGATAAATTCTCAAGTGATTAAGCCATTAAAGTCAATTGTTTGATAATATTAAAAATATATAAATTAATATAACATAATGTAAAATGATTTTTTTATTTAATTAAATATTCTTATTTTATCGTGTTTAATATAAATTTTAATGAAAATGTTATGTATGAAGAAGTCCTAGGAAGTAAGAAATCAGTTTAATACATGACAGGGTCCTAGATATGAATAATTAATTGGTTTGAGTACTCCAAACGAAAGAGAAAGTGCCTGCATGTCTGTGCGTGCCAAGTGTAAAGGTTTAGTTTATCATGTTCCCAATGAGTTTCTTGAAAAAGATAGCTTTTGCGTGTATCAATCATTGAAATATTTATCTAATAAATTATGAATGCTGAAAGGACTTCTGTAATCACAGATCAAATAATAGTGTTGGAGTTTTGATTGTCATTTTGAAAAGGATTACTAGCTAAAAATCTCAATGTATGAAAAACATGATTATTTTTTTAAAATAATTTTACAATAGTTTCTTTGAAACATCAGTTAACGTATGCAATCATTTTATATTCACACACATGCATTGTTCCGTAATTTTACTCAGACTAACTTATACACAACAGTTTCCTGCAGATGCGTGAAATCGAACTAAAGTTTGTTAATGTAAACTGTTTATCATATATTAGCGACACAACAAATGTCTTAGTTTTGGTTTGCGTAATTACTATTTCGTATATAAAGATTGAGTAACCGGAGCAAAATTTTATGTTGTACATTAAATCGATACTTTTGGCTATTTGTCTTTTAGTACAACTACAAAAAATTAGTATGATGCAATGCTACCGGGTCTGATATACTGTCTGTTCTGGCCATAACGTCTTTATTAATCAGATGCAGGGAATAAAATATATCAAGGATATCATTTTATTTTTCTTTAATTTTTTACCCAATCTTCATAGACAAGAGTAAAGCAAATTCTCGTAGTGAAGCGTGCTTCTAGCAAGTTTTGCGTAGTTTGATTTTTGGTGCTTTAGCACAAAGCTAAATACGTACAATCTTAACAAAATATGATCGATGCACACAACAAAACCTAATTTAAACTAATATATATATATATATATATATATATATATATATATATATATATATATATATATATATGTGCAAATTCTACTTACCCTTTTTATTACACTTCTTTGATAAATTCTAAGAAAACCCTTGAGAGAGAAAAAAATAACTTTGAAATTTCAACCGATATGAAACTGTACAGATGGAGACAGAGGAATTTTATTTTCGTTTTTCAGATAGTAATATCTCATCTAATGATGCTCTTGTTGAACGTTTTACTGATTGACATCTAACTATTTATCACCTGTGTAACCTACACCAAGAGACACCATAACCGAAATTGCAGGGAGCGGTGAACCACATGAAAATCTACTTCAACAATTATCGAATCAATTGAGACATATCAAATTCATAAATGATGTATGGTGAAAATCAAATATGAAGTTGAAAATGCCTATTAGTGCACTAGTTTAATGACTCCATACATACAGGTGCCATGAAACCACCACCCCAGAATTGGCGATTGTAGCACAGAAGTCAAAAGATCTCCTGAATGATTAACAAGATGTAGATTTCAATGCAGCTTAAAGCTTAGTGAGAAATGCATCTAACCAAGGAATATCTACAAAGACCCATCATCAAGCATGAATAACTTGGATTCTTATCTGTAGCCACCTTCAGAGGGCATGCTGATACAAAAACAACAGACCAAATTCCCAATTACAGTCAGCAGTCAGAAGACCAAGAACATTCAAGTTAGTTAAAAGGAACACCAACAAGGAATATCTACTAAGTGATATTAGGTTACAAAGATTATAACCCATTCTGGTCAGCCTAGTAGTATGGGATTTAGGTAGCTTGTATGAGGGTCTAAATTCATATCTTGTTGTCATTATTCTACACACAAGCGAGGTATAGTGAATATAAAGCAAAGCATTAAAATAACAGTGTTATTTTAGATTTGAGAAATATTTACTTACACTGATAGCATGGTGATTTGATCTGCAAAACACTTTAAAGTCTGAATGCAAGTTCAGAACCTCAACATGACCCTGACTGTTTTGTTCCTTCTCATTTCTTTTGGCTCTCTGGAGTTCATCCTCCCCGAAGTACTGAAAGCATCTGACGGTATATTGAGCCTGCCAAATAACAGCCTCAAATATGCATTAGAGAAGCTGCCTCAAACATCCAATAACCATGGGTCAAACTCCACCTGCACTGTATTTGGAAGGTCAAGAATCTTTTAGCCTACTTGAAGGAAACAATGCATATGGAAAAAAAGATAACACATTCGTAATTGAGTTTTAATAACAAAAATCTTGCCCCCTCCCTCCCCGACAACACACCCCAAAAGAAAAGTAAAAGAAAAGAAATAAAAGAACATCGACATACAAATAAAGGTTTGGACCATAGGTACGTAGCACTTCAAGTGTGATACTTCTGCAAAAGAGTCTTGTGGTTTCATGAACTGAACAGTGGTTGAATGGGTACCTCCTTAAAAGCAAGATTATATCATTTTTTTGACATTGAAAATTGATTGCTCAAGGATAACAAGTCACAACATAGCCTCAAGTCGGTAAGCATAAAGAAGAGCTTCAACCCGAACATAGTCAATCTATTTTCAAAATGGGTTAGTCACTCGATGCGCTGAAAAAGCAGAGGATTTTCAGCAATTTGAGAACTCAAATCAGGAGATATAGGCTGGAGCAATCCATTGTTGGACAGGTCTTCCAAGGCCTTTGCGTCTTGTTGCAAACGGGCCATATGGAGAATGGTATGGTCCAGAACTAGTGAATCATCAGGAGGATTTTGGAGAAGGGTGAGCAAAGCCTGTTTATAAACTTGAGCAGACAATGATGGTTTTGCAACCTGTCGATTTCTACAGAAAGTTGCCACCTTGATGACATGTTTACAGAGGTTTCCCAGCCTAGACCATGAACAATCACACAGTGAAAATTCTGAACCAGGATTCCAAACTGTATATATCAAGCTTCTGTCAGTCTGGGATAAAACTTTCGCAAGATGGAGATTTTGCTCGTCCAAAATCACATCAACATCAGGAATATGAAGAGCATGATACCAAGCATTAGAGGAGAAAGAATTGTCCCGTAGATTCTCAAAATACCCAGTCTCTAAACTGTACTGGTCTAACCAGTACAACGAGTGAAATTCAGTAGTTAAAGCATGGATTAACCAGTCAACTCTTAGCCAGAAATTAGCATAATTCTCTTTCAGAAGCATAGATTTTAATTTTAGGTGATAGGATTCTATTGCAGCATGGGGCTCAGGGGTTGTCGCAGGGAGTGATTTTATGGCATTAATCCACATATCTGCATGAGAAAGCACAACAATAAGATTATTCAAGAAACAGAATTAATTCTCAAAATACTCAAAGGACTGGATACTCTACTAATTATAATGAAAATAATTGGTCAGTTGTAGAGACGCCAATTCAACTGTTGCCCAACAAAACTTAAGGAGCTGATCTGGATGTGAGACTGAGAATGAAATGAATTGGGTATAAAATCTGAAGCAGATTTTTCAGATAAAAACTGATTATGATGTGTGGCTACTACAGCAAGATCACATATTTCTTCAATGAATAAAAAATGAATCATCGA
Source organism: Sphenostylis stenocarpa (assembly GCA_963425845.1). NCBI lineage: Eukaryota > Viridiplantae > Streptophyta > Magnoliopsida > Fabales > Fabaceae > Sphenostylis > Sphenostylis stenocarpa. The sequence continues at coordinate 7,399,265 of OY731406.1, read as the reverse complement.
TTGAACAATACCTATACTAGCTAGCCAATGGTTCTTGAAATAGTCCATGAAGGCACACTGGTCAACAAAAATTTGCATAAGCTCTTCAACAGAATCCATAGCATTTGGCCCACATTTTGTACAGTACAGTATCCACCCCAAATGCCTAAACATCTCCCGTTGAACCTCAAAGTTGCAGCATTTTTTGAAAAGTTTTTTAATCATAGTTCGGCGAACATGCCAAAAACATAATAGGATGCGACATTGGAATGCCTCTCTGCATTGAGTAAGATCTCATTCCAAGTGTTATTCAGGTGGGTCGCTAAAAAATACAAAAATTTTAATGAAACTAAAAAGAACCGCACTAATCTCGTTACCTTATGATAGAGAAGTCCAAAGATGGATCATCCAACAAAATAGCATTAGGCCTCCATCTGGGATCCTTGGTTCGTAGTCTTTCAGATAGCAATACAATCCATTTATGAATAGATTTACCAGCAAAAGATGAGGTGATGATCCAGGCTACCGGAATTGCATTTTGAGAAGAATTGAAAACAAGTAAAGAACATACAGGGTACTGTCAGGGACAAGAAAAAAAAATGTATAAGACATTTTAAATTGCTGCAATATTTTGCTGACATAACTTATTTTTCATAATAACAAAGAAGGCTCGTGCCAGTGTGTGTTAGTCATGATTATGTTGATGAAATTGGTTATTAATAATGACCTAGACGGATTCTAGATGTAAAATATATGTTTCTTCTAAATGTGTTTTTTTTTTACCTCTAAACGAGTTAAAGTTTATACCCTTTGGCTAGTCCTGATTTTTATGCTTAACTAAGTTAGTAATGAAATGTAAGCTCCTCGGTTGAAAAGGTAAATACAAGAGCAATGTGCAATACCTTGAGCTTCTTCAAGCCAAAACTTGAATGAAAAGAAATTAAACTATTATTTCCATAACGGAGCATTTGTTGCAGCTGCCAATCTGTCTGTATACCCAACACAAATGGTTCTGAAGCTATGTTATTTTGAAAATAGAAAACTTGCTTCTGGTGCCGTTGAACCCATACCTTTACACTGAATTCATCATTATCATGTAGCTCATGTGAAGAATTACGAATAGTCCTTTCCATGTTACGCACATCATTTCGAGTGAGAAAATCATCACGGTTTTGGGGCCCACCTTGCTTCTGCATCTCCTCTGCATGGTGCTGTATTATGTTGTCCAAAGATATTCCAACATGAAGCATGGACGTCACTTTTTGGCGTAACTCATCTGAAATTCGTGGAGCATACATAGCTCTTGTCCCCACCGCATCCCTGTCAAGCAATCCATGACACGGTGCCCCTGATTTATCTACATGCCTTCTTTGGTTATATATGATTAGCGCAAGGAGGGGCCTGGTGTACAGTCTTTTAACCGTGAAATGGCATAGGCACCCTCTCATCATGTGACGCCTCCCCGGCCTGCTACCCTTCCCTGAAGCAGGCTTGGTGCTTGTGCCATCCCCTACACCTGATTCACTCTCTCGGTAGTCTTCAGGACCATAAGAACACCAGTATCTAAATATCAATGCATAGTTTGATATTGCCAATTAGCCAAAACTTCAGATTTCAAATGAACTGAAGTTTAAATCACATAAACTATGAAAATAAAAAGATCCACAATTCGAGGGAAAAAATGAATTAAATAGTATATATATATATATAGAGAGAGATTTTATGAGACCTTCTAAGAGAAAAAAAAAAAAAAACTGAAATATGTTTCTCCATAAGCAAAACGGCATTTTCAACAAATTAGTCTCTACATAAGCTAATTTTAGCTATACATAAGCCATAGAAGTGTTTATGGATAAATTTCTCCAAATAGACCCATATTGCCATTCGATCTCAAACGGCCTTTTATCATAAGTTTGTTGACGTCTATAATAACTATCTTAAAATTCGTATCCGCCATGATTTCTAACTGGTTGAAATTAATGAAATTAAACCCAATTTAACTTCTACACCAACCGTACATAGAAATTAAACTAAAATATAGTATGTATATATTCATATTTTGTAAGATTGAATTGAAAGAAAACTAATCTTACAGTGTGTATTCAAGGTAACCATCCACCCTTGGTTTGGCAATGCTTCCTTCAGGTCTCTTCCTTCTTGATTCTATACGAAAACTCGCAGGACATTCGGGGTGGGAAGATTCCCCTTTGACAAAATCATCAACTCTGACAAAAGGAATCAGAGCAATATCATCACCACCTTGGCGACCACCTTCCAGTTTAAACCAATTTATGTGAGCAGCAGAAAACTCGGGACAAGGAGGGTCTTGCACAGGAAGGTTCAGAATGTCCTCCATTCTCGGCATCTAACATCACACCAAAACAAAATTAACTACTCACATAACACACCCATTTTCAATTCCAATCAATGAATTTTCGCTACAACCATTAACTACTTACGCTTTCAATTCAACCAATACCTAGCACATAGCATTATATTGACGCTTCATGGTTTTATCATCCACATTCTCGAAAATTAAACCGAGTGAATTCGTGTAAGGTATGTGAAATTTGGTTTACCTTGGTCGCATTCGCGTCAACGAAGGGGATGCAATGTTTTAGGATTAACAAGAAGTCAGCGAGTGGAAGAAAAACTCTTCGAGAGAGTGGAGACACCAAAGACCAAGCACAAACGAACAAGGACTCTATGCTTCTGGTTGAAATGGGCTTGATAAGCTCGTTTGTACGGCCCATCAAGATGTTTGGCTTCAAATTTTCAATTTTGTTTTTTTTTTTTTAAATGCACGCATTAAATTAGAACGAGCATGCTTGAACAGATCCTCTATAAATACTTTAAAAAATAAATAAATTTTGCATAAGATAAAATTAAATTATGCATAAATTAAACATAAAAATGAAAAAAAATATAAATCAATATTTATAAATAAATTTATGCATAGACTAATTTTGTTTTAGATTTATTATTTTCAATCATACAATTAATTAAATATTCAAGCACTGTAGTTCGAATTAGAAGTTAGTTTTTTGATTATTTGGAAAATCATTATTTATAGAAGAAACATTGGTTTAAATTCCCGTGTGAGCGGTTCAATTATCATTTTACTTTTTTTTAAGAGTTTTAATAGAAATGCAAGATAATATAAAAACATGTATGATAGATTGTAATTTTTATATGAGCATCATAATCCAAATTCAAAACAGATTATATATTGTTAAATTTGAAGATGTCCGACCAACGAGTTAAAAAAATATTTTGATATTTATAAAAAAGGAAATAATTAATTTTATTTTATGTTTAAAATTTGACTCATATTAACAAAAGTAGTTTTAGTTATTAATCTAAGTGATTTGATGTAATTTAAGCTTTATCTAATTTTATTTATTGTACAAATTTTGTGGAGCATTTGTTGGTCTGGTTATGTGGGTATATAGCAATAATGTTAAAGTGTTATAAGATAATATTTTTTAAAAAAAGTATGAATAAAATACGAAGTGTCAACTCATGTGAAACGTATTGTTTACAGATAGAAAAGTGATGATGCTTAACATAGAAAAGTGGTGATGCTTGTTATAGATGTGACAAATGGGTCAATGAAGAAGGTAATTATTCAAATTAATGATTGATGTCAATAAAATGGTCCAGACATGAGAATTGAGATGCTTGGTCACATTGGAAATGGTAATATTTTGTGGTTTGATTGGACATTAGTGGAATAATAATGGTGGTATTATTGAGAATCTACAATTGAATTGATGGTGGCGTAGCAAGTGATGAAGATTAACGTCATGTAATCTTAAGTGTGGTTGTGTTAGTTGGTAACATTTATGCTTTGGCTTGGAAGTGGCGACAAGTGTGATTCAAAACTCATTATTTATATGTAATTAGGAATTCCAAATTCAAAGTATTTTAATTTTTAAAAAACATGAAATTAGTGTAGAAAAAAAGTGTGAAACTTTGTGGTTAAACATGCTCTGAACTGTGACACCAGTTGCCTTATAAATACATGATTCTCTTTGAACCTTCTCATGCTCACATTGTTAAACTGAAACAACATACTCTCATTCCATTTCCATGGCACAACCCTCGCCCACCACAGACCCAACTTCCTCCACCGTCCAGAAAGTGAAACGCAACCTGGTTCTGCGTTCCACCTGGGCCGAACTCAACGGCGCCATGGGTGACCTAGGCACCTACATACCCATAGTCTTGTCCCTCACCCTAGCAAAAAACCTCAACCTCGGCACCACATTGATCTTCACCGGCTTCTACAACATCATCACCGGTGCCATCTATGGCGTCCCCATGCCCGTCCAGCCCATGAAGTCCATTGCCGCCGTCGCCCTTGCCGACCCCACCTTTTCCATTCCCGAGATTATGGCATCTGGCATCCTCACCGGAGCTACCCTCTTGGTGCTCGGCGTCACCGGACTCATGCAGCTAGCTTACAAGCTTATTCCCTTATCCGTTGTGAGGGGAATTCAGCTCGCACAGGGCTTGTCCTTCGCGTTGACCGCGGTCAAATATGTGAGGAAAGTGCAAGATCTCCCAAAGTCCAAATCTTTGGAGACAAGACACTGGCTTGGTTTTGAAGGGTTGGTTCTCGCTATAATATGTGTTTGTTTTATTGTTATTGTAAATGGTGCTGATGAGGATCAGGATCGTCATCGTCAGCAGCATGATGAGGACCAAGAACCAACAAGTCAGACTCAAGTTGGAAGTAAAATGAGGACCATCAGAAGGGTTTTTTTCTGCCTTCCTTCTGCTTTCTTGATTTTTGTGCTGGGTGTGATTTTGGCTTTTGTAAGAAGACCTAGGGTTGTGCATGAGTTTAGATTTGGACCCTCTTCTATAGAGGTGATGAAAATGTCTAGACAGGCATGGAGGCAAGGGTTTATAAAGGGTACTGTTCCTCAACTCCCATTGTCAATATTGAACTCTGTGATAGCGGTTTGCAAGCTCTCATTAGACTTATTTCCAGGTAAGGATTTTTCAGTGACATCATTATCTGTAACTGTGGGGTTGATGAACCTTGTGGGAGGGTGGTTTGGGGCCATGCCATGTTGCCATGGGGCAGGTGGGCTTGCGGGGCAGTACAAGTTTGGAGGGAGGAGTGGTGGGTGTGTAGCAATTCTTGGTGCAGCCAAATTGGTGTTGGGCTTTGTGTTGGGGAGTTCTTTGGCTCACTTTTTCAACCAGTTTCCAGTGGGGATATTAGGGGTGTTGCTACTGTTTGCTGGGATTGAACTAGCCATGGCTTCTAGGGACATGAACACTAAAGAAGATTCCTTTGTTATGCTTATCTGTACTGCAGTTTCTTTGGTGGGGTCCAGTGCTGCTCTTGGTTTTTTGTGGGGGATGATTGTTTTTGTGCTTCTTAAGCTCAGGGATTGGATCAATGGTAAACCACTTAATGCTATTTGGAAGCATGAAGACCCCAATGAACAAGTGTGAAGGAAAAAAGATTTAGGATGTTAAATATATATGTCATTATCTACTATATTGCTGCTTGCTTGTAACGGGTTATTAGTGTCTTGTAAATTGCATGGCTTACAATAAATGCCTCTCATGCAAGTTCTTTTTGTTGCCACTTATTTTCGCTCTTCTGCGATTTGATAGTGAAACACTGAAGTTTCACTCATGTCTTGTATTTGTAAGGTAACATTATAAATGTAGAATGTATTCAAGTTTCTGCTATGACTCTTCTGTGCTTCCATGGTATCGTCTTTTCACTCTCTTATGCCATGTTTACACTCAAGAACTTTTATTTCATTCTCTTCATCTGTTGTAACATTTCACTTGTTAAGTTTGTTGTGTTCTCTTTCCTTGCACCTGCATGTACTGTCTTATTCTGCATGTCGGGCTGTGATTTTTCAATCAAACCATGGAAACATTTTGTTGCAGAATCCCTTTATATATTGCTTTTTGGCTAGCATTATTCACCTCAAGCAAATTGATTTCTGTTTTTAAAATTTTTAAACTTACTTTACACAATAATAAAGAAACATTGAGTTGTCCCCATTATTTTGGACCAGATTTCAAATATATCTTCAGAGTTACTTGAGGACGCTTGTTTATTACAAGCAAAGTAAATATATATAAAGTAGGTTTATTATTTTTTATGATAATTTTTTTTAACTTCTATATATTATTTTTATTTTTTTTAGTATATATATCTCTATATTATACGGTAAAAACTATACACCTTCTTATATTGCTTTGATTCTTATTAATGAAATGAAAAATATATATGAACTAAAAAAATATTAAAAGTAATATGTTATGTATAGGAGTAGAATAAATTATTCTTAAATATATGAAATAGAATTTGAGATATCAACCTTGTTGGTAGTTCATATAACTATAACTAATATATATACTAAAAGATAAAGTTCATACGACTATATTAATTAAATTTATAAAGTATTATAATATATTACTTTAAATTAAATAATAAATACACATATTTTTTTCTAAATATTCATATAATTTTTAACTAATTTCAATTCATATATATTTTAATATTCTTCTTTTGAAACAATCATGTTTGAAACATCTTCGGAAACTAATCCCTATCCCACAAACCAAATTCTGGTTGATAATTTAAATATATATTTAAAATGAAATTAAATTAGTAGCACTAAATAAAAGTACACCATATCGATAGTTAGTTTCTATTTAAACTTAAACAAAAAAGTGTGTTGCCATGATCTTAAAGTTTTAATGTATATTACATTTAATTTTCGAAAAATATTATTGAAATAATTTTCTGATGTTTTTCTTATATAACTTACATGATTATTATAAATACAATATATATTAAGATAATATTATAAGGGTCAAGTTTTTGTCTGTTATAGTTTTATCGTTAAAATGTGTTTAAATAGATTAAGAGATAATAATTTATATAATCTAATGCATAAAAAAACCTTAGTGTAGCGTAATAAAAAATTGTATTGTGAAATGATGAGAAAATGATGTCTTTGAGCAAATTGATGATTTGAATTATCAACATTTAGAATAAAATTTGAAGATTTGTTATGCATAATAATGATTATTGTTTGACAATCGCTATTGGCTATAATTAAAAACAATACTTGATTGCTTTCAATAAATATTGTTTTTTAGTTTCCATAAAGAATAGTGTTACTAATATTTTATTCGTCATGTCTCCCAAATATATAATCACAATCTATGAAATAAATCAACTATTAGATATATTAGTTAAAATCTTATGAAATAATTTTAATAATTCATATTTGAAGACTTAATTTTTAATTTCATATTGAATACTTAATTCTTAAAGTAGGTTAAAAAAATGTCTAATAATTTTACTTAGAAAAGTATTTTACACAGAAGAAGAGAAGGTCAATAATAAAAAATTATAAAACAGTTAAACAAATATTTCGATCATTTACAATGAAGAAGACTAGAGTCATAGTGTAACCAAAATTTATTTTTATTTTAAAAAACTAAAAACATTCTTTAAAAGTAATTTTAACAAAATAAGTTTCGAAAACAGAAAAATAGAGTTCCCAATTGAGTTTTAAAATTACTTTTGATTAGAAGATGCTTTGGTCTCTAGAAGAAAAGAAAAGTATATTATATTTTAGAATATTTTTCTTTTGAAATCCTATTCTATATACAAGTACCTCGGCATGTTTTGTTATGTCATACAATATTAATGGTTTCCAAAAGTTTTGTTATTCTGTAACTTTATTCTTATTCCATGGAATATTTTCCTTTTTTTTTCTTTTCATATTCTTTTCTACATAATACCTGTAATCAGCGTCTCTAGTCTGCATCACAAAAAATAAATATATATATTTATTAGCTTCAATGTAAATATATATATATATATATATATATATATATATATATATATATATATATATATATATATATACCCCAATTTTATTAGGTTAACTCCATTCCAATTGAAATATTTATTATATTTTTAATTGATATTAAATTTCATCATCTGATTTTTTTTTTACAAGAATATTAGACGAACATATCTTATTCTAATATTAAGAAAAAATAAATACTTGCAGTTAAGAGATACATAGCCGTAGAAGAATTCGTAAAAAGAAAAATTATTGGTATTTGTGAGTTAGAATAAATTGTATAAATTAAATATATAAAAAAAATAAATTATAAACTTCATTAATAATATTATATTCTCTTTTTATGTGTTAATTGACTAATTTTTAAACCTAATGTTATCAGTAGAAATAACATTATCTTAACCATATTGAAAGGGGATAAATTCATCTTATATTTAATCTCTATTTTGAATAGTTAATCGTATCTCCACAAGATATATTACTAGGTTTTGGAGCAAAGTTTTGTTAATATATTTCTGTTTGGTTTGATGTTGAATGAGCAATTTGTTGGGTCTGTTCCCCTTGCCTGCTACATGAGATGCTAACACATGAACTATATATAGTTGCTTCAGTTACATAATTATTGACTTCAATATTGCGTTTTTGTTCACACATATATACATGTAAATGATTGATGCCTCTGCGAAATTTTCAGTGGCAGAAAAGAAGAAGAAGAAGAAGAAGAAAAACTTTCCATTCTGAGTTAATAAATGAGTTCATCTTTTCCATTAAAAGATGAAGATTTGATATGGTTGAATGATCGTGGTTTGACAATAGAATTAATTTACCTGGTTGAATAATTTTTATCCAAGAAATGATGGCATGACGCAATTTCCAACTTTCACGATTCCATCGCCCAACAAAAGGAACGTTCCATTACTAACAGTGTAAATTCCCTTCTCCTTTCTCATACTTTTTATTATCTTTTAACCATGTCAAACATCACTAAATAAATCATTTTTATGTTCAGTGATATGGTATCCAATAATGTCGGAATTTTATTCTTATTTGGAAGAAAAAAATTCATATATATTCGACAATAAATATGTATCATTAAATGAGTTAAAAGCACACCAAAAAAAAAAAAAAGTCAGTTTGAAAAAACGAAAACTCATTAAAAAATAACAATTTTGTGGACACCATAAAATTTCTTTGATATTATTTATTAGATATGAATGGATTGGTTTCAGCCATTGTGTGAGTGATGATAATGCACTCTAGCAAGGTGAAGAAGAATAAGAATAAAGATTATGAGCATATGATATGGTTTGAGAGATATGGTCGAAATGAAAGATTAACCACTTAACATGCCCATAATCGTTTTAAAAAATTCAGATAGTTTATCTCCAACCCTACTAGATTACCCTAGAGTTCTGTTCATCCACTTTTCGTAGAGTTGCAAAGTAAGATCAAAGATAAAACACATTATCTAAAAGGTAAAGAAGAATTGTTAATGCTTCCAGTTATGCAATAGATCAACCAAAACCAAAAGGGAGAGAGGAATGTCTTACTTTTCTAAAATATCATCTTGTACACCATGGTGTTCATTGAACTTGATGATCCTCTCTTATCATCTTTGCTTCTTCATCATGATCAAACAAACATTTTCTAAAAGCAATGATTTCTTACTTCTCATTGAACCGACTTTTGATAGAAATATTTGTTCAATTGACAAACTTGACTCAAATGTTAAAGATTGAGTATGAACATTATAAACTAATTACAAAAACGGCTACACCATAACTTTTCGTGGCATCCATGATGTCATCTCATCATTTATCTTGAGAATTAATCCTCACATTCGATGTCTTTTAATAATACGGTAAAATTGAATTTGAATTTTAAAAGATATAATATATAGATAATCTTAATTATATCTAATAAATTTTGTTAGTCAAGTCGGTTTCCTTAGGAATCTAAATATGAATAAAAATAAGAAAATTAAATGTCAGAAAAACTCAAATTCTAATAAAAATATATCATATTCTTTTATACTATTAACTCATGTTAAAAACTTTCTATTATTAACCCTTCAAACATATACAGCCAGAGCAAATAAATGTGCCTGTGATCCATACAAATACCTCCATGTTCAGATTTTAATCTTCCAGGAAGATAGAAACATCACAATTTAACTTCAACTTTCTTGGCGGGGGACTTTTGCCATTTGTGACCAATCCATTGACAGTCAACAATGATGTATATTAGAAGCAAAAGCTTTTTTGATCTCCAAAAACCGAAACCCAATCCTACTAAAATAAATATCACTAATTATTCTTTTGAAAAGCTATATTCCTCTTTCCTTATGCCTACAGTTAGCTAATTTCCAAACCATGATCAGAACTACACGTGAATTCAATTTAACCTAACTAAACATGTTGAGAAACTAAATTCATCTTGTTAACCTTATTGTCAAAACTCAAGGATTATTCGCTTCGGACCTCACCCTTATAAACTGAAAACTTTGTTCAATGAATTGCAATATTTAAATAATTGAAACATTTATGCTAGAAATATTTCTAAAACAATTATGAATTTAGCTAACTCACAAACTAGCCGAAGCTTTGGACCAAATGGTTTATTCTAACACGAAACCATGGTCACATTTCAAACAAAATGTATAAAGAAGATCTTAACTTTCGGCGTCAGCCAGACATGGATCATAATCCTTGGTCACATTTCGGAGGGTTATAAATATTGACAAATAATAAATAAAAAAAGGAATTACAAGGTTTGCATCCAATGAAGAGCACAACAAGCTCATATAATAAATTAACCACATACGAGAAAGAGGGTTTATATTGATATATAAACTAGTTTGCCTTGCAAGCAAACAATTTTCTTTTGTTAGTCCTTTTTCTGAGAAGAAAAGGGTAATCGCGGTTATATTTTCAGAACTACCAGCTACCTGTGTTCATCTACGGCATAAATAATATGACTGCAATTCCATTCAAGGTGGTGTTGTATTATTTGGCCGATATCTATTTCATATTTAACATTTGAAACTGAGGTCAAGGGGAAAAAATTCTGTACAAAATATAGGCAGCCAAAATTCCATAGATCCATACCACGCAGATCAGCGCAACACTGAACGAGGCATATCTCTCTAGCTGGAGAATGTGCTGGCAAACAGTGCAAAAGAGTTGCACTTCGAAGCAACAAAATCTAATCCGTCATTTCAGCTCTCACGACTTAATTTCAGTATAAAGACATAGGCCACAACCATTGACAAAGTCGAACCAAATGCTTTGTCTGGTAAACTCATTGCTGAGTCTAATAGCTGCCCCCTATGCAGCTCAATTGCAAACTGGAGGGATCCATTAAGTTATTAGAGTCAGATGCTCATGTCTTTTTTACCCATCACCATTTGAATCCTCAGAAGCTTTCATCGCTTCAGCGGTCATGAGAGCAACCACAGCCTTGTGAATTGCTAGATCCGCTTTGTAAAGCAATCTCTGAGCTTTCTCTCTCTTCATTTTGGCTAGGTTAACTGCATGCTTAGCAGCTCCCGAGGCATCACGCATTCTAAATTCATAGAGATCCGTACCATCTATTTGATCAATCCCAAGTCTCTGAGGACCATCCACAAGGTACTGCCTGTGACCAGCCAAGTCATAATAGCCCACATTCCACCTACTATCCCCATTTCTCTTCCCTGAAGATGAAATTCTCTGACTATGGGAATCATTATGAAACCCAAATGATCCAAATTTCCTTGATTTGATTCTGTTATATTTGGGTATATGATTTCTATCATAACGGTTGTTTATAGAATAATATCCCATGCTGCCAACATCTCGTGGTGAGAATATTGGGGAGATTTGAGGCAATGGGGAATCATCCACAGAATCATAATTATGCCCGGGGAATGCAAACTTCTCATCACCATATGCCAACCCATTGAATCTTCTTCCTGAGGACACATCAAACAGATGTAAGGATGAGTACATAAGTTGTTCAAAATGTTAATCATTTGATGAATCAATACTCACCGTAAGGATGGAATCCATCCTGTTCATACAGAATACTGTTTGAATGCCCTGAGACCGAAATTTTCTTTTGTGATCGATGTTTTGATCCTTTGTTTGGTACTTCCAAACCCCTTGGTTTCAAACAGAAAGCAAACATAGCAGGCTTCTCCAAAGTCACACCCTTATCCAGGCACCCATTAGAAATGGGAATATTATTCTTCGTCATGGCTACTTCCCACTCTCTCAATTCATGTTGATATCTTTCCCATAGAGGTGGCTGAACAAAGCATACAAAATTAGAGGTAAATTTTCAACCATAACACATCAGGTGCCTAAAAGAAACAGACAATCTTGAGAAGAAACAAAAGGTAAATTACATAACACCACCATACTTTGAAGCCAACCAACTGAAAAATCACAGTTGAATAAATCTCAATCAAAAGGCACAAATATAGACTAAAGGCACACATGGTTATCACCTAGAGACATTCAAACAATAAAAACCACTCACATCAACCATCATCTTAAATAGACAAACAAATAAAAGAGAATTAGTAACAACTAGAACATTTAGCATTATATTCATCATGCTTTCAGCTTGCTGGTGGATACATCAACTACTGTAAGTAAGTTAATACCAATCCACTCCCGCACGTATTAAAATCTCTTCCCCCTCACTTCTCTACCCATTCCTAATCATGTGTAAAACCAGGAGATCATTCTAAATCTCATTAAACAGTATCAGGATGAGTAACATTTCAAAAATAGGGTGATAATATCATAAATTCGATAGGTTCCTATATAGACAGTACCTGAAAATGCCGTATTAAAGGCATTCCCTTCTTCTGCCTTTTCTGCAGCCAATAGTCATAAATGATTTTGGTCAAACAGAAGGGCCCAACATCAACAGTTAGTTCCTCTATTTCAGTTGAAGTAAACTGATCACGCTGCTGAGCATATGCTGCCTTCTCAAACATATCAATTGTTTTCTCAAACATCTCATCAGAGATCCCATCCAAGAAACCATTATCTTTCTCAGAAATAGTCAAAATCCACTGTTCATCTTCACTATCCAAATCATACAAGACATGCAATGGATTCAGAGCCATCTCTATATCTGTTTCAACCTGTCGGAAGTATTTAGAGCCACGAACAAAAGTAGCTTCGGATTCATTATCATAATTTTCTTCTATCAAGACAACACCAGGAATAGGTATATTTTTAACTGAAGCAGCACGAATGTTCTGGTTGTAGCATTCCTCATGCATCTCCTTAAAAACAGCCCACTGACTTCGATCAGGAAATTCTAAGATCCAATCCTTCCCTCCTTTCCACATCATAGCATGAGTGTAACGATTTGTTGATCCAGTCTGCAGAAACTGATGTGCTTTGTAAGAATACCTTGTAATACCTGCAAGTTTTACAGAAAGTTTCCACTCATTATGATCAAACAATTCTAGTACAACTCGAGCACCAGATTCTCTCCACCCCTTATCACCAAGGGTAATCAACACATTTGCATCACAAGATAAGGACTCCAGATTCTTTTCAGGACTTCTAGCAACATCCAATGATTTCTTCTCATTTGCCTTTCTAATTCGCTTGTGAGGCAATCCTCTCTGTCTCTGATAATGGCTTCTGTGCCTTGAATTATAATCATACCCAGAAATAGGCACCGAATAAGATACTTGCGTCCGTGGTTTCTTAGGTCCACTGCTAAAACCATTGTGAAGAGAATCACCCTTCACATCAGACCAACCATGAGACTGGAATCCAAATGATGAGGAATTGTTTCTATTCCGATGCCAAGAACTTCTGGGAGCAGTTGGATTAGGGCTGAGAATGACACCTCCATTTGCATTCCAGGAAAAATCAGAAGAGTGTTGAGCATCACGCAAATCACTATCACAAGGTTTCTCAAATTGATCAACAGAAGGTATTTGGACACTCAAATCGCACAGAAAAGAATGGGAATCATCATCACCTTTAATCTTATCAGTTAAAGAATTTGAAGGAAAAGAATGGTCAAAATGATGTGTTTTCCACTCATGTAACTGAACAGTAGGAGGCCTCTCCGAACGATCCAATATGGAAGTTCTATCAGCACTAAGATCAATATTCTGGTAATTTTGAGAGAGAATTTGATCACTGCAATTAGATGGACTAATTAATAAATCTGATTCAGCACAAGTCAATCCATCATGCACAGCATCCTTAGATAACGTCATCATATTTTTCTTCACATTAAATTCAGTAGTCCGGTTAGGGTAATCATCAATGCTGGAGCAGTCATCGGTCATCAGACCAAAGACTTCCGGATCATCTACCAATGCATGATCACAAAAGCTAATATGAGCTACTGACTTTTCCATCAGCAATTTAAGATGTAAACTAATGAAAAAAGTAGGTGCAGCAGCAAAAGAAAGTGAAAATGGAGGAATCTTCCTCTTGCCAGAATCAGAAGATTCACTAGTATCAGCCTGAGATAACTCTCTGGAAACACCCATAATGTTAATCCCTGGCCTAATCCTCTTCTTCGTGACCTGTTCATGTATAAAACCAACACAGATCAAATTGCAGTGACTGGGAGCCTTGGCAGGACACATTATTCAAATATAGCAAACATATTCTGGAAATGAGGCGGACATGGTGTTACCAATTAGCAAACATAACAAAATTGGAGAAAGTACCTTGACTAAGGGGTTGCCTCTGATGGAAGTAATCGGATACTCACTTGATTGATTTTGAAGCGCCTGGATGTTATCATACGTGCATTCAGAGAGATGGAGCTGCTTACTGAGTAAGCAATGTCTCTGAAGTTTTGAATCTAAATACATCCATTTTGAATTCTTCACTCTGGAGAAAGTGTAAAATGTAAACACAAGAGGCTTCCTTACACCATAAACACTTGAAAATCTGAATCTGATAGATGTAGCAGGCAACTGCAAATCAATATACTTCCCTTCTTCAGCAGGTTGATGAAATAACCGAAGGACACAAAAGACAAGGGCTGCAGCCATCATCAAGCAGCCTTCAAATAAGAGGAACCTCAGCCCAACCGCATTGTCGACAAAAAGCATCTCTAAATGAACTCTAGGCCACAAGGTCACAACTGTACCATACTGAAGTAGCAGAATAGCTCGGAACAACCACAAATTCTCTAATTTAAACGAGTCATTCAACAACAATTGTATTGGATATTTTAAGGCAAACTTGGATGTTGCTGAACCTGTGTCTAAAAATATTTTAAAAACCCCTGCATTACGTGTGTAACACAATGGCCCCTCTATCTCACCCCTCTCCTCATCGGACTCTCTCAGATCCATAAGCCCACAAGCAGCAGGATCAAAAGAAATGGAACAAGATGCAGTTTTTTTAACGTGTTTATCTTCAGAAATATGAGGTGACATCAGCATTGGCTTGCGAAACCGCCTTCTAAAGTAGACAATAGGTTGCTTGTCATCTTTAGGGCAATCAAAGCTTTGCAATGGAGACTTCCTCCCAAAGTTATCACCTAATCTATCTTCTGATAAAGAATCTCTGGAAAGGCTGCTTTTACCCTCCCTTGGGGAACTCTCAGCTAAGCACCTGTGCGATTTTACAGTTTCATCACATAACAATGATGACGATGTACTTGGAAGTGCATTAGGACTTTTCTTTTTCTTAACCCCGTTAAAAGCAGAAGGCTTAAACCGATGAGAAGATCGAGCCAACCAAGAGATTATAGGCTCTGTGTCCATACAGCTTTCACCACAGCTATCATCCTCGGTAATCACATCTCGTCTTTGTCTTTCTTTGCCGGACAGGCTTCCTTTTTGCTCATCAGAGCTTTTATGTTTCCTTACTGCTCTTTTTTTCCCTGCTTTTCCAGGAACTTCACTTGGAAGTAGCAGGAGTTTGAACCTCTCAGTTTCAAGATTAATCCATTCTTCTTCTCGATCATCATATTTGATATGATGACACTTTGTTTCTCTGTTATAGTTATCAACAAGACCATGATACCAACTTTGGTCCAAAGGCCAAAAAACCTTAATTCTCTGGTTCAGTATCCAATGTTTATCTAAGTCACCTAGTGAAATTTCATAAAAATGTCGCCTCTTTCGGGAACTACCTTTTTCATTGTATTGCTTCCTTGGCCTCAACACTCTACCAGCAGTATCAACTGATGCTGATTCTGAACCTGACTGAGACTTTGACCCACAACTATCAATATTCCGACTAGAAGAGAGCAAAAAGGACAACCCATTTGATGATGGCAATGTAGAGGGCTTACTACCTGAACAAAATCCGGCATAATTTGTATCAAATCTTGAAGACAGCATCCTTGCTGCATTCTCTTCAAGATTCTCCTCCTCATCTTCCCGTAAATAATCAGATATTTTATTAGCATCAATCAGAGGCTTAACCTCCTTGGCAACTTTATTTCTATCTGGAGCCAAAGACCTTTGCTTATAGTCAGATGTTTTACTATCATCAATCAGAGGTCTAACCTCCTGGGCAACCCTGCTTCTATCAGGAGCAACAGCTTTTTGCTTGTAATCAGACTTTTTACTACTCTCAATAGGAGGCTTCACATCTGTGTCAACCTTATTTTTATCTGGAGCAAAAGCCTTTTTCTTTCTGTCCTTCTTCAGTGACTTCTTTGAGGAGAAATCACCACTATTTACAACAGATTTACTCTTAGTTCCCTTAAACTCATCAAAATCTCTTTTGAGTTTGATCTTTGAAGACTCAATCCCCCTCTTCAAATCAACACTACTTAACTTAGGTATCTGATCACCATGGCCACCTGTATTACTAGGCTCTCCAGCCAATTTTGGCGCCAGACTAACTTCGAATTTCCTTCTCCCCACAAAATCCCTCCTTCGCTTCGGAATGTGAACATTTCCATCAAAACACAGTGAACCTCTATTCAGTCCCGTATTGCTACTTGATCCCTGTTTTGGCTCCAACTTTTGTTCACACAAATCCTGCCTACCAAAACCAAACCCTTTTTGCCATTCTTCATCAACAACTTTCTTGTGGCCAACATCAGCATTATCTAAGCTACTTAGAGACACTTCCTTTCTGGTCTTCTTTCTCTTGTTTGCATTCTCATCAACACCCCCAGGATGACACCCTTTCCTCTTTAAGCCCTTCTCTGGACTCTCTTTTCTCACTTTTGGTTTATACAAACTCTTCAGATCCAAAGATCTCGATTTTTTTGGAATTGCAGTACCATGGGTGCTCTCCCCTCTATCTTCCATGTACAACAAGCAGAACAGACCGAGACACTACAATGTTCACATTCCATCATACATGACTATGCGTTTTTTTTTTTTCAGATCTGTGACAACAATCACATGAAAAATCACAAAAAAAATCCCTCAACCAACGCAAAAATTAGTATCATAATATCCATTTCCACGGTGCAGTGGACAAATTGCATTATAAAAAAAATTTATAAAAAAAAACAAACATAACAGCTACAAAATCTTAACAAATCACACACATACCTCAACCAACAACACACCACAACACAGTCGATTCGTTCCCAAAACACTGCGATCACGATCACGAATCATGAATTAGGGTTTGAATCCGACTCACGCGATTTAAAACCCCCAATGGAATCCTCAATTCTGAAATTGAATTCACCGACAATTTCGATTTCTACGTGTTTATATTTTGGTTCAAAACCCGGGAGAGACGCACGAGAAGTAGGGTTTCATTTGGTTTGGAGTGTAAGGGTTTTTAGATTGAAAAAATACTGAAAATAAATGGAAATGGTAAATAGCAGAAAACACTCAAACACTGATTTGGATCGACACGTGGCGCTTTATGGTCCACCTGATTGTAAATCGTCGCATGGGGCTACGATCGCCTGCTCCAGGTGTACTACTAGATAGTGGGACTTTTTTTTTTTTTAACCTAGGATGGTGATAGTAACGGCTAGGATTGAACGTGTTGACGCGTCGAGAACGAAGTTTCAGTAATGTTCCAGAGGTTGCACGATGCTTGGGCGATAAGATTTATGCACAACGCCTATTCACGAGAAAATGGAACGTAAAATTAATTTGCGAGAAATATCAGATATGCCATCGAGGTTTCTCAAAATGGAGCACGTTAAATGAATATGTATTTCAAAATAAAAATAAAAAATGAATGTTGATTTTATTCTTCTAATTCTTCTGATTATTGTTTATTTCTTGATTTATTTTTCCTTGTTAATATAAATTTTTGGTGTTAAATTTGTGTCTTTTTAATTCATTCTTAAGGTAGCCATCGAGGATTATTGATGAAAAGGTTATTATTATTATTATTATATTTAACTCAGAAAATTACTAACTTAAAAATAGTTGATGATGGTTACAATTTTTTATGTTTTTCCTTTCAATTAAATTTGTGTTTGAGTATAAATTGGTAAAAATCATTTTAGATATATTATAGTACAAGTTTGTGCATATATCTCTTCTAACATTAGTTAGTATAATTAGTATATTTTGTTTGTTTCTTTAGTTTGTGTTCTATTTATAAGTTTAATAATATTATTAAACTTTGAGCAACCTATGGTAGAATAAATAAAAACAAATTAATAAAAGTTAACTCACTAGTGAATAAATAAAACAATCTAGTACATGCATTTAAAATAAGAGCCCGTCATAAAATCCAAGAACTTACAAAATTCATAAAAAAAAACATTTTATTGTAAAAACTTATCCAAATCAACCTTTCAATTAAATTAATTTTTAGAATTTATCTTTGTTTATGGAAAAAAAAATATTGTAATAAATTATTTATTGATTACGCTGTTTATATAAATTAGTTTAATAATCTATCTTCACAAGGTAAATTAATTCTATATAAATTTACGTGTAATACTTTAAACATATGATTTTAAATCTCCAATAAGATATTCTATTGCCTATACAATAATAAAAACAACTATTTAATTCTATTTTAAAATAGAAGTTATAAGCAAAAGACCTTGACCCAAATTAGAAGATGTAAGAACTTTGAAAGGAAGCAAAAATCCATTCAATGTAAACAAATTACTCCCCATGCACGAATTCCCCAAATCCGTGCGGTCAACAACGATTGCAATACTTGATTGGTAGCATACAAACAATCAGAGAAAAATCCAAATCCACATTAAATTGTAGTTTAACCCAGGGTTGTTCACTTGTTTCTGTTTCCTTCCACGGATCTTGCATTCTTGGAGCTAACTACGCCTACCTTGAATTTACGAAACGAAAAAAGAAAATGCACCTGAAATCCGCGCAACCATCGTTCCGGAATCGGACGCATGAATTTCACAGCATCACTGAGAGGTTGAAGAAGTCCGGATCAGGGCCCAGTGGGCCCAGCAGTAGCAGTTCTTCCAGATCGGAGGAACAGCAGTCTCATATCGCAAATCAATCGGAGTTTAATAGACGGGCCTCTAAAATCGGTTACGGAATTCACCAAACGTCTCAGAAGCTCTCCAAACTCGCCAAGTGTAAGCAAACCACGATGAGTTTATTTTTAAATGATTTTATAATTGAATAGTATGATATGAAGTTATAATTGTATTTTAATTGATTTTAAAATAGAATCATAGGATGTTAAGTTATGAAGTTACACAGTTTTAAACTTATTTTAATTGATTTTAGACTAGAATCATATGATATGAAGTTATGAACCTTTCTATTTGTTTTGATTCATAGTGGCAAAAAGGACTTCTGTGTTTGATGACCCTACTATGGAAATCCAAGAGCTTACGACTGTTATTAAGCAGGATATCACTGCTTTAAACTCTGCTGTGGTGGATCTTCAGTTGATATGCAACTCAAGGAATGAGAGTGGAAATGTTTCTGTGGACACAACAAGTCATTCCAGCACGGTGGTGGATGACTTGAAGACGAGGTTGATGAGCGCCACCAAAGAGTTTAAGGATGTTCTCACCATGAGAACTGAGGTACTTTGTTGTGTTGGTACTTTGTTGTGTTGGTGGTTTGTTGTGATTGTTTTTTGGCTAACATTGTGTTGTTTTTGTGAAGAACATGAAAGTACATGAGAATAGAAGACAATTGTTTTCGTCTTCTGCCATCCGGCAACGGCCTTTGGCTGCTAGGTCAGCAGCTAGTAGTTCTAATGCCCCTGCTCCTCCCTGGGCTAATGAGTCATCATCTTTATCTCACGTGTTTCCTAAGTAAGTTGAGTGAATTATTTCTGTACTAATTTGTTGGTTAAGCATCTGTTTGTTATGGTCTTGACAATAGCTCTGTAATGCAGGGAGACGAACTTGTGAGATGATTTGAGTTTATATGTTTTCTTATCACGTAGATGCATATTAGTATGCTTGGTTAGATAATTGGGTGCATGATTTTTGTTGGGAGAAAGTAATTGATGAATCTAAGTAAGACTAGTTGGTTTACTTATTAATATATAGTGGAAGCATGGTTACAAACTTACATGTATTTTTTTATTTGTTTTCCTATAAATGTTCCAACTCAATGTTGCAGCATTTTTTAGCAACCATTTTACCAATTTTAATTTCCAACTTGTTAACTTTGGTTATCACTCTGATGCAATTGCATCAAACAAGCATAAGTTACAACCTTTTTAGACCTCATTTGTTGGCCTAACCTGACCCAACATAACTCTAGCAATAATGAAACTTGGCCTGGTTAGGAGAATCTGGTGGGTCAAACAAACCAGGCCAAAATATATGTAGGAAAGCAAGCTTGCAATTCTAACCATTTTATTTTGTTGGGCTGACTTGTCAATTCTAACCATTTTCCTTTGGCGGCTTGGCTCAATAAAAGAGATGAAGTTGAAATGTCAGGTCTACCCTGCAAGCAGTGGGCATCTCGGTCCGGATTGAGAGCATTGTTGTTAGGCATGTTATGTGGATCTTTACTTTTGACAATAAAAACTTTTCTCATGCTCTATAATTATTTTAAGATTGAGTCAAATTCTGTCTGGAGTTCTGTCCTCTTCCAAAAAGTTAACTTTTCTCATGGCTTTTCTATCTATAGGAAGCAGATAGATATGGAGAGTCAACCATTGTTGCAACAACAGCAGCAGCATCAGGAGGTAGTTCCATTGCAAGACAATTACATGCAAAGCAGAGCTGAAGCTCTTCAGAATGTTGAGTCCACTATTCATGAGCTTAGCAGCATTTTTAATCAGCTAGCAACACTTGTTTCCCAACAAGGAGAGATTGCCATCAGGTTTTCATATGTCTCAATTGTGCGCTATTACATATATATATATATATATATACACACACACACACACGCACACACATCCTTATTGTCACTATTTCTGTATTCCAATATGATATTCAATTAATGTTACCATTAGATTAAATCCTATTTGCTTTGCTAGTAACTCTGTTATCAAGCAAACCTGTACCAACTTTATTGTAATTGAAATGACTTTAGCCCTGACATCAATGAGCTTGTATTATGTCTGTAGCAAACTATTGCTTCAGTTTCTGGTGGTATGTGGAAGATGATTGGCATTGCATGTTGACTGTATGGTTGCAATGTTATGCCTTACTGTTTAATTAGTTGTCTTGCTGCTTACTAAGCATATGTAGATTAGGTTAACTGTCTGCACGAGATGATTGGGCTGTTTACTTCATGTTGACTATAATGCTGGATCCCTTGTCAGATAAATTGCTTACTTTTCTGCATTGAGTGGAGAAATGACTTTTC
This sequence comes from Sphenostylis stenocarpa, assembly GCA_963425845.1. Taxonomy (NCBI): domain Eukaryota; kingdom Viridiplantae; phylum Streptophyta; class Magnoliopsida; order Fabales; family Fabaceae; genus Sphenostylis; species Sphenostylis stenocarpa. The sequence goes on along the minus strand of OY731406.1, from coordinate 7,377,728 downwards.
TAAGAATTTGTCCACTTCAGTATTACAAGGTGAGGTTTAGAGACTAAAGCATAATTGGATAACTGATGATGAAAAACGAAGCCCATGGTATCCTAGTGTGCCCGTGCCCATGCCTGATTGAAGAAGAAGGGTTGTGTTAGGCTCTCGTCAACCAACCTAAAATTAGTCTATATACATGCACACACACACATATATATATATATATATATATATATATATGTATGTATGTATGTATGTATGTATGTATATATATATATATATATACATACATACATACATATATATATATATATGTGTGTGTGTGTGTGTGTGTGTAACAAATGGCACTGTGTGATCTGTGTAACTGACCTGAGTTAGTAGGTTAAGACATTTTTCTGTTGATGGGGTAAAATTAAACAAATTATGTCATGATAATTTTATGAACATTTAGATGATGATCTATCTTACGTATAGGACTTAATGATACCACCTTCCTCAATTGCTTTAATTAATTATATTTGTTTCTTTTCATATGTACTGATCTTGCCATGGAAGCATTCCCTCCTGGTTCAATGCAACTGGTGGCAGTTAGAATTACTCTCACATCTTTGGTGGGTTGGTTTGGGGGAGGGGGGCTAATTAGCTGAAAGTTTATGCTCTCACTTTAGTTTATTTCGTTGTCGTTCCTTGTTAATGACTTTTTTAACAATTGTTTTTGGTTTCTTATTTAGCTGTTTATATCGTGAGTATGTTTTGGGATATCTTGGACATTATGTATACATTGGAATAGTTAGGACATTGTAGACACATTAATACTTTTGCAGTTTTCCTTATTTAATCTTAAATGAAGACTGGTTTCATGATATCAACTGGTGGAAGCACTAGAGGCAGTGACAACTTGGTTTTTAATACATGTGCCAGTCAGTGCAGGGATTTATCTTGGCTACATTATTCAAGTTTTGAATACTTCTTTTCCTTATCAATTTCTTAGTAATAGTATATCCTATTCCTGTTTAAAAATAAACAAACTAGATCAGCACCCGTGCTTTGCATCGAAGAACAAAGTAAAAAATGGGAGAAAGAAAGTAAAAACAGTAGGTGAAAGAATGGGCAATGTCATACAATGACACATGCAACGGTGGACACATTTTATATTACTATAGATGATATACAAAAATTTGATGGGAGAAAGTCATGCAACCATGTTGTCAAACTTGTGTCAACTAAGTTGCAAAATGGTTATACTCAAGCGAGGTGTAAACTTGGTAAAATGGTAATTGCAACTTGTTCACTCTTGATGTATGATTATGAAAATATAAATTTTATTGCGGTTAGTTGCTTTTAATCTTTCTTGTAGTAGTAATCTTTTGTTATGAATATGTATATAAGCTTGCCTCTCCACAAGTTTAGTGAAGCTTGCTTGTTTGACAATTTGGCATGGGAAATTGAATACGTATACTTCGATTATTGGCATGTTGAATTGACTTTTGCTTGATTTTTCCTTTTACATTGGCTAATTGGGACACAGTGGGGCTGATAGACGTACTTAATTTGCAGGATTGATGAAAATATGGATGATACTTTAGCAAACGTAGAGGGAGCACAGGGGGCTTTGTTGAAGTATCTGAACAGCATATCTTCTAATCGGTGGTTGATGATCAAAATTTTTTTTGTATTAATATTTTTCCTCATGGTTTTCTTATTTTTTGTGGCATAATTATTGGGATGACAGAGAAATGAAAACAACCTGAGTCTGGGCCTTCTGTATTTCTTTAATATTTATTTCTTCAAAATATATATTCATTCTTGCAGAATTTAACATTGGAGCAAGTTTGCCAAATAAAATACGTCTACGTATTATTTACCAACGAGGTTTTCTGTAATAATATTTTTTCGGCATATCTAACTTGGGACATAGAACAGCAATGGCCTGATAATAGTTCATGAGCTTTTTTGTTAATAGTAGGCGTTCATGAGCTGACACGAAAAAAAAGAATGAAGAAATTTCAATAACAATATTTGCTCCAGTCTTGGCATGGACTTGTAAGAAGCAGCAAATAATATAGAAATCAATAATAATATTGATGTAAATAGATAAATTCTTCTTCTTCCTTATCTTCTTATTCATCTAAAATCTTTTTTTCATCTTTAACTTCATCCTCTTTCGTAATATCTTCTTTGTCATTAACTTTTTTTCATCTTTATTTTCTTCTTTTCTTACCTTCATCTACATTCCAAATTTTTGTTCATTCTTAATTTATGTTTCATCCGTAACTTTTTCCCTTTCCTTAATTTTATCACGTATGCATGGATGCCAAATTATCAAAAAAAGGGGGGAAATGTAGGAAATTGGTGAAATGTTGAAGAACGCAGAAAGTAGGTCTAGAAGTGATGATAAAATTAACTTTGAACCCTACAATTCAACGAAGATTCATGTCTAAATAGACCTTTTGCCTCTTGTGGATTCAAAAGTTTGGGCTGAATATCTGCCTACAAATGAATTGTATTATTTGGTTGTAATTATAATAGCAATTGCAAAATTCTTGTGAAAACGAAAAAACCACAAGTTCTTGAATAAATAACGGTCTAGGGATTCATCTCTATGAATAAATAGTGCAGCATTTTGTGACCTTTTGAGGGGATATGATAAAACTCTTCTTGACCTTCTTATAATGCTTACAACCACGTTAATGAAAGGTAGACAAATAAGTGTAAACACGAGAAACAAAGAAAGGAAAAGTCATGAACCAGACTTTACATAGTCTTTTTAAATTGAATTACGCACTAAAAGATTTTACATAGTGTATTTTTTATTTTTCATATTCCCTATATAAAAAAATTAACTATTTTAAAACTCAAAATAAATCTGAACCTAAAAAAAATGTGAAATTCAATTAAATTGCATCTTCCATGTGAAGCAGTTAAGAATAAGATGAGATCCTATCCCTCAACGTCGGTGTAAAATGTCGAAATAGAGCTACAAGTTGGGTGTACTGTTGCTGTAATGCACCATTTTCATTTCTAAAACTCTGTACTGCATAATTGCTTATACGGTCCAATTCCAATTAGATCTAGGGTTTCTCTTTCCCTTTTATTCACGACCCCTCGCCGGAAACCATATCCGAATTTCCGGCGCCGGCTTCACAGATCTCGTAGTGGCGTCTGTTGTATTGCCAAAATGCACTCCAAATCGGCGCATTCGTCGTTTCGGGATAGGACGCATGAATTTCAAAGCATTGCGGAGAGGTTGAAGAAGCCGGGATCAGCGCCGAATGGACAAAGCAACAGTTTGTCAAGATCGGAGGAACAGCGATCCGCAATTGCAAATCAATCAGAGTTCAACAGAAAAGCTTCCAAGATTGGCTTCGGGATTCACCAAACGTCTCAGAAGCTAGCCAAGCTTGCTAAGTGTAAGCAAACAAAAGCGTAATTTCAATTGATTTTATATCCCTATCATGTCAAGCTTTTTTATTTTAATTGTTCTGCAGTGGCTAAGAGGACTTCGGTTTTCGATGACCCTACCATGGAAATCCAAGAGCTTACGGGGGTTATTAAGCAAGATATTACTGCGTTAAACTCTGCGGTTGTAGATCTTCAGTTGCTCTGCAACTCTAGGAACGAGAGTGGGAACGCTTCCACCGACACCACTAGCCATTCAACCACAGTGGTTGATGACCTCAAAACGCGGTTGATGGGCGCCACCAAAGAGTTTAAAGATGTTCTCACCATGCGAACTGAGGTACTGCACTGTGTTTGTGTTTCTATGCTTTTGTGTGTTTACTTCTAATTGGGGGCGACACTGATGCCGGGCTGGTGTTTTTGTGAAGAACTTGAAAGTGCATGAGAATAGAAGACAGCTGTTTTCGGCCTCTGGTTCTAAGGATTCTGCAAATCCTTTTGTCCGGCAACGGCCTTTGGCTACAAGGTCAGCTGCTAGTAGTTCTAATGCTCCTGCTCCACCATGGGCTAGTGGGTCATCTTCATCTCAGTTGTTAGCTAAGTAAGTTATGCTAATTCCTCCCCCGTCCCTTTTTCCTTATGTTGCTTATACAATAGGCTGTAGTAAAGCAAGTGGCGTAACAAAGATAGAAATGGGCTTGAACAAAGAAAATAATTGATCTGAATGGAATTTGTTAAAATGTGTGCATGAGGAGATAGTGGGAAATGGCGGAAAGCCACTATATCATATTGCACATAGCAGGATAGCATCGCTGGCATATAACAGAAGTTGCACAGCCTTTGAAATAAATCAAATATATGGATTAAAATTAAGTTGTATGCAAATAAAAATAGGCTTCATAGAGAATGGTACAATATTAACTCGATTGTTCAATTGTTAAAGATATAATTATGATTTAAACATTGAAAAAAGTGGGGCACTGGGAACGGGGGGAGGGTGTCACATGTAGCCTCAGTTCCTGGCCTCAAAACCGCTGTGCCAGTTGAAACCATGATACCCATTGTGGTTACGAGAGCTTTTTGCAGCAGCTGCGCTGCAGTGGAGTTGCAATAGTGGATCAGAGCATTTCTGCAATGCCATACTGATGCTACAGCAGCTATTAACGGTAAGTAGACAAGGAATTTGTACGTTGATTAAAAAAACAGTGATATTTACTTCACTAATGCAAGATACAATACAAAAGAATAAAAACAAATATAACAAATGCAAAACATAGAAAAAATTGAATTTTAAAACTATGGTTGACACATGGGATGGGAGAATTGAAATGAGGCGGTGATCTTCTCCTTGTAAGTGTGACCCTGCTCCTTAGGCTGTTTTCATTTAATAAGTGGCCTTTTCCTTTTCCAATCCAAATCACATTACATCATATCATCTCATTAGGGGCAATTCCATTTAACTGACAATCCTCTACTAAAATATACAATAGGTGCATCTAGACCATTATATTACCCCCGTTAACAGCTATAGGATTCTAGCATGGATCCCCCAAAGTATTAGTTGTGAAATCATTTTTTATTCATACCAATCCCTTTTAAACAATGAAATTGCAATGCTGTCTGGCTATGCACTTGGTTGTTGACTAGCTACAGGGCAAACATTGCAATGTTGACATCACCAAATGCACCACTTATTTTGGAGCTGAGAGACACAGTGTAAAGCTTTCATACAATTGACAAGAACCTTGAGGGAGCCATAGTGCAAAAGCTAGCATTTGTAGTTGGAGGCCTGGGCAATGTAAACCACACGCTTGACTCTCATACTTCCTATAATGGACTCAAGTCTTGTACCTTGCAGTTGGATCATAGTATTCTTACTTATTTGTTCACCAATAGTTAGAAAATATTCAATTATAAAATTCCTAAATTCACTCAAAGCTATATACTAAACCTCCAATTTTTTCAAATTACCAGCATACCTCGTACCCTAATTTAGCAAATTCCATGAATTGGGTTGTGGCCCCTTTCTCTTTAGAGTACAGTCTCTAACTGTAGAAAGTTATCCCAAAAGTGGCCTGTATGAGGAAAGGGAATGGATAGGGCCTTATAGTTTCATTGAATTTTCAAAAGGATGGTTGGTGTTAAGAGATAAAACGTGACACATAAGAGGAATATGAAAATGGAGAAGTGAAGGAGAATGAAATGCATTTATGGTTCGGGAGATTTAAAATCTCAAAATTTTGGCTGCACTTGCAAAGTTGACTTTGTTGTTTTCCCTTCCTATTAATAAAACAACACCTTTTCAAGTGGAAGTTGAAATGTTAGGCATGGCCCACAAAAATGATGAGCCTGGCCCTTTCTTAAACAATAATTACTATTGTTATGCTCCAATATCAAGATTGCTTTTGGTTATGGCGACCATCTGAAACTATGATCTCACATCTTTTTGTTGGCCTTTTAAATCTACAGAAAACAGGTGGATGGGGAGAGTCAACCATTGCTGCTGCAGCAGCAACAGCAGCAACAGGAGGTAGTCCCAGTGCAAGACAGTTACATGCAAAGCAGAGCTGAAGCTCTTCAGAATGTTGAGTCCACTATTCATGAGCTTAGCAACATCTTTAATCAACTAGCAACACTTGTCTCCCAACAAGGAGAAGTTGCCATCAGGTTTTTATATTTCTCACTTCTGCATTGCATAGATACATCTTTGTTGTCCTTTATTGCTTTATTTAAATTGACATATGATTATGTTACTATTAGATACAAGCTTACTTATTTGTCCATAATTTGTTATGATCTGATATGAATCACAAGAGGTAATTTAAGATCTTTAAAGTTAGAACCTTATAGGAAATTTAGGAATTTAGTGATAAGGTGGAAGGAAAGAATCACTCAAGAATTTAGGAGAATCACTCTCACTAAGATAAAAGAGATAAACTCTAATATTTCTAAAAATAAACTCAACTTGTTATTTCTGATAAAAATGGTTCAGCTAATATACAAGCGTTGCCATCAGAATTACAAAAGACTCAATAAAAGAAAATAAATACTAATAATAACCCATTAATCTAGGAATTGAAAACTATTTAATGGAAACAAATAAAGGCTAATAATGATCCATTAACTTAGGAATTGAAACTACTTAATGATTGATTGTATCTGAAACTGTGGCAACCAAAAGTCAATCAGCTATGCACTCCTTGGTCTCCCAAAGGCTGATGACTAAATTTTCAATTGGGCCCTTATTACAACTTAAAACAAAATCAAACTAAAACCCATTAATTGATTAATCCAAAACACAATTTGGCCAACCAACAATACTTGTTGAAGAGCTTCCTTTGTTTCCCTTGCTCTAGCCCTTATCATAGGTCATGTTCACATCATGATCAAACAAGTCTATGTCAGTTATATTGACTTTGGATAAAATTGGCTTTTGACATTTAACTCATAATATTATTCGTAGCAAAGGATCACTTTGTTTTAGAGTATCTTGGACTTCAGATATATGTAGTATATTATAAACGAATTAGTGTTTTTCCTTATTAAACCTTTAACGAAGATTGATTTGATGATATGTTCTGGTGAATGTGCTGCAGTCAGTGAAAGCTTTGTTTCTCATTTATATGATTGTACCATCTTATGCTTGGATTTGTCTTTGATTGGATTCTCCTGATTTTGATGCAGATGTTTTATTAAATTCTTAGTTTATGTGTTTCTATTAATAAAAAAATGATGAGCAGAGAAAGTAGAAATGGGGAAAGTCCTGCAATCCATGTTGTCGTACCTGAAGGGGATGTTTGTTTTAAAATTTGGGTATAAAATTAAGTCTGAATTGTTAAATGAAATTTGAATGTGTCCAAATTAATTTCAAATTGTACATTGAAATGCTTGTCTTATCACGGTGAGAGAAATTGCTTAATTTCTGAAGAAATCCTGATATTACTGGTTCAACGTGTGACTTTATCTGTAAAATGGGCTGATATGTTTGCAATAGGTCATGTTCAAACTCAAGGTAAAGTTTGTAACACGTTGAGAATGATGAACATTAGGGGTGTCACAGGGGTCGGTTCAGTTCAGCCCAGAAAGCCCACATTTTAAACGGGCTAGATAAATCCTTTTTGCAAAATAAATACTTTTTCCAAGTCTGTGTATGCGAGCTGTGAAGTTCACAAATAAACGGGCCAGGTTGCAGGTCCGTCCAGCATTTTTGAAAAAAAAAAAAAAACTGTATTCTTTTTATGAAATTACATTTTGTTTTTCATTTTGTTAAACTAAAATCTTTCACACTAAAACATACCAACATTAAAATTGTTTAGTCGTGGCCTCTAAGTTGACGTTTGGACTTGATGGTTCTATCATGTAGTGGCTGAGTGGAGGCATGCAAGGGCTGAACTTGCAATGAAAAATAAGAATAGTAGAAGATTTAAGTTTTTTTCTATTCGTGCCTATGGTTGCGATTGAGTTTTTGTATTTTTTATTTTTGGAAGATGTGTATTAAAAATAAAAATAAAAACTATGTTAAACGGATAATAGGTTAGCCCCTGAATATCCATGGATAAATCCAAAGATTAAATGGGTCAGGCTCAGAAGTCCCATATATTTTATATGCATATTTTAAAATCAGACCTGTAATTTGCAGGGTCCGCAGGCCTAATGGGCCAGCCCATCTGGGTCTGTATACCCATCCCTAATGAACATTTTCAATTCCAAAAATCGTGTAGTTGATACTTGTTTTCTTCTTTATGATTATGAAGATATTACTGCTTTTTTTTAATTATTGATTTTGACGATTGGATACTATATATGAACATCGTATCAGTTTTTCCCAGTTAAATCTTTGTAATGATTTTTTGTGATGGATATCAGTCTGTTGTTATTAGTTCGGCATGTCGACGAGCATGTCGGAGTGCTGAGTGAGTTATTGCTCAATCTAACCCCAACTGCACCCTAGCCTCTTGGGTCTTAAATTGAACTCCAATAAAATTTAGAAAAATATTAGTAGAACCCACACTATCCCATACCTGTGTTGCTCCTTTTACTCATGAATACTTTGAATTAAATTTATACCATAGTTGAAAACATAATCTTAAAATTAATCTAGTCGCATAAAATAATTTGTGTTTACTATTGGGAACATCTGGTAGAACAATTTTTTAGTTTTCTGGAAATATGAAGTTGGAAAAGTATGTTTCTTATGTTTGGTTGACTTTTAAAAAGTAACATTCCTAAGGAATGATATTTGGCTAAGTTTTCCACCAAAACATTCGTACGGAAGGAAGTGAGAATCCAACTTTCCTGAGTTAAATCATTTAATGTGGTAACAAATTAAAGATTTCAATAAAAAATAATACATTACTCTTTAGTCATTCTTAAGAATTATAATTTCCAGGATTCATTATTTATGTGTATGAAGAAATTTCTCTGGTACCACATGCCATCTTTACGTTGTTGATTTTGAAGAGAGAAATAGAGGAAATAGAGATAGAAAATAAATAAGTTGAAAAAAGAGAAATAGATAAGAAATAAAATTGAATGTTTAGTGGTTTGGGAGAGTAGAAATAAATGAGAAATAAAGAATAATTTTTTTCAAAAATTGTATAATTTGATCGATTTGAAGGAAAGTAAGGAGAGGCAGAGATGTGTAGAAATAAGTGAGAAATAGGTACCACCATTTAAAAAAAAGTTTCTTCTCTATTCTCTTCCCACCAACCCATCACATCAATTTTATCCCTCTCCATCATTCTCCCTCCACTTAACCAAGGCATTAGTGTTAAACTAGTAAAGGTGAGTTAATATAATTGACTTTATTGGTAACTGAGATAGTATAATGCTCAATATGTTGACAAGGGCTGTAGGGCAGCTTGACCCTAAGCCCACACCTCCCATATCCCATGGCGGAGCAGGTTTTAAACTCACCAGACCCACCTCATGCAGGGTGGGGCAAGTTGGGCACTCATGGGTCAGGGTTTGTTAGCCATTAACAAAAGTAGGGGTGTAGGACTTGAGGCTGCCCCTCCGTTAGCATTCTTGTTTCACAACCTTGCTGTAATAATTTGGAACTATTGTAATTTGACGTGAACAGTTGCACACGTACTTTGATAATTTGATTGCTGATAAGGTGAATTGACTTTTGCTTGTTTCTTGTTTTTATATCGAGACATTGGTGGGGTTAATAGAGGTGTACCTAATTTGCAGGATTGATGAAAACATGGATGATACATTGGCAAACGTAGAAGGGGCGCAAGGGGCTTTGTTGAAGTATCTGAACAGCATATCTTCTAATAGGTGGCTGATGATCAAGATTTTCTTTGTATTAATATTTTTTCTTATGGTTTTCTTATTTTTTGTGGCATAGTCATCCTGATGACAGAGTAATGAAAACGAGGACACAAATGACGCCCTTCTTACTGGTGATAAACCTTTTGTATGTCGTTAATGGAATCTATATTCATTCTGGCAGAGTTTAGCTTAGGACCCAGTTTCTCAAATTTTATACTTGTACGTATCCATATATGTAACGAGGTTAAGAACTCTCTGCATTCATATTCTCCATTTATCTTTCTGTGACTAATAGTTTTTATCTATTGGAGCCTTTCTGTAACTTCTATGCATATATGTATATATATTGGGGAGAGTTTGTTTAGTTTTGTTTTTTAATTTAAAAAAATTATAAATTAATTTTGAAGAATTATTTTTAAAAAATTGAAAACAAAAATATTCAATAATTTTAATTTAATAAATGTTTTAGATAGAAAATTTTGACATTATCTGAGTATGATAGAATTTCGAAGATGATTTTAATAATTTTATGATAATAAGAATGAGTGATTTAGTATAATTTTTAATAAAGATTATTATTAAATTTTTAGTTTTAAAAATTAAAATTAAAAATTGAGTTTTTTAAAGAAATAGTAAAAAGAAAAACTTTTAACTTATCACAGGAAAACAAAGTAAAATCAGTTTAAAATGCTAACGCTGTTTCCACTTAATGTAGCCACATTCTTGTGCAAGCTGATACATGGCCTTCCATGCCGAAACGATTTCATATGAAAGTTGTTTAAAAGAGTTTATTTGAAAGTTGTTTGGATTTACATGAAGTAATGCATGCAATTTCATTATTTTTGTTTAAAATAAGGATCTTAGACATGATGGTAATTTAAGTATCTTAACTGTGTAAATTTATTTTTATATTAAACTCTAATAATAATACTCAGTCACTATACTATTGAGCTTTTTATACATATAGATGAAGTTATAATGGAGTCAAAATTTCATATATATTTACAACTACCAAATCAATAACGTAGATGTTATATATATTATTAGTACGAATGATATTATTGGTGAATTAACACCTAATATTTATAGAAAAATTACTACTACATAGAAAGTATGTATTATTTTATATTATACTGATAATATAATAATCAATATAAATGTATGAAAAGAAGGAAAAAATTAAAATATTTTTTCTAAATATTGAGCATCCAATTTGTATGTTTTAGTCCTAAAATTTAATTCATGCTAGTTTATGTTTATTCAATTACATGTTTATCTATCTATCTATATATATATAATATGTTAAAGAAACCCATTGGCTTTTATGGTTGAGATTTACTTATTATTTGTCGGTAATTATTATTTACATATTATTTTAAATTTGATGTGGAATATAAATATGCAGAGATACCGATATCTATCACGTTAACAACCAAATAATTAAAATAAAAATATTCATATTCATCATTCCTATGTATCTATTGAAAATATTTATTTCATGCAAATTTTATTTCTGGTTGTTAACTTTTGCGCCATTTGCCGCATTAGCATCATGCCGTAATGTCAACGCCCTTTGTCAATGCTACATCATCTTCCATGGCATTCATAAGTGTCATTAAGTGAAAATGGTCACTGAATAAGATTTCACCTTAACATGGAGGGGAATTCTAATAGAGCCAAATCATCAATAATTTGAAGGCAAACTTGGATATTTGACTCAAACACTTACAGAACTTTTATTCGAAGGCACCAGCTTCTGAAAAAATTGATGATTCAATCACATTAGACAATTCCTTATTTGCTTGATTTACCTCCAATGCAAATGAATAATGGAGAACCTCTTCACTTGATCACGACATTGTTCATAGGATTTGATTTTACTCGTTAGAATCACCACATGTGCTAGATAAAAATGGGTAATACGAATTAGTTTGTCCTCGTTTAAAAAATAGTGAGATAAATTGATAATTTTAGTATGTTCTATTTTGTTTTTTTCCTATAACTCGTTAATTTAACGAGTTAAGAATAAAAATTATCTATATATATATAAATAATAAAAAAATATAATTAAAAATATTATATTAGTGAAATATATAAAAATATTATAATATTATAATTTAAATTATGAAATTAATTAATTAAATATAAATTATTAATTATAATTAATTATTTTAATATATAAATATTTTTTTATTTATTTAATAAAAATATTAATTAATAAATAAATAACTTAAAAATTATTCATATAATTAAATATATATTTTAAAAAAATACATATAAAAAAATTTATTGATTAGTTTACTAGACGTGACAACGGGCGGATTTTGCCTCCCGAATCCTCGTCCCCGACTTTTTTAACCATCCTCATTCTCATTCCCGGTAGGTTTCGGATTCCCGCCTCGTCCCATCCCGTCCCCAATCTATATTATTTTTAAAAAGATAAGTACATTTATAATAAATTAATTGTACTATGTATTTTTTATATATAAATAAATATTTATAATTTTATAATTTATAATTATTATTAATTAAATATATTTTTTAATTTATTATATTTATATTAAAATGTGTATGTAAAAAGAAATATTTTATCATTTTTTATTTATATATATATAGAATATTTATAACATTATTATTATTATTATTATTATTATTATTATTATTATAACACTCGTATTAAAAAATTTGAATATTTATAATATTATTATTATAATACTGTATTGATTACATATATAAGTTAATTTATTTTTAAGTTGTCATTTAAAAATATAAAATATATAATTTATAAGGAAACATTTAATAAGTTAATTCTTATTTAATTAGTTCGAAGTAATACAAGTTTAAATTATCAATTCCTTTTAATCATTTAAAATATAATTATTTTATTAAGATAAAATTTGATATATGATAAATAAGAATAATAAAATAAAAAAAATATGACATAATAAAATATAATAAATATAAATTATAAATAAAACAATATTAGTTGCTACTTAAGATTTATGTAAAATATTTAGAAAAAAGATAAAGAAAAAAATTAACATGTGTTCATCAAATTGGTTGAAAAGATTAAAAAAACAAATTGATGGGAGAGATTAAAGAAGTGTGAAAAACTGAAAGGTAAGAGAAATAATAATGTAATAAATTAATTAATATAAAAAATTAAAAAAGATAACAAAAATTAAAAAATGGGTAGAAAAAAATAAAAATGGTGAAATATAAAAAAAATGATCTTATATGTTAAAAGCGAAAGTGGACTAGGTCTTTATCCATCTTGATTATGATAGATCATCTCCTCTCCCATTTTTTATATGCTAAAAGCGAAATGAAACAAAAGAGGACAAACTTACTGATTTTTATTCAAATTTTTACATATAGGTTGTTGTGTTAGGGCATTAGACACATTCATATTTAATTTCTTTTCATGGCCATCACCTTAAACTCCACCATTCCATCTAAAACAAAGTTAGCATCAAATTTCATTTAAATAAAGACATTCTAATTTTTTTTTTTCCTGGTTGGCTTAAACAGGGTGTTGAATAATTCAAATGTGAGTCTAAGAAAGACCTATAACATAATATTTGTAATATTTTTTTTGTTAAATATGTTATCAATCTTTTACATGAGTTGAACTCATATCTCACCGATGTTTAAGGATGACAAAACGAGTCGGTCCGCCCGTTTTGGTCCGTCCGCCTTTGACTCGTCAAAAGCGGGACGGGACGAACTAGCCGCTATAGTCATGGCGGGTTATAAGTCTCGACCCGCCCAGTCAAAGGGCGAGTCGGTGGACTGACTCGTCATATTTCTTATTTTATTATTTTTAAAATTAAATTTTCAATAAATTTAATAATAAAATTACTATTGTCAATAATTCAATATATATATATTTCAAGTTAATAATATAAATTGATATATTATTTTAATAAATTATATTTTACACGGTTAAATTAAGATACAATTTATATCATAATAAATACATGTATGTAACATTAAAAATTTATTAAATTTTTATTTATGTATTGAGATATTTAGACTTTATGAATTCTCTTTATGAGACACTAGACTTTTAAAATTATTTTTTCATAAATATTTATATTATATATTATCTTTCCGACACTTTGTATTGTATTATAATAAAAAAATTATTAGTAAAGCGGGTCGCGGCTGGCCCGCCCTGCGCCCTCGGATTGGCTTGACGAGTTGGTTAGGCAGGCCAAAACGGATCGACAGATCGAAGTACTAATCCGCCTCGCCATGTTATGGTCAGTCGAGCTTGACCCATTTTGTCATCCGGGTGAATCCCCCTTAAAATACTCAACAATAGTATCAGTTGATGGTTTATGCAGTGATTGACTGTATCAGAGTGGTCCCTGTCAAACAAGTGTGTCCGACAATACAAACGTATGAGTTCGAGGGGATGTACCAATATCAAGATGCTCACACTTGGAGGAAGATTGTTGGGTAATCTAAATATAAGTTTAAGTTTCACATTAAGTAAGAATAAAGATATTGAACAACATATATATATATATATATATATATATATATATATATATATATATATATATATATATATAAAACTATAACTCAAATGTCTTAAGATTTTTTTGTTAAAGGTATTGTCAATCTCTTATATGAGTTGTACTCATATTTCATCAATGTTGTATCTTCCTAATAAATTCTTTTAAAAGATCTAGAGATTATTATATTTTCTTAGTAATAATAACTATACTTAACATAAAACTATGCAGAAATCACTATATTTGATTTTTACATAAAGATAATTACAACACATTTTATTTTTCGATTCTTATTCAATTCTTTTATTCAATATTGGTGAAAAACATAAGTTAAGGATTTAAATATTCACTTGGAATCCAATTATATTCAATAAAATAATATTTTATAATATAATAAATTATTTAGTAATAATACTTTTTATATAAAAAATAAAGATTATTATGATGATTATGGTAAGTTATAACGAAAATTATAAATATAAAATATATAAAAAAGTAAAAGATGAATAATTGTTAAAATAAAATAAAAATACATAAAATAACTATTATTTAAAATTGACTTAATTAATATAAGATAAAAAATACTAAAACATTTAACTAAAGAAATCAATTGATTTTTTTAATTTTATCTCAATTTAATTAAAATTTAATTATTTAAAAATAACAAATCGATTTCTAATTCCATTATAATTCAACTAGATTATTAAAATAGTATTTTTTTTATCTTCTTCTAATATGTTTATTTTTTTTTCAATACACTTGGAATTATTATAAAAGAGAATAATAATAAAAAAATATAATATTTTGTTGAGACAAAAATAAATTGTCTGGACACGTTAAATGTATAAAAAAATAATATAAAAAAACAATAAAAAATTATAATTTTGTAGCCGAGGAACAATAACAAGGGACTGTTAAAAATTTATAAATTTATTGTAACAAAGCAACAAGAGGGTAAAACAAACTTACGTAAATTTATTATGGCAAGCAATAATAATATAACAATAAAACTTATATATTTATTATAACGGGAGTAAAATAAGAGATTTGACGTAAACAAAAATATTGTATGGATAACTTACATGAATAACTTACAATTATTATTTTAAATCATTGTGAATTTGTCAAATTTTTAACTACCATGGTAACAAGTCGATTAAAAAATCATAATTATACTTATTTCTTAACTTATTTATAATAATACTAGTTTACTAATTTTATTTATTTAACAACTATATAGTAAACAAAATTTCATCATTTAATTCAAAATAAATTAATATCATGCTTCATCCAAGTGTATCTTTGATATAAAATTATTGTCGTTATAAAATGTTAACTAAATTTTTTAAAAAGTATTTATATTTGTTTTTTTTTACAAACTTTGATCGTTGCTTCTAAAAACATTTTTAGATAATCAAATAAATAAGTATTAATAATTGCTATATTATCCAATCTGTATTACTTTGTCCACTTGATGATGTTTTAGAGAAAAGAGTTACTTATTTTAGAGTAAAAAGTTGTTTTATTTATTGAAATATAATTTATTTATTTAAGGTAAAAATTAAATAAAAAAATTATCAACAATTTGTTGGTTATCTTAGTTTATCGCTTCGATGATATAATTATTGTTATTTTGGTCTCTATATTTAATTTATGTCAATTTTAATATTTAAATTTAGTTATTTTTATTACTTACTCATTTTATTGGTGGGAAGTAATTTCAAAATTGTAATCAACTCCCAAAAAATAATAATAAATACTGAAATTTTAAGATTCGAAATTATCGAAAGTGAAAAGACATATCATACTTTTTAATTTCTTTTAATGCTTTGAGAAATTTAAGTGACACTAGAAGAACAGGGTTCACTTACCCTTTGTTTTATTTTATTATGTATTAATTTTTAATTTCAAAATTACATACAAAATAGTCTATCTATTCTATAAAAATAAAAAAAGATACGATTGTTTTATTTATTTTTCCACAATTCAAATAAATTAAAATAAAAAATTAGGAGTTATTCTATCTTTTAAATTCATATTTTGTTTCATATTTATTCTTATTAGTTATTGTCATTAAAATATAATTTAATATCCGCTATCATTAGAAAAAAGATAAAAGAATTATATTAAATTAAAACTAAAATATATTTTAAAAGAATGTAAAAGGATAATTTTTTTAGTTTCTTTTTATATTTTAAAACTCACGTAGTAACTTAAACCCATGTCTTGAGAGATCAAATACATCATTCTAAAAATTCTTAAACACCAACATTTTGAGGAAATTATGACAATTAATTACTAATTTACATCCCCGGAAAAGAAAAAGAGAAAAAGAGAAAAAAGAAAAAAGTATGGTCCATTTTCTTAAAAAAAAAAATCGTAATTTTCAAGTTTAATAAAAAACCAAAAAATACAAAATACAAACTATAAAAGTAAAATAAAAAATAAAAATAAAAACCCTATAAAAGCTTTGTTCTGGGGCTGTTTCTTCATTTCGTTATCTTCTCCGTTTTGTTATAACCCTAGCTCGGAAGAAGAGGAAGAACTCGCATCTTTCTTCGTCCATTGTCTGCGTCTCACTCATTCTTTCTCTATCTCTTCTCTCCAAACCTTAATCTACCGATTTCATTCTCACGGTCTTCGTCCACCACCAGATCTCTAACCGCCGCTCTCTTTTCATCGATTAAATAACGAAATTGGTTAAATTTCATTTTAACATCCTAAGCAACAACTAACGCTTCCGCCGATTTTAACGTTCCAGAGAGAACTTAGTTTTTTTGTTGCTATTTTTTAAATTTTTGTTCTGATTAAGTTACTATTCTGATTTAAATCGATAAACGGCGTTGGAATTCAGAGCGCGTGAGGGAAATTACAGGTGTGAGGAAATCGCGTGCGTGCGTTGTTGAGGAGTGTTTGATCTGAGGAAGAAACAATGGTGGGAGGTGGAAGCCGGAGGGAGGATGGTTCGTTGGTGTTGAACAACACGAATGTGTTTGCGGCGCTGGATACTCTGAAGAAGAAGAAGAAGTCGGATAAGGAGAAGAAGAGCAAGGGCTCGTCGACCAAATCGCAGGGCCAGTCCACCAAAACAGAGGCCCAGGTATTTTGGGCCCCCGCGCCCTTAAACGCCAAATCTTGGGCCGATGTCGATGACGACGACGACTACTATGCGACCACTGCGCCGCCCCAATCGGTCTGGGGCGTTTCTGAACCCCGTCACAGTAAGGAGGACAAACATGGGAATTTTGAGGTGCGGCGATTTGTTTTTAGTTTTTTGTTTATTTACTTATTGTATTGTTTATTATTTATCTGTTTTTCACTGTGTGGATGGATGGATAGATAACGTGATTCTCTTGAATTCGATTGGTTCTTTCTGTTATTACTGGATATACTCGTGTTTAGGTTTTGTGGATAGTACGTGGGTCGATCACATGGTGAATTTACAATGGCTAAAATAGTTTGAAACATTTATTATTATTATTGTTGTTGTTATTATTGTATACTATATATAATATATTATTAATATTATATTATTGTTATTATTATTGTGGTTGTTGAACTTATTGTTGATGTTGTACTAGTTAATTCCTTGTGAATGGAAGAGTTAGAAATCATGTCTAGGATGTGGAAGCTATCACTGCTACCTTCTCTATAAACGTGACAAATCACGTCTAGGATGTGGAATACATGGTTTGATTCTGTTTACCATTTAATTTGCCATGGATTACTAATTTTGTTTATTGGAAAATTGGAGATTCTTTAAACTTTGGAATGTAATTTCAGGGATTTTCTTTTTGAGGTCAATGTTAACATGTAAGTATGCAGTGGTCAATGTTTGCATTGTGTTGTTTATGCTTGATTGGATGACTAAGACAGTCTTTTGCTGCCCCAGATTTGGTGCTTTGTAGTTGATAAGATTTCTGATTACAGGATAGTGAGAGTGAGGAAGATATTTTGGATGAAGGGGATGATGAGGTGGAGGAAGAGCATGATCATGAACCAGAAGAATCAGTGAAATCTGAATCTGAAGTTAAGAAGGATGCTGAAGTTTCTGTGCCGCCACCAAAGGAGGCAGAAAGGCAGCTCTCTAAGAAAGAAAGGAAGAAAAAGGAACTTGCAGAGCTTGAGGCTCTTCTAGCTGATTTTGGAGTAGCACCAAAACAAAGTAATGATGGTCAAGATGACTCACAAGGTAAAAATGTGGATTGTATGTCACATTGTTTTCACGATTATAGTTTGTGTTTGGGATATTAATTGGCTATGACACGCTCTTCTACATTAGCCGTTGTTGTTTTGCAATTTTTCCGGCTTTTGCTTGAAGATTTACCCCCAGTTTATTCTTCTTTTTGCATCCACAGGCTTTTATTAACTACGAAAGACAAAGCTTTTTATTCAAGCTTCTTTAACATATTTTATTATCTGAGAAAATTGAATTTTCTGTGCTTGTTAAGATGTAAGCACTGAAGGCAGCTTATTGTTAATGAATCTTGCTCAACTAAGATTTTGTGAAATTGCAATTGCAGGTGCTCCTCAGGATAAGAAAGGAGTTGAGACTGATGGAGATGGAGAAAAGAAGGAAAATATCAATGCAGAGTCCAAAACATCAAAGAAAAAAAAGAAGAAGGATAAAGCTTCCAAGGAAGTGAAAGAATCTCAAGATCAACCCAACAGTTCAGACACCAACAATGGACCTAATTTGGTCACAGGCACTGATAATGTGGAGGATAATACATCTACCTTTGATGTGAAAGAGCGTCTTAAGAAAGTTGCTCCTTCAAAGAAGAAGAAATCTAGTAAAGAAATGGATGCTGCTGCACGAGCTGCTGCTGCACGAGCTGCTGCTCAAGAGGCTGCTGCAAGGAGTGCAAGGCTTGCTGCTGCAAAGAAAAAAGAAAAGAACCATTATAACCAACAGCCTGTGCGGTAAAAGAACCTTGCTCCTTAACATCAATACAGGAATTTGTATTTCTTGTTCATATGATGATGGCGAATAAACTGTGGGCTCTAGGCTCTGGTGAGAATGGTGATGATGACTCTAGTCGTATTCCAGCGGGGAACCTGGGAAATTTTCATCTAGTCCTTTTTTTTTTTTGGGGAAATTAGTGTTGTTAAATTGTTCTGGACTTGCTATTTTGACACAGAAAATTTTAGCTTTAAATATTACCTGAACTACATAGTTGTGTATCGTAGTTCTTATTAATGTCCTTTGTGGCTGGTCAGTGATCAAATTAGTTATGACTGAGAAGTTTATCTTTATTCTATAGAAAGTGCTGTGTTTTTTTAAAGAGGTTGCTTTTTATACCATGTGAAATTGATTCAATTTGTTTTGGGTTCAACCAGGATAGTAGTAGAGAATGCAATATCTGTGTTGTCTAGCTTGGGTATATCTATAGCAGACACATGGTTTCTGACCGATTAAATAAGCACTTCCCAACTGAGGTGTCAAAATTAGAATAGAATGTAGTTGGTGCAAAAAGCTTGGAGGTTACTTCTCATTTGATGGTGATGCGTTGCGTTTGTAGTAGTAAACTAAGATTGGATGGAGTGATTTGATTGTCTTTCATTGAACGCGTTTGGATTAGATAATCTAAATGTTATTTCCCCGTCAACAACTCTTATAACTTATCGGCAATAACTTTTAAGTAACAAAAGAAACTATTTTGACCTCTGCTTAGTAGCAAAACTTGTTTTCGACTAAATTATTCTACGTTCAAGTTTAGACTATGGTCATTGTCATAGATATGAACACATTAAAAATAGAATAAAATACATTATATAAGTGATGTATCATAGATGATTGTTGTGATAATTCTAAACCAACAGTGTATTTTTGACGAAGCTAAATCAACAAATGAACAGAAAACTATCCTAAGATAAACAAAATTATATCATTAACAGTTTAGTATTAATGGAAAATAAAGTGGCAACTCATGTAAGTTAAATAAAAACTCCATAACTGGTAAGTCTAATCCTTAGCTTTGCTCTTATGCATAGCACAGGTCTTTCTGACTCATTTCAAATTGAATGAATTTGAAGTGAAATCTAATGAAATAATTAAAGAATTGTTGGATACGATTTTTCTGTCACAATGTAAAATAACATGTATTTTGTACCGAAGCACAGTTCCTTTCCTCTAAATTTGTATACAAATTAAAAAAACAGAGTAAAATAATATGCTTCATTCTACTTTTTAAGAAGATGATGTATTTTTCATTATCTTTTCTCCTTTGATTGGATTAGGATAAATACAAGAGATATTTTATCATACTCTATTATTGAGTGAATTTTATGTCAGTTACCGAATTTTCACACTAATATAAAAAAGTAAGTTACCCTCAATAGTTCACTAAGATGCATTCAAATGTAGTTAGAAGGATAGAGATGAAAAGAAAGAAGAAGTAAATATATAGGATAGAAATAGAAGTGTATTTGAAGTTAAAAAATGTCATTTGGATTTATAGGTTTAAAAAAAAAAAAAAATTCTATTAGTTGTTTGACTAGATTGAGTACTAAAGAATAAATTTGAAAATCTAATTTCTTACCTCAAATAAGCTTTTCCAAGTTCATAATAATAAAACTAATTATTCTTTAATTAATTTTATGAAAAATATTTTCAAAACTATTATAAAGCTGATTAGTGTATACATCGTTTTCGGCCTTGTGAAGAGGGAGAGAGAGAGAGAGAGGGTGACACTAGCACACCATCCATTATGAGGCCACTCACGTCGTTATCAAATTTCTGTTTCTTTTCTTCGCAATGGAGTTGGGAACTCAAAATTTGTGGGTCCATAAAAAATCATGTTTTTCAATCGAAAGAGGCACAACAAATATATCTCTAATTTTCTTCAAACATACACGAATTTTAACTTGTTGTAATTAGTCAATTTCTCTAATGAAAATTAATTATCAATAAAACACGTTTCAATAAAAACTAGAGGATTATGTCACACACTATTCTTCACATAGAATTGGTACGTTCAGAAACTATTCGTAATTTAGGTTGTTTTAGATGAAATAGTTGTTACTTTTAGTTTTAAGATACATTCATGAAGTAATATGCCATTTGCGATGTGATTACCTCTGGTTCATAACAATTGGTCAAGATTTTCGATAAATTTACTACCCAGTTTTAAACAACCGTTCAATAATTGAATAAAAAAATATCAAATTGCACAATAATTTCTTTTATTTTATCCTTTACATCTCCATTTCACTTTCTCCCTTTCTCCTTTTGGATTCTCAAATGAACTCTCACTCACCAGCTCTTACTCACTGGGTGTGACTGCATCTCTTCTTGTATTTTTCTGTCAGCTCCTACTATTCTCCCATTATCCTTCACGTCTCCATTTCACTCTCTTATTCTGGATTATCAGTTGAACTCTGACTCACCAATTGTGACTACATCTTCTCTTGCATTTTTTTGTCAGTTCTCACTAACCATCTCATCTCGTTCTCACTACTCTTAATTGCACAATTATTATTTTGAGTTGTTGTTGCGTATTGCTTCTAGGTTGTGCTTCGCACCGCTTTCCCTGCATCTGGTTGTCATTACTTTCAATCACACAATCCCTCCCCTTGCATCTGGTGTGTCGGCCTTGTGCTAGGTTTAGTTAATTGAGGATTAGGGTTAATTTTGGTTGATTTAGGTTTATGATTAAGGTTAGTGTGTTGTGTAGTCACGATTTAGGTTTATGATTAGTTTTTGTTCATTGACATTACAAAATTACATAATATTTATCGTTAAAGATGAATGAATGTATTTGCTAGAGCGAAGATGAATGAATATACTGTTTGTATTGCTAGAGCGAATATTGTTAGAATCGCGCAATAGAATATTCGTCTTTAGGGACAAAAATAAAAAGAGGGGTGAATTGGTTTAGTTATAAAAATTAGGATTTTTAAATTTTTCTTCAAAAAGATAAGAAGACTATTCAAGTGTTTTATACTGGTTCGGATCAAAAGACCCTATCCCAGTTGTTAATCATTCTAAAAGAGGATTAACGCTGTCACTATAATCACAGTTTACAACAGATTACAAATTGAAAAAGATAAGAATTAGAAAATACCTCTCTTGAGTCACACAAGAGATGAACACCTCTTTTGAATCCACAAAGGATGAACAACAACTTTTCCTAGAGACGGCACAACACACAATCCACCAAGAGTCCCACTCAGTGATTCTTATCGCTTCTAGCCCACACTAAGTTTCAAAAGCCTATTTTTCTTCCCTACAGAAAGTTCTCTAGCAATCACATCTCTTAATTTTTGTATGAAAAATGTTTGTTATCTTGCAGAGAACCTTAAGTAGAGAGATTGAAGTCTGGGGAATAGAAAATTTCGAAACCAGAAGAATTGAGAATATGAATTTCGTAAATTGGTCCAAATTTAAAATTCAAGACTCATAACAGACGTAAATAATCGATTATCTTAAGTGATAATCGATTATTACAGAGCTATTTTCGCAGAGGAGTAAAACAGGACCATGATAATCGATTATCTGGCTTGATAATTGATTATTCCAGAACTTTCAAACTGAGATAATCGATTATCAACACAGATAATCGATTATTCCATCAAGGTTTTCAGAAAACAGGTTTCAAAGCATGATAATCGATTATCCTGAGTGATAATCGATTATTACATAGTGGTTTTGATAAAAATGAACTTTTAGAGTATGAGTTATGTGCTGACTATCTTGGACTCTAATTTTACAGACTCAAAAGTATAAAACAGAGTTATTACAAGTAAATACAAATGTTTATAGTCTTTAAGACTTCAAGTCCTTTGCTCCAGAATCATCATCAAAATCTTCAGGTATCATACTCATGTATAGTCAATAATCCCCCCTTTTTTATGATGATCAAAATTTGCTTTAAAGCCTTTTGTGATAACATGATTTTACTGTCACAACTAGCAAAATTATTAAACATACCGGGCAACAATAAAATTATTAAACATATTAGGCTTTAAATATTTTTTCCCCCTATTTTGATTATAATCAAAAGAAATGAAAGTTCCCCCTCAACATGTGCATTACATAATCGATACAATTAAGCTTTAATAATCGATTATTACCCAAGATAATCGATTATTCCAAAGAGATTGACAAACTTAACATGTATTAGACAGAGGATAATCAATTATTTCCCAAAATAATCGATTATTCTAGTACAGAATGCAAATATTTTACAGTTTAACAAAGTTTAGACTATTTCTAATATTCCTAATTCTCTTTTAAGTTCATAGAATCTATCCTTGGGAAGATGTTTGGTAAACTAACTAATGTTTTGTGTCTATATACTCAATTTTACAATTTCCTTTAGAAATGTGATATCTTAAAAAATGATGTTTAATCTCAATGTGTTTGGTTCTAGAATGCATAACAGGATTCTTTGTGAGATTAATTGCACTTGTATTATCACACATTAAAGGAATGTCACTTAGAAAAATATTATAATCTTCTAGTTGTTGCTTCATCCGTAGAATTTGAGCACAACAATTTCCAGCTATAATATATTCAGCCTCAGTTATGGATAAAATAACACAGACTTGTTTCTTAGAATGTCATGAAACTAAGGATGATCCTAATAAATGACAAGTACCACTAGTGCTTTTTCTATCTACTTTACAATGTCCATAATCAACATCAGAATAACTTAATAAACTAGGAGAAGCTTCATATGGGTACCATAAACCAAATCCTATATTTCCTTTTAAATATTTTAATATTATTTTTAATGTAATTAGATGAGATTCTTTTGGACAAGCTTGAAATCTAGCATACACATATACAAATTGCATGATATCAGGTCTACTTGTAGTTAAATATAATAGTGAACCTATCATACCTCTATACATAGATTGATTTATTTCTAAACCTGATTCGTCCTTATCTAGATAGCAAGACGTTCCCATTAGAGTGTGTGCAGCTTTTGCAGAATCCATTTCAAATTTCTTGAGAATCTCTTTACTGTATTTGGTTTGTGACACAAAAGTGTTATCTTTAAGTTGCTTAATTTGAAGTCCAAGAAAGAAGGTTAATTCTCCCATCATTAACATTTCAAATTCATCCTGCATTATCTTTGCAAATCCTTCACACAAGGAATTATCAGTTGATCCAAAGATAATATCATCAATATATACTTGAACTAACATAATATGTTCTTTTACTTTCTTAATAAATAAAGTAGAATCAATTTATCCTCTAGAAAAATCTTTTGAAATTATGAAATTACTTAACCTTTCATACCATGACCTAGGAGCTTTTTTCAAACCATAAAAAACTTTCTTTAATTTAAAAATATGATCAGGATATTTAAAATTTTCAAATACAGGGGGTTGTTCCACATATAATTCTTCTTTGATAAACCCATTTAAAAATGCACTTTTAACATCCATTTGATATAGTTTAAATTTCATCAATGAAGCATAAGCAAGAAGTAGGCGTATAACCTCTAACCTGGCAACAAGAGCATATGTTTCATCATAATCAATACCTTTCTCTTGACAGTATCCTTTGGCAACAAGTCTGACTTTGTTCTTTGTTATATTTCCATCTTCATCAAGTTTGTTTCTAAATACCCATTTTGTTCCAATAACTTGATGAGATTCTTTTCTTGGAATTATTTCTCAGACTTGATTTCTTTCAAATTGATTGAGTTCTTCTTGCATTGCAATGTACCATTGATCATCTTTGAGTGCTTCCTCAACACTTTTGGATTCAATCTGTGAAACAAAAGCTACAGACATACACAAATTTGTCATATTTCTAGTGCTTATCCCTTTTGAAATATTACCAATTTTATTGGCCATTAAAAGTTCTCTTGGTGGTTGCCACTCTTTTGCCAATTCAGTTGGTTGAGATGACTCATTCTCATTCAAGTACATTTCTTCTAGAGTTTCTCTTATGTATTCATCATCACCTGCATATTCTTTATTTGACTCAAGAGGATTTCCCTCAAGGTTTACAATTTCATCAAAGGTAACATGTACAAATTCTTCAATATTCAAGGTTCTTTTATTGAATACTCTATATGATTTGCTAGAAAGTAAATAATCTAAAAAAATGGCCTCATCAACTTTTGAGTCAAATTTTCCTAAGTTATCTTTTATATTATTTAAGACAAAGCATTTTACAACAATTTTTTTTTTAAATGTGAAACATTAGGCTTCCTTCCATTTAATAATTCATAAGGAGTTAATTTTATGATTGACCTAATAAGCAATCTATTTAATACATAACATGCATTACTTACAGCATCAACCCAAAAGTATTTTGGAACATTTGATTCATTTAACATGGTTATAGTAAGTTCCTCTAGTGACCTATTTTTCCTTTCTACTACACCATTTTCTTGGGGAGTTCTAGGTGCAGAAAAATTATGCAAAATTCCATTTTCTTCACAATAATTTTCAAAAGATTCATTTTGGAATTCCCCTCCATGATCACTCCTTGACACTTTGATTCTTAAGTCTTTCTCATTTTTAATTTGCTTGGCAAACTTCCTAAAGACCTTAAAAGCCCCACTTTTCAATGTTAGAAAAAATGTCCAAGTAAACCTAGAAAAATCATCAACAATTACAAGAACATAGTAATTTCCACCAAAACTTTTTATCCTAGATGAACCAAATAAGTTTAAGTGTAAAAGTTTTAAAGGTTTTGATGTGGAAATAACATTATTAGATTTAAAAGGTGATTTTACTTGTTTACCTTTTTGACATGCATCACATAATTTATCTTTTTTAAATTTTAACTTAGGAAAACCAACAACTAAGTCATTTGATATAAGTTTATTTAATTGATGCATATTTATATGAGCCGCTCTTTTATGCCATAATCATGGATTTTCTTCCTTAACAACTAAGCATGTTATATCAACATTAGATACACAATCAAGTCAATCAAATAAATATTGTTATGCCTAATACCTTTTAATGCTATATTTTCAGAATCCTTTAAATGAATGGTGCAAAACTTACTTTCAAAAATTACCTTAAATCCTTTATCACAAAGTTGACTTATACTTAGGAGATTACGCTTTAGCTCATCAACAAGGAGCACATCCTTTATCTCTAAGGTATTTGCACCACCAATATTTTCGGTTCCAAGGATTCTTCCTTTATTGTTGTCCCCATAGGTTACATATCCTTGTTCCTTTGCTTTGAAACTCATAAATTTCTTTTTTTATCTCTAGTCATATGTCTTGAATACCCACTGTCAAGATACCACATAGACTTCTTAGATTTAGAAGTTTCCTACAAAACAAGAACATAATAATCTTAGGTTCCCATAACTTTTAAGTCCTTGGGGTTAGAGACAAGCAAATAATTTATCTATAGGAACTCAAACATATTTTCTTTTTGTAACACAAAAATGCTTAATTTTACACCTATTAGATGTATGTCCATGTTTCATACAATAGAAACATGCATTAGATTTAATTTTTGAAAAAGATACAACTTTATTTTGAGAAGATTTAGATAATTTTTCAACCCATACCCTTCGGGTTCTATTTTTAGGCTTTTTCCAATGAACATGACAATTTACTTGAGATTGCACAATAACTTCATCCTTACTATAATTACTTAATTCTTTCTTAGCTTTATCAAGTAAGTATCTAAGAATGTCAATATCATATTCATATTCTTTACATGATGCATATGTTATTTGTTTATTTTCTTTTTCTTCCAAAGTCACTATTTTTTATTTTAAAGATTTTACTTCTTTTTTCGATTTATTCAAATTCTTTTTCAAAGATTTATATTCAGTTTTCAAATATTTAAAAACAGTAAATAGTTCTTGATATGCATTTTGTAAAACATCATAGTCATTTTCATCGTCATTTGAAAAACAGTCGGAATCACTTACCTCATAATCGGAAGAAATACTATCATTTGCCATTAAGCAAAGATTTGCTTCAACCTCCAAATCGCCTGACTTCGAACTTGAGTCACTATCAACCCAAGCTATATAAACTTTCTTTTTAAAGAATTTCTTGCATTTATGATCATTACTTTTTTTGTTTGGACAATCGGATTTCACATACCCTATTTCACCACAACCATAACATTTAAAACTTAAAGAAGAACTTTCTTTTACCTTTCCCTTACCTTTGAAAGGTTGCTTTCCTTTAGCTTTCATGAACTTTGTAATTTTTTTTATCATGAGGCTCAAGTTTTCATCCTCTTTACTATCGAAACTTTCTTCTTCTTTCTTTTTATTGATTTTAGAAACTTCAGTTTTGAAAGCTAGGTTTCTCTTTTGATGTTGACCTTCTTCATTGTTTAACCTTCCAAGTTTAAGTTCATGCTCTCTCAACTTTCCAAAGAGAACTATCATAGTCATAGTGGCAAGATTTGTGACTCCGTAATGGCAATCACCTTTGGTTGTCATTTCCTGTCCAAAGATTTAAGAATTTTCACATTTAATTCATCAGTGTCAAAAGTCTTACCAAGCCCTGTCAGATGGTTCACAATATGTGTGAAATGTTTTTGGACGTCAAAAATTGATTATCCCGTTTGCATTCTGAACATTTCATATTCTTGTATCAAAGAATTTTTCCGTGCTCTTTTTACATCATCGATTCCTTCATGGGTTACTCTTAGAATTTCCCACATCTCTTGAGCACTTTTGCAAACGGATATCCTGTAAAACTCATCAAGGGTTAAAGCAGACAAAATTATATTCCTAACCCTAACATCATATTGGACTTTCCTATTTTCTTCACCCGTCCATCTAGAAAATGGTTTTGGTTTTTCTACATCATTTATAATAACTTTGGGAATAAAAGGACCATTTACAATGACATCCCATACACCTCTATCAACGGACTCCAAAAATATTTTCATTCTTACTTTCCAAAAAGGATAATTTTGCCTCGCAAAAAGTGGGGGTCTGTTGATAGAATCACCCTTGGCAAAGGTTTAGTTTTGTCCAGCCATTTTCAAAATTTGAATGACTATCAAAGCAAACTTTGATACCACTTGTTAGAATCGCGTAACAGAATGTTCACGTTTAAGGACAAAAACCAAGAGGGGGGTGAATTGGTTTAGTTTTAAAAATTAGGGTTTCTAAAATTTTTCCCAAATTTCACCGATTAAAATGCTTGTAAAGTAAAGAGATAAAATAATAGAAGATTTCTAAACCAGAAGAATTGAGAATATGGATTTTGTAAATTAGTCCAAATTTAAAATTCAAAACTCATAACAGATGTAGATAATCGATTATCTTAAGTGATAATCGATTATTACAGAGCCATTTTCGTAGAGGAGTAAAACAGGACCAAGATAATAGATTATCTGGCTTGGTAATCGATTATTCCAGAACTTTCAAACTGGGATAATCGATTATCAACCCAAATAATCGACTATTCCAGCAAGGTTTTCAGAAAATGGGTTTTA
Organism: Sphenostylis stenocarpa; assembly: GCA_963425845.1. Taxonomy (NCBI): domain Eukaryota; kingdom Viridiplantae; phylum Streptophyta; class Magnoliopsida; order Fabales; family Fabaceae; genus Sphenostylis; species Sphenostylis stenocarpa. The sequence goes on along the minus strand of OY731406.1, from coordinate 7,349,148 downwards.
AAGCATGATAATCGATTATCCTGAGTGATAATAGATTATTACAGAGTAGTTTTAATAAAAATGAACTTTCAGAGGATGAACTATGTGCTGACTATCTTGGACTCTAATTTTACAGACTCAAAAGTATAAAACATAGTTATTACAAGTAAATACAAATGCTTATACGTCTTCAAGACTTCAAATCCTTTGCTCTAAAATCATCATCAAAATCTTCAAGCATCATACTCATGTATAGTCAACAAATATGAATGAATGTATTGCTTGTATTGCTAGAACTACACCATTGAGTTTGTATTGTTTTGTTGTATGAGAAAAACTTTGGATGTTTATGGTTTCAATTAGTAAATTTTTGTATGGGATATTGAGGTTGATATATGACTTTTCTAGCTACATGTTATTGACCCTTAATAATCAAAAGGAGTATATGCATTTGTTAGAATTGTAGTAAATATCATCATAGTAAATAAATTGTATACTATGAACTTAAATTAAATAGAGTACATGTATTTGCAGTTTGAAATGGAAATACATGGAAGTATAGATCATGAATTTTCAAATGTTAAGAAGGTGAATATTGTATCTATTTGTATAATATTGGATATTCTTGGTGATAATTATAATTATTTATTGTGATTTTTAAATATATTTGCGACATGTTTGTAGGACAAACTATTTAGGTGAAGTGAATAACATTCTAACAAAAGAGCAAAAATACCGTATTGAGTTAACATCATTTTAATGGTTGATGACATTGGGTAGAAAGGTTAAAATTAGCATAACATTGCTTAGTAAATTAATAAGTAGATGGGTTGAAAAAAGAGGAAGATTTGATATAAGGTCTGAAATAATATGCTTTACACTTTGAGATGCGTGCTTAGGTTTAGGACTTCGTGTAGTAGGCGAAAATGTCAACATTGTAGAAGAAGACATTGATTGTCATATTAGGAGACTATTTAATGGGAAACATGTTACTTTGTAAATGATTTTCAATGAACTTGTTAAACGTCAAAATGACAAGGATGTCGATGACTTTTGTAGGTTGTATATACTTTTAGGTTTCTTAGAGTTTTTATTCCCAAATAAACTAGGTACTGCACATTCTGGGTTTTTTAAGTTAATAGATAATATATATTGTCTTAGACAGTATAATTGGGGAAAAGTTATGTATGAATATTTGGTTGAAAGTTTATGTGAAGCATCAATTTGTCTGACGAAACGAAGAAATTGTTCACACTTGCATATACTAAGATGTGTGTTTTTGTCACAGGTAAATCCTAAATTATTATTTATATTTTGTTATAATACTTTTAATATAGTCATTTGATTTGATATTGCGCATTTTGTTGATATTAATTCAAATATGGGCTATGGGGCATTTAGATTTTTATGATGGACCTCTATTGTAATTGGGGAAAGTAAAATTGTAGTTGTGTTTAATCATAATAGGGTTAGTTCATTAAGAATTTAGTAGAACTTGTTTAGAAAATTACTTTACCATATGTGAAAATGTGATTTGAATTTGATATTATTTTTTATTCATGACTTGTGTATCAGAAATGAAGACCTTACTCATGATAGCGTGAAAGAAATGTTAGCACATACCACCCATGAATCTGAATAATTGAAAAATTGTACTGATATGCTGTGTAGAATAATTGTTGAGAATCAATTGTTGATTGCTCTAACCAAACAACAAGAATCAACAATTGCAAAACTAGAGAAAGACGTAATACAATTACAAGAACTATTAGATAAATCAAAACTATCAACAGAAGAGGTAAGTCCTCCATCATCTGAGATTTACTTTTCTCCTATATTTGAAGGTAGTATTAAGGAGATGAAACATCATACTGAAGCAACAAAAGAATCAAAATTGCATTGTAAAGGGTCAAATATGTATGTTCGGCCTAAAGCTCACCCAAAAATTCAATATAAAAGTTTTATGATCAAAACACCATGGACGACTAGTTCAAGTAAAAGAAAAAAGGTCACATAAGTGTTAGCAAATAATGTGTAGATGAATTATTTTGTTAAGTTTAGTTCTTTTCTCCTAAGAAACATATTAATTTATATTTTGTTTTCATTTTAGACCTTTATATTGTAAGTTTTGTGGTCTATGATAATGTGATATTGCACATTACTCTTTGTATCATAGTTATAGTATTATATCTTCCTCAATCGTGTTGTTCGCCTAACCATGCATGTTTATGAGCGTAACTATAAATGTTATGTATGAAAGGTGTAAAACAAAATGTCATGTGCAACTAATCATATCTAGTCAAGTGGTTAACCATATGTCATTTACAATTAACCATATAAGTTGGATTAAATAAACTTAGCATATGAATAAAACAAAAAGTCCTAGTTAACCAAATAATCTTGAGTTGGTAACCACATATGGTAAACTAAGCAGTTAAATAAGACAAAATGTTCTTCACAGTTAATCAGATAACGTGAAAGAGGTAACCATATATGACTGGATTGAATAAACAATACAGATAAACAAAACATGTCATTTACACTTAATCGTAGGTTAGATTGAATAACTTAGCATATGCACAAAAAGAATGTGCCATGTTAATTAGATAAACTTAAGGTGGTAACCGCATGGTAAACTCAACAATAAAACAAGACAAAATGTCCTTCATAGTTATTATACTATTTTCGCCCTCACTCTAATCACATATTATCGCTTGAGCGAAAAGGATACCAACAATAATGTTCAAATTGGTTGTTGAACTCGCTTAATCGAGTTTAAGTCTTTACCTCCACATTTATGTGATTCAAAAATCTTTAATATCACCTATAGTATGATCAAACATACACAAAAATTAAAATTAAAGTGGTTAATCCTTCACAAATATATTTGGAGTTTAGACAGAAATTTGATTACTGTTATGTCATGTTCTTTTAGTCATATTGTTATGTCATATTGCTTTATTCATGCAATATGTGAATTTTTATTTTCCATAAAAATGATTACCCCTTCACAAATATTTCTGCATTTGTAAAATATTTTCTTGAAGTGATTAATTTTTTTTCCCAACTAAGTTCATCATAGTTTTTTTTAATAAAATTAATGAGGTTGACCAAAATTCCCTACATAAATATGAGGATTGAGATAAATGATGACTATTTTGTAGTTAAAGGGTTACTTTCCTATTACATTTGGACAAATGTTTAAAATGTACAAAGACTAATATCTTTCCTTTGCAAAATGTCATAATCTAATATGCATGTCATACAAATAGATGTTTCCTTTGTTCTGGAACAAGAAGCCTAAAAAACAATGAATAATATAATTGTAAATATAAACACAAATTATATAATCATGTCAATAGTAAACAAAATTATATATGTATAAATTCAGGAAATTGTCTAAATTTCCACTTGTTGGTATCATAATAGTTAACATTAAAATAATAAAAAATCAAATTAAATGTTATATTGCATATGAATAAATTGTACACAATTGAACATTAAAGATGAACAAATCATCAAATACAATATTCACATCTCTATTTCTAGATGAGGATGTTAACTCCTGATTCAAGAACCATCACTTGTCGATGAAGATTTTCAAGATACAGTACTCATCTACATACATATTTTTCTCGAAATTTTTGAAGTTCTTCCTGTGCAATATAAGGAATGTCAGAATGAATTATACTGATAATATTAAAAATTAAAACAACATTAATAATATCACTTTAATGTTTACCGATGTGTAATCAGACATATTTTTCCCATTCACTTTGCTCGCACCATCCCACAACTCCATATGTTTTAAAACAAACAATCCACAATCATAACTGCACAATTGAATGTAGTTATTACACACATTACATACAATATTTTACAACATTTTTTTTGCAGCATAAGAATATACTAACATGTTTGGTTGAATTGGCAAACCCTCCTTTGTAACGTTAAGTTATCCCGTGATATTGGATGACTTTGTTTTTAACATCAACAATAGTTGCTCAAACCATTGTATCTGTTCACAATATTACATTCTTCTACAATTAAACATAACTCTAAATTAACTATAATTAGTTAGGTAAACAACAACTTCCAACAAATATTTACCATAGCTCTATCAATTGATTTGTGTGATCTATTATCATGACCCAATGAATCCAATATAACTAGTTCTCTATCCTTACATTTCAGCACATAACACCACCAATGATCATTGTTATAGTTGGAGCAAAAATCTAAAACATAAAAAACTCTTGTTGATTGAATTTTAACTTTACAAAATTAAATGTTAGGCAAACTATGCATACTTACAAATTCACAAGTCAATAACTGTTACACTGGAATAATTGTATTTAGATAAAAAAATGAGTATTCTTTCATTGTCCAGGTCGGTGTTTTACCTTTGTGAATATTCATTTGTTCAATCACATGTGTATGTGAAAAGGTATAAAATACAATAAAAAAATCACAATCAATCATACCAAGAATTGAAAATAAAAAGTCATATATTGTCACCAATCACATTAATTTGGTCATACATCATTACATTAGTTGCAAACAGCATACATAACCTAACAAACGATATCATATTAATAAATATATTTTATTAAAACATATTTAATTACACTTTCTTTAATGAAAAACTAGCCATATTGTCAATTTTACCCCTCAACTTTAACTCTCTAAGTTCTGAATGATCAATATCTACCTATACACTTCCACTACAACACTAAAATAAAATAATAAATTTCATTACTAATTATAATAAATAAATTGAATGAATAAAATAAATTTTATTATATATTAACTGATTTTCATTATAAAAATTGGTGGTGCAAAACTTATACAATTTATACATTTCATCATGCCCACCAATTTCATACTTTCCCATGTTTGTACCTTTGGTAGGACTTGTACAACTACTTTTAGATGTCCCCTTCGCCTTTATGGATGAGTTATTGATGTTTTTCCCAATATTTTCTTTTAAAATTTTGATCTCACGTTCAAGTTGAATAATTCTTTTTTCATTCTGTTCTGTTTTAGATCTCCATATGCGCTCCTCAGACAAGAGTTGTTGAAACTCATGCGAGGCACCATCAGAGGAAGGTATTTTTACATTCTTATTTTGTTGAAAATAGCAAAGCTTCTCGCACAACTTCAATTGTCTCATCTTCCATAGACACTGCCCAATCCCATACAATCTAATAAAAGGAAGACTTTATATGTTAATAACATAATAGAATAGTTCCACATTTTAAAGAAAAATTAATATATATTCTACACAATATTTCTTACGTTGTTTGAGATGAATGCACTTTGTATTTTTGACATTCGAATCTTTACTTTGGGTCATTCAACAAACCGCGGAAAATAGATCTTTCGTTGTGGATCAGTAGGCAAAGACAGGTGATCCACTACCCAGATCTATGATAAAATTCCATGTCATAAGTCACAATAACTTTGTACCAACCAATAAATTAATGATTTGTAAGAACCGTAGCATTATTAGGTACAAAAGTTACCTGTAAGACAGCAACACAACCAACAACGTATAATTCTGAAGCATTCTGTTACTGATTTAAGTTTTTACTAGCACGACGCAAACTATCAACTAATAGACCGTGCACAACATAACCCCAATTATAATCATTCAATGTCTCTACACAATCTAATAAACTAAAAGGAATACTATGAACAATGCGAGATGTGCGAGAAAAATAAAATACTGCCCAACCAAGTAAGATATAAAACCTACAAAAGTCAACTACATATTTATTATTATTATTATTTTTTTTTGCTTGAAGCTTCCAAACTATATTTGTTACTATTATTTGTTCTTCTTCAAATAAATCTTTTACTAAACATGTATCACTACCTTCTAAAGCAACTACCTCCCTCCTTATGCATATACCTAAAGCAAGCAGACAATTACAGGGGTGAATGGGACAAGATATTGTTTTATTCTAAAACAATTATCACTAACTGACCATCGACAAACTAATTCTCTTATAACGTTACTAAATATTTGCAATGATTCTTTTATTTGAAGTAGTCATTTAAAGGGAATTTCTTTAATAGCTACTCGTTGGCGTGTAGTCATCTTTGCATTTATTTCAGGTATATACTCTGTATCAACCTTGTGTCTTAGTCTTATCTACACATATAACATATATAACATACATAACATATAACAAATTACATATTTAGTACATCACTTTTGATAAAATAACTATAATTAATATACATATATTTTGTTCTCGTCACGACAATCTTTTTTTCATATATTTTTTATAAAACTACTTCCATTACAAATTAATAAAATTAACCTTACAATGACAAAATACTAAATAATTGTAATAACCTAAACTAACATTATAAGTCTCGTAACTTTAATAAAGTAAATATTAGATGGTGTCTAACAATATAAGACTACAATAAACAACAATAACCTAAACTAACATTTCAAGCATACAAAGGAACAACAACAAATGACAAGGAGGTCCACCCATAACTTGGCTCAAAGGATCATGGTGCAAGTTAGGACCTTTACCTCCAAAAGACACACTTTGTAATGCAAGTAAAGTGATATACATATTTGTTGGGTTGCTAGCACAATATAGGCCACCAAACAGTCATTCCCTACTTTTTTTAGCTATTTCAATTCAAATTCCAACAACAATGCATTTATTCTTAAATTTCTAATAAACACCAAAAAATCATTAATCTTTTATACGGTTCTATTCTCTTATTTTCATTACTATTTTCCTATTTTCAAACTCCCATAATCTAATCTCATCTACAAAAACTCAATTCATACAAAAGGGATGGTAGAGCAGGATTTTAAGAGACCTTCAACACTATGCATTTTAAACCACCATGACTTATCTTTCAAGTCAACATGACCCTTCTCTACAGCTTCCTTCCACCAAGCTTGGAGTTTAGTATCTTCTTCAACTGCCTCTCATTTGCAAAAAATAACAAATTCCAAACCTAAAGCTAAAATTCAGATAACAAAAAATTGAACCTTCTTCATTGTACCATTTCATCAAGCATCATTTTAATATTGTATCCCAACTCAAGTAACAACACTTCCATAACAAAGCATGTACAGACAAAAAAGAAAAATTCATCAAAACATAGAACGAAAAGAGTGAAGTATCATAAACACAAAACACTTTCGCATGAATAGTATAAAATAAAGGTTTAACACCGGTTAATCATCCACACACTATTTTACCATGTTTATCAACCAGAGAAGAGAGGGATAGAGAACTGTAACAAATATTCAAAGAGGATGCAAAACCAGAACTGTGCCGGAGACAACCACGGTGCCGGAAAAACTCAAACTTTGCTGCACTCGTCCGGAAACTCTGTTGGGAAAGGGCTTCAAGGGAGCGACAAAATTCAAAAATGGTGAGAACATGACGAAGAGCGGAACACTTTCCTCTCTATATCTGTCTTTCGCAGCTCAACCTTTCACCTGCGAAGGTCAGCAGATTCATAAGAGCGGGAGACTCTTTGGCTTCAAAATGACCCTCTTGCATATTCACACCAACAACCCTCCCATATCTCTTAGTTACAATTTTTACTCTTCAAAATTACAAATAAACCCATAAATTTTAATAAAATCATATTTTAATCCCCAAATTGTAGTTTGGATGTTTAAACATCGATGTCAACAAATCATTTTCGTTTTTTTTACTAGATTATGCAAAAAAAAAAACAATAATAAAATTTGGATCAACAAAAGAATTAGGATTATGCAAAATTTGAGATTTTGAAAAGAATTCACTTTTGTTATTAAACCTAATAATCACATTTCTAAATTTAACGACTCTGAATTTGTTAAACTATGAAAGAGTTAATATTTACTCTGATATAAAATTAGATAAACTACAATATATGCATGTAATTTCATGTCTTACAAAGAAGAAACCTATTAAGAATAAATTCAGAAAAAATATATAAAAGAATGATGATAAAGTGGATATTATAATACTTATAGGTGTTAATGAGAAAGAATTATTTCTGTTAATTTTATATAATTAGTCCATTAAAATCACTTGAATTAATGAATTATACAAAACAATTCCTTTATGTATAAAATTTCGTTTTTTTTTTCAATTTAGGTACCTTATAAGCATTTATGTCTTCAATCTATCATCTTTATTTGGGGTTTTAAAATGGATCCCATAAAAATAAATAAAATATAAAATTAATAAATTTATTTATATTATTATTGTGAAAAAATTTTAAATAAAAAAATTTGTCTAGATTATATTTTATTTTAAATGATGAAAATATCCAAAATTACGCAATATACTTATATATAAATGTAAAATACAATGACAATGAAATGTTTTCTTATATGCACATTTATCGCAAACATTAGTTTGAGCATCAGAATCTTTGTAAATATGTATTTTCTTTTATTTTTTATTGATATTTAAATAATTCATCTTTCTTAAACATCAATCCTATAAATATAAAAAATTAATTATTATTATTATTATTAATGGAAATATATGGGTTATATATTTATTTATCAAATCTACCTCTTGCTTCTTTACAAATGGCTGGAATTGCTTGAGAGTATATGCTTGTTTGTTTAGATTAATTTCTATTTAATTAATTTATTATTTTTTACGCCTTTATATAAAAATAAAGAATGTTAAGTTATTATTTAATCTGAAGCAAGCAATTTAAACAGTTTAAGATAATCTTAAATTCTAAATTTAATAGCACAACTACACTAAACTAAAACTTTTTTTCTTTCTGAATATATTTTAAATATAAAAATTTAAACAAAACAAAACCGTTTGATTATCTTTCTATTATTTATTCTTTTAATGGGAACTCTATGTATTTTCAATAACGACAGCGTTAAAGGTAGTTTCTTTTCATTCAATTTCCCTCAGGACAAGCAACGTAGTATTCTTCGTGTCAAGTTCGTTCCTTGTTCCACCTTCCCACCACCTAACATATACACACTTCACTACAACGGTTTCAACTCCACTACCCATAATCAAGCTATCTCACTCATTTGAGCTAAGAAACCAAGCCACATTGATTGCTGTTCACTTCACTTCCCAATCTCCATGTTCCATTTGGCATTCGTGTTTGCTTCCGAATCTTTAAGGGGCAGAGAATAACAGCTTCTCTTGGTTTATGAGAGAAGGAGGCAATGAACACTTCATTTTTGGAGATTAGGCTTGGTGCTTCTTTGGAAGGTAACAACACTACCAGAAGGGCTTTTCCCATAAGCAAGAGGTGCACTGTTTCTGTTATCAATGGTTGTTACCCAATGAGGCAAGCTTTTAGGTTTTGTGTACAAAATGTAGACTTGTTGAGGAAACACCATGTTTCCGCAAGGGGGTGTAGGTTTAAATGTTTCAAGGAAAAGGGACCATCCTTTTCTTTCAGTGTGAGTTATTTCACCCCATTGTCGAAGGAGGGGCTTCTTTTGATGAGGGCCTCTGTGTACACTGCTGTTATATCTGGTTTGTGTTTTTTGCTTTGGTTTGGAAGGAATAAAGCCAAGGGGTTCGTTGAAGCCAATATCTTGCCTTCTGTTTGTTCAATGATCAGTGAGTCTATTCAGCGTGATGTTTGCTTTGGCAAGGTTACAAAATTATCGCCATTGAGTGTGACATTGGAGTCATTTTCATTAGGGCCACATGAAGAGGAATTATCGTGTGGTGAGGCTCCCACTGTTAAGATTCGTTTTCGCCTTCTTGCGAGTCTGTGGAGGGGGAAGCTTGTGTTTGATGCAGTTTTGTCACATGCGTGTGTCATGGTGGTGCAGAAGAGGGACTATAGTTGGTTAGGGATACCAGTCTCTCAAGAGGGCATTCAGAAGCGATTGTCAACCGAAGAGGGACTTGATCATCGCACTCGGGTGAGGAGGGTTGCACGTGAGGAGGCCGCAGCAAAATATGCGAAAGAAAGGGATGATGCAGCCAGGGAAGCTTCAGAGATGGGTTACTTTGTTTCTGAGAAGAATTGTGGTCCATCCAAGGATAATGATGACTTAAGGGAGATTGCAACTCATTCAGCAGGAGGAACAGACTTCAAGGGGTTTTTCTGTATGAAGGAGGTGGAGCAGCATGGTCATCGTTGTGTGGACACAGGTGTTGATTATGATACGAAGCATGGTGATTTGGAGAAGGATTTTTTGGTGAAATTCCCTGGAAAAGGACTTAAGTTTTGGTCCAGAATCATTAAAGGGCATAAAAATCACAAGTGTAAACGGAAGGCTAAAAGGAGTGACATCAGTGCATCTGGTATTGCTCTTAGAAACAGAATTCTTGAACGTGGTGCATTTGCCGCAAATGCATATTTTCGCAGTCAATCATATGGGCAGTTTGAGCGGCCTTCATCATCTTCTAAAGACCATGATATGCAGTTGGTGAAAAGTGATGTTGACAAAAAAGCTGCATCTTTTATCCGTGCTGATGATAATAGAAACAGTGATAATCAGAATGATACGCAACTCAGAGGTCTGGGAATCTGGTCTCCTTCGGCAAATGAAAATACTGGTCATTCAAATGATTTAAAATTTTCCAGTGATCTTCCTTCAAAGACAAGGGAGAGTAAACATGGAAATTTACAATCTAGTGAAAAAATTGCAGAACATGGCAATGCAAATATTAGTACAGAGAAAGAGGAGGAGTTGGGACATCATGTTGCTCAAAGTCTAATTGATGGCTTTACTTCTTGTTTTAGAAACATTAAGGAATTGACATCTTTCTTCCTGTCTGGTCCCATTAAAAAGTTGAAGTCTGAAATGGGTCTGAAAGTTGAAGATATTGTTTCAGAAAATGTAGATGGGTTAAATGTTCTGCAGTCTGAAGGCTTTACTAAAAATTTTCCTGTTACATTTGATTCTGTTCATTTTAGAGGTGCAACTGTCATGCTACTTACATATGGTGACAGGGAAGTTAGGTGAGAGCCATTATCATTTATTACGGAAATGAAATGATGAATAGACCTGTTTACAGACATAAAATTTTAATATGATATAGGTGTTTAGAGAGGTTCTGTTAACTAGCTAAATGCAATTTACTCTGTTCTTTAGCAGTATGATAGTTGATTCATCTTTCAAAAGTTTGGCATTCTTTGATTAGCCATATTTAAACAAAGTTAACCCAGGCATTAGAAGAAAGATAGGGGTATTGGTAATCTGTATATTGTATTTGATTGGAACTCTCTCTATCCCTTATATAAGATGCTCAAAAACCCTTAATCAATCCACTGTATCTCTTTCCTTCTGGTTGCTTTCCATCTTCCGGGAAATAATTAATTTAGATTTTCCTTTTCCCCGTTTCTGTTATACTCTGTATGTGCATTTTGTGTATGTGGGTTGTGCTTGTGCTTATGCTGAGATGCAACTGAATATAACCTGATTCAACATTTTCTGCTGATTGTATCAAATACTCAAGCTGTCAATGAACAATAATACACTATTCGAAACTGAATTTAACATCCATCAAGTAATAGGAGCTCAACCTTGGTCTTAGATGAACCTTTTGTGGGTAAGCTTTATCTCATGTTGCTTTTTGGCATATTGAGATGAGAATATTCTATGGATTACAGCAACTTTGGTTTCACTGCGAAAATCTTGAAGCAGTAGCTGGGTTTCTGTTCATTTAATTGCAAATTAAGATTGGATATAGATTTTGCAATATGAGAATTAAGTTTGACTTGTTACGTTGGTATAACAGATTATGTGACCATTTATCTTGTTATGTTACTTGTATCTTCTTGAATTGGATTCATCGGAATGATGCTGAACTTTTCAATTTGTTAGCATTGTAGTTAATCTTCATATTGTAGGATAAAAAGGTGAGATGTGAACACTTTTTAAGTAAAATCTTTTTATTATTGATCATAAGCTTGTCGCAAGTAGGTGATTATAATTTGGTTATATTTCTGGTTGATATTAGATTTCCAACACATTCCCTTATATTGATGATATAGGTGATCCAATAGTGGGTGGTAGTCCCAACAAACATCACTAGGATAGACTTTGATACCATATTAAAAAATGGATTTGGGCCTAATTCAACCTTACAAAATTAACTTATAAGGTAAGATTTGCACTCCCATATATTTGTTATATAGTTAGGTTCTGATACCATCTTAGAAAGTTGATTTGGACCCCTAACTCAACCTTGACTTAAAAGGTGAGAATTGCACCCCACATAATTTAACCATATTTCTAGTCGATGTTAGATATCCAATTGTTGTAAATATTAAAGAGTTGGTTTAATATTGGAATTGAAGTCTTATTTTGAAAATTATGATTGACATCAATTTAAGTGTTCTTGATGTTTCACTTTCAGGGTAATGGAGAATGTCAATGGCCATATGAAGTTTCATAACAACTACAACCGAATAAAGTTAAAACTGAGTGGAAATTGTAAGACTTGGAGATCAGATGATCTAAGTGAAGGTGATGGCTGGTTGTCTGTTGATGTTTTTGTTGACATTATTGAACAGAAATGGCATGCAAATTTGAAAATTAACCATTTTTTTGTCCCGGTAAGGTATATAGTAACTTGGAGTTTCAATATTTTGTCATTTTCCTATATTTCCATTTAAGTTGTATGGCTGATACGTAGTTTATGCGTGGATCATGTTCTATGCAGCTGTTTGAAAGGATACTAGATATTCCAATTACATGGTCTAAAGGGAGGGCCAGTGGTGAGGTGTTTCTCTAACCAAAGCTTACAATTGGAAGTGTTGTAAAGTTCTTTTGAGTATCAGTTGTGATTAAATTTTGTAGTGTATTTTCTAATTAATACTGTTTTCTGATTTTTAGTGGTGCTATCAACCTTAAATCTACCTCCTAAACTAGAATAACTAGTCTGAGTAATGACCAGAACAATGGCTTCGTTTGCGGTTCTTATTTCCCTCCTTAATAGCTTTTATCTGTTTCTGTCAACAAAAGTAAAACATGATAGTTTCAACGACGTATATTTGTTTAGTTAGATCCTAGAAGATATGTTCCTTGGCATTAGATTGGAATTATGATTTATCATTGGTCAGGCCAACTGAAGTTTCAGTGTCCCTGGTTATTACTCTGATCATATGGTTATTTAAAATAGTTTTCTTTTGGTTATAATTTCTTTCAAGTGTATTTACTGTTTAATACTTAAAGAGTTATGCCCATTTCCAGCCTTCTCTAACCAACCATGGCTATAGTGAGGAGGTCCTTTGTAATTTTTACCTGGATAATGTCAATGGAAGGTCCTTCCCTTGTTAGCTTCACAGATTCAATCACATAGTAGATTGTTCAATAGAACACATGTTGTTTCATAAACACAATAGTGTTATATTGTTTGAAATTTGTGGATCTGATGTTACATCAAGTTCTTCATACTTTTGATAGTTATCTTTGCAATGTGAGGCACTGCTTTCTAATAACTGGATTTTGACCTGTTTGATATATTTTCCCTATATTTAGGTTCACTTGTGCATGTCAAAGGGTGAAGCTTTTCTAAATCTTCACGGGCAGCTTGACGTAACAGGGTTGAACTTCCAACTATCAAATGCTCCATCTTGTTTTTCTGTATGTCTTCCTTTCATCCATATTAGGATGTCTTGTGCAATTCTATTTTGACACATGAAGTTTCTTTTGTGGTATTTTTTCTATCCTTTTGAAAGGTAGGTGAGCCACTACATATGCATTGTATTTTATATTGCTCAACAAAAAATATACTTTTTATTTGAAGATGCCTAATTAGCTTTATATTCATTAGGTTCTTTTCAGAAAGGACAAACCGAAAATATATATGCTGCATTCCGTGTGTTTAGACCATAACGGAGGTATTCAATTTATGGGGGAGAGAGCATAATTACAAAATATTTAGTTTCCCTATTTTAGGCTAATGACATAAATATAGAATCAATCTAACTGAACCTAATAACATCATTTGATCCTAATATCATATCTATAGGATATTGTTGTACCAGAAATAATAATTTGTTTTTTGACAAATAAGGATATTAATTGTGAAGCTTGAGAAGAAAATAACAATATTTCTATGGGTGATTGCCATTTCTTGTTTATGTGGTGCATTGAGTGGAAGTCTAAAACCATAGTTTTTATTGGAGGAGGGATCATGTTTGGTACAAACCCCTACTGTGTAGGTTTAATTTAGTTGTTGTGTCTGCTAATGAGTAAATCACCTACATCAATTTTTGGGGTGCAACTTATATATTGGTTGGATAACTTTACTTAATGTTAATTGGTTTTAAGATAAAGTATGACATGATATCAGAACTTATAGTTAATCTTGGTAAATCACCCATACTGATATCTGCCTGTTCTGATAGACATTTGTGGAGGGGGGAGGGTTTGTTGTGAAGCTTCACATTGTCTGACTCAATTCTTAAAGTATGACTTTTATATACGTTAGACAATTTCGCTTAGTGGAAATTGGTTTTAGGTGAAATCTGACACATACTACTAACTGTTGATGCCTACTGGACCTTTGGTCTCGTATCAAGTGCTCAGGCATATTGATCTGCCACAACTAAATATTTATGTTGCTGGCACACGAAAGTAAAGGATGTTCTCCTCTCCTGGTTTTAAACTTTATGTTCTTGTTCTTGTTGCAGAACGCATCAGGAAGTTTATGTTTTCGTGGCCAAAGTATATTTTTACATAATGCAAGTGGCTGGTTTGGCAGCATTCCTCTTGACGCATCTGGAGAGTTTGGCATTCATCCTGAGGAAGGAGAATATCATCTTATGTGTCAGGTACTTGTTTGTGTGCATGTGCTTGTCTTCATAAATATTTATTGTTAATAGGTAATCGGGAAATATAAATACTACAAACTCAAATGTCAGGGGAGTCTCGGAATTATAAATAACTTGATTACAATTAGCTTTAGTTCACTGTAATGCTTATGTTAATTGTAACTTCGGAATCTGAAATAGTTTAATTACCTTTTCTTGTGACCAGTATTCTGTATTAATTATCTCTGTGTATGGGTATCATTTAACTGAGTATGAATTGTGCACTCAATAATATTACCTCGTAATCAATCTTCTCTTATTTTTGTTTTCAACTATTCTCACCACATTAAATTTCAGGAAATATTGTTATAGTTTTTTTCATTTTCCCTAATACATTATTGACCAATTTTCCAGGTTCCTAGTGTTGAAGTGAATGCTCTGATGAGAACTTTCAATATGAGATCTCTCCTGTTTCCAGTATGGTTTCTTGAGTTCAATGCATTAGCTTAAACATGTTAAAGTTCTCGAGTAGATAGATAATTTCCATCTTTGTATATATTTTTTCTTTAACTTGCTATTTTTAAATTTCAAAATAGTAACATCAAAGTTTTTATGCAAGTATTTGTTATAGTCATTTATAAACTTCGTTCATTTTTTGCTTTTATTTTGGCCCTTATTTTTGAAGCGTGGTGCCACTGTACCATCATTTCTTCATACTCTATATTTGATAGCTAACAAGTGAGCTTTTGCTAAAATTTAGGTTAGATTTTCCAAAAACTTTTGAGAAGCAGAAGCTATCTATGACTTATCAAAGAAATTGCATGGATTTTTCAAAATTTGAGACATATTGAGCCTGTTGTCAATTTCAACTTTGTTTCCTAATATAAGTAAACTACAATTTTGATACCCACAACTGCCTTGTTTTTTATTTGCTATAGTCCTTTTGAATTTGGGCTAAGCCCAATTCAATCTCTAAACCTAGCTCATAAGGTGCAAATTGCCTCCTAAGCCTTTATAAGCTCTACTTTATTCTGGGCAAAATGAGATCTGCACAAGTCCCCACTTGAAAACCTTACATTTTGATCCCTATGAGTTTTTTCACAAAACTGGTCCCCACCATTTACTACAGTTATAATGGTGTTTGAGTATTTTCATATCAGAACCAAAATATAGAGTTTCTTGCAAATAGGACCAAAATGGAGTGCAATTTGCTCTTTTGTATAGGGGTTTGTTAAGATTCCAACATAACACCAATTGATAATACGTGGAGTAGGCGATTTGGGACTTCCAATACATCCCTTCCAACGAAGTTTGCCGGACCAGGCAAACAATACTTTTGACCCACAACAAAAGTGCAACTCTTGGCTCAAGACAACTTAAACCATACCACATGACTTGAGGCAGATGATGTGTGACTTCCAACACGCCTTCTCCAACGAAGTCTGCCGAACTAGGCAAAGAGTACTTTTGACCCACAACGAAAGGGTCAAGCCCAAGACAATAACCACAAAGAAATTAGGCTTTAACTCTGATATCATGTTAAAGTTCTAACATAAAACTAATTGGTAATATGTGGAGTAGTCTAATAGGTATTTAAATTATACCACGTGACATGAGATAGGTGATATAGGCTTCCAACATAGTTAAAATGAAAAATGTTGTTATGTATAGGTGCCAAATTTTATATTGTTATAATAAATGAATTGCGAGGGATTGATTCATAAATGATTTTGCATATAGAAACCAAAATGTCAGGTTATGTTGGGATTAAAACAAAAGAAAATGTGTGATGTGCAG
Organism: Sphenostylis stenocarpa; assembly: GCA_963425845.1. NCBI lineage: Eukaryota > Viridiplantae > Streptophyta > Magnoliopsida > Fabales > Fabaceae > Sphenostylis > Sphenostylis stenocarpa. Next base: position 7,332,624 of record OY731406.1, on the reverse strand, counting down.
AGACCAAATTTATGATTTAACCAATGCAAGTATTAGCTTATCCAACATGAATCCTTGTATTTCTAACCTTTATTTATTTATTTATTATAATTAAAGTTTATTGATTGCAGCTAGCAGGATCAATGACTGCTCTATTTAATTGTCAAGGCCCACTGGATGCTCCTATTTTTGTGGGAACTGGAATGTTTTCTAGGATATTCTCTTCTTTTCATCTGGATGCTCCTAGAACTGAAGCATCTGAAGCACTTGGCAAAAGTAAAGAAGGTGGAGCATTAGCAGCATTTGATCGTGTACCATTTTCACATGTATCTGCCAATTTCACTTTCAACACTGATAATTGTGTAAGTTGAATGTGGTATTAATTTTGCAAACAGTGGTTCAGAGTTGTGACTCATTGTTTATGTTTGGTAACATTTCCACTGCATAACACAGATTGCTGATTTGTATGGAGTTAGGGCAAGTCTTGTAGATGGTGGTGAAATTCGAGGGGCTGGGACAGTATGGATATGCTCAGAGGTATATTACTGCCCGTAAACTATTTGATATTACATTTTTTTTCTTTTCTTAGCCATGAAGTAGCATGTTTTTATTATGCAAATAGTTAGCACTTTCTTTTTCCATTTTTCTAGAACGCATAGAGCTGTTACCATGTTCATGCAATGGGGGATCACCATGTTTTGTAAACTCTATGATGGTCAATTTATTTATTTATGTGGGAGAGGGACTTCTTGGAAGTTTTTGCACATCCGTGTAATTTTTGCCACCATTAGACACTCATTTTATGACTTTTTTGAGGTAGGGGAGGGAATTTTTCAATAAATTATCTTCATTATCTGTCACCTGTTTGCTAAGGATACTAATTTATTCCTTCTCATATCCTTTATATGTCACCCATAGTCCCTATGACTCAGTCAAGTTATAGTATCACATGACAGCTAGTGATTCTCATTCTCACAAAACATGATATTAGTAGGTTTCATTGATTTGGCTAAAACAAAACTTTAGGATGTGAATATTTTTCAAATATTAGCACCCATTTTGTCTATAGTTTGTCCCCCACCCTGCTAATGTATACTATTTTGTTCTCAGGCTGTGGATGACGAGACAGCAATAGATGCAAACTTCTCTGGAAGTTTGAACCTTGAAAAAATTATGCTTCGCTATATTCCCACTTATCATCATTTGATGCCACTCAAACTCGGAGTTTTAAATGAGAACACAAAACTTTCAGGATCTCTTATTAGACCGTGAGATTATTCCTTTTCCATTAACATTGTATATATATTATCAACGATTTCTTCACTTGCTGATTATGAATATCTCTTGTACTTCTACTTGGCTTGTCCCAACTTAATAATACTTCTTTCCTTGTCAATGAGCTATATCATTTCTTTTTTATTGCAGGAGGTTTGATATAAAATGGACTGCACCGTCAGCAGAAGGGTCGTTTAGTGATGCTAGAGGAGATATCATAATCTCCGATGATTTCATCAGTACTAAATTTGCTTCAGCTGCATTTGTTTTGAATATGAAAGTTCAAACATCTTATTCTGATAATTTCCCTCTTAAAAGAGAAGGGTTTAATGCACCAAGAGCCCTTCCATTTACTGTTGGTGGAGTTGATTTTGATTTGCACGTGCATGGATTTGAATTCTTTAGTTTGGTTACTCCTTATACGTTGGATTTTCCAAGACCTTCGATTTTGAAAGCAACAGGAAGTTTCAAGTTTCAGGGAAAGGTAAAACCTAGTACCACTATTATTGAACAAAGTGATGAGAAGAACAAGAAGCATATGAATATGTTGGAGAAAGGAAGTGCAGATAGTCTTGTTGGTGAGGCTTCAATCTCTGGTCTCAAAGTGAATCAATTAATGCTTGCACCTCAAATGTCTGGGTTATTGAGTGTTTCTCCCGAGTGTATCAAGGTAATGAATAAAAGTTTCTCTGTTGTTGGCAGTAAATTGTAGTATAGTAAAATCATGGACAGGAACTCTATAAAATCATGGACTAGGGTTCTATTAAAGGGATTTGGATTTAATAAATATGGGTGGGGATGGGGTAGTTACGTTCTTGGTGAAGGTTTTATAATTCATAAGCAGTTAATTTGTTAGTTACTAATATGTTGAAAGCGCAGTTAACAAGTAACTGCTGGTTGACTTAATTAACCAGTTGAATGGTAATTGTTCCTTACTAGCAATATTTTTTACCAAGATTCCTTTTTGAAAAATTGATCATTATGTTTGATATTTTGATGGATGAAATCTCTTGATCTATTCCCATACAGTGAATATATGTTTCAATTAACCCTCCCTCACATCACACCCACCCACCAAAATCTATTTGAGGATGTTTGATTCATAAATGGTGACAAGCTTCCTAAACTTGATTTAGTGCAAGTGTTAATCTGCAGAATTTTGTTGGATCCAGCTTCTTCCAAAAATAAATTTAAAAGGTTGGATTTGGACTTCAAGATGAAACTTTTCTGGAAAATTATGCAGCCCTTGCTTTGCTTATGATTTTTGTCACTTAGTTAAGGAAAGTAATTCATATGAACATTGTTAATTATCTTACGTGGTCATATTTCACCTTTGTACAACATATAATATAATTTATACTTATATTTTATTTCAAATGGAACTTTTCCCCTGTAGACGCCAAATTTAAAAATGTAGTTATTTTGTGGAAGGTAGACATCCTTATGCCGCAAGTTTTGTATCATTCTACATATATTAGCTTTTCTAACTTCCATTCTTTCTTGGAGTGTAGTTGAATGCCTATGGTGGGTCTGATGAAAGTCTTGTGGTGGATTTTGTTGGGCCACTACAGCTCAGTGGTAAAAGTGGTCTGAAAAGTGGACAATTGTTGTTTATTTCCCTTCATAAGGGGAAATTGATGGCTAATGTAGATTTTCGACCGTGTCATTCAGCTAGCTTAGAGGTACTTATATTTAAATATTGGGTCCAATGATTGAATCCAGATATATTTGTTTCTATGCTGGCATATTTTTAGGCACTCTATATGAACCCAAAAGTTAATATTGAAAATTTTCCTTGTTTTTGTGGGCTGCTGTACTTGTAGGTATGGCATTTTCCACTTGATGAGCTGGAGCTTGCTTCTCTCAGGGGAACTATACAGAGGGTAAGCCATTTTTATTTGAGGACAAGAAATGATTACTAGCAGTTGATAATCATCTCTAAATCTTAAACTGATACAAGATCAAGCACTGGTTATTTGTAGTTAACATCTCTTGCCTTCCTGCTTATGTAAAAGCCTTTTGGGCTTTAAGGATTTCCTCAGAACAGTAAGTTCAATCGGTGTTACGGATCAGCATCCCAAAAGCTCATGTTATTAGGAGAAAGTCTAAAATATTTTTATTAATAAGGAGGTACCCATGGTGGTGGTAAAAGAAATGTACTTTCATCTAATTATATAAAGACATTACAAATTTCCTTTTAATATTTGAAAATTGACATATGAACCATAGTTTATAAAATAGCTTTAAAATAAAACTCTGTAAAAATAGGGAGTGTATCTAAGACGGGCTTTTTAGTTACTTTAAAATGATGATTTCTTTTGGTTTTCAATTACAATAAAAAGCAAATTGGATTTTTGGGGAAAAAATTGGACATCAAATGGAGGAATCCCTTTTTGTAAGGGTATAGGTATTTTTAAGATAAAACATAGCAAAGGTGCACATAAATGAAAATATGCATAGATAAAATAAAATTTTGAGGAAATTATTTCTAATATGCAACTTTTGGCGTTTCTATTAGATTTATTGTTTTTTAACCTCTTCATTTCTCCTTTTTCTGTTCAGTCCTTCCTGACTCTTTGTGGTAGAGAGGATGGAGGAGAAGGAGGGGAGGAAGAGAAATAAACTTTTTTGGTTGGTAGAGGGAGAAAAGAAGAAAAAAATTTAAAAGATAGTGGGACCCACTGTACTATTTGTTATTGATTTCTTTCATCTCTCCTTTTTTCCTATCAAATTATTCAAATTACACAACTTTCAAAACACATTCTCTCTATTTCTCACCTATTTCTACTCTACTAAACAACTGAACATTCAATTTTATTTCTGACCTATTTTTCTTTTCTCAACTTATTTCTTCTGTATTTTCATCCTCTCTATTACTTTCCGCAGAACCAAACACAGCCTGAATAATGACTTGGTTAATGCATTCTTTAAATGTTATGTTATAAAAATAATGTGGATTTTAGCTGGTTGCCCTTTTCTTTTTCAGGCAGAAATCCAGCTTAATCTTCAAAAAAGGAGAGGACATGGAATGATATCTGTTCATCGGCCAAAATTCAGTGGGGTGCATGGTGAAGGACTGGATGTGGTAGCTAGGTGGAGTGGAGATGTTGTGAGTGCCTAAGTTCATTTTGTTATGTTGAGAAGAAGTGAAAGCAAGAAATATGATTGAATCCATGTGTCATTGTACACTACGAATTGTATTGTTATGTAGAGTTAATTACAAAGAAAATAATTGGCTAACTACTATAGCTGTTTAAACCGTATAATTGTCTTGTTACCATATCTAAAGATATCTACAATATGTAATACTATTCTCAAGTTGAAGCAAATAATCAAATGCATTGTGCTTGGAACAAATATAAACAATTGTAGGATTCTCAAAGACTTAGTGAACACATTTGTTGATTGATTATTAGAGTTGGCAAATTAGTGCTGCCATTTCGTTAAATTCAATTTTATTATAGTAATACTGGCATTATGATATCGCTATGTTGCACTGCATATTGTACTATGTTTGTTACTGATTGTCAGTTGATGTTCTACTGTTCAGATCACGATTGAAAAAGCTATTTTGGAACAAAGCCACAGTCATTATGAAATGCAAGGTGAATATGTATTACCTGGTGCCCGAGACTGTAATCCTGTTGACACAAAAGGAGATGGCATTTTAGAAAGGTTCTTGTCTGAGCATGTTGGTAGTGTTATATCTTCGATGGGTAGGTGGAGAACGAAACTTGAAGTTCCCAGAGCTGATATTGCTGAGATGCTTCCCCTTGCAAGACTTCTATCTCGAAGTATGGATCCTGCTGTTCTCTCAAGATCAAAGGTTGTATTATGCTTTATATTTCCTTAATTGACAGATTCTAAGTCAATTGATTTAGATACCTTGCTTATGATTTTATCTTTGTAAAATGTGAGTGGGTTAATTCAGGAGTCTAGCTACATGGTTTATTTGATGCTGTTGAAAACCACATAACACATTTACCTTTTAAGGTTTCAAGTTGATTTGAATATAGTTTGGGATCCCTGCCCCAACCCACATGCATTTTTTTTCCAGAAGAAGGGTATATATAAGCTAGAGGAATCCAAATTCAATTTTAGGTTCTTCATGCTGCTGACTTGTTTGTTTTTCTTGTGGATTGAATTTAAATCAAGCTCAAAGTTTGACTCTTAATTAAATAATGAATATGAATAATAAATCTTCTCTCTGACTTTTGTTTCAAATTGAAGTTTTATAACCAGTTAAACAACTTCTTGTAAGATCACAAAGAACTGGACTTCTTTCTATCTGACTTTATAACAATTTTAAGCATCAAATCTTAAAAATAAAGTTGTCTAACTCTAGCATCTAAAAGGATTGAAGACAGTGAACCAAGGTAAGTGAGAGCTGGACTCTATTAGAGTATTGTATACTCCTGATTCAATATATTCTGTAACTGAAAACACTTAGCATTGAAATAGTTATTTCTGTTAGTCTTGATGACAGGTAGTTTGTTTTGCATGTCCCGTTATGACTTTGGTTAGCTATGAATAGTTGAACCGTTTCTCTTTGCAATCAACTTTTCAATAATACATTCTGCAATTTCCATTTTTGTTCTTTAATTCATGACTTAGGATTTGGCTACAAAGTACTTTAGGTTTAACTCTTACAAAATTGGATTGTAAAGTGGGGATTGTCCTCACTTATATACCCAAATTTCAGCTAAGAACCAATTGGCGATAAATAAAGTTTCTTAACAGATATATAAATTGCACTTAAAGAATTGAGGCAGGTGATGTGAAGCTCTCCTTAATATCTCCTATTGACTAAGAAGATGTCTATTACAATAGGTGAAATTAAGAAGACTTTAAGCCACACCTGGAGAACTAAGGTAGGCAATGTAGGACTCTCCCCAATATTCCCCCTTGACAAGTTGTCTCAATTCTCCATGTGCGACTTATATATCTATTAAACAACTTCACTTATAGCTAATTGGCTCTAAGCTGAAATCTAACATGGTATCAAAAGCTTATTATAGTTGAAAATGGATGTTGGGGAGAGTCCTACATCGCTTGCCTCAATTCTCTGGGTGGAGCTTATATATCTATTGGGACCTTCACTTATCAATTGGTATTAAGCAGAAATCTAACAATCCCTTCATGTCCAGTACTATTGGATCTGGGACATGAATAACATGTCGAGTGACCTCAATGAAACTAGGATAAACCCTAATACCATTTTACAAAGGCCAAATGGGTACAAACCTCACTAAACAAACTCAAACGGGTACAAACCTCACCATTTTACAAGGTTGAGTTAAGCTCAAACTACTTTATAAGATATTGTATTTTGGCACTATCTTCAGTCAATATGGGACTTGTGTTAGAGAGCTAGTTTTGTAGAAATTATTGAAAAACAAAAAGAAACTTGTTCTAACTAGTTTTTGAAAATTTACTAGCGTAAATTATTGTTATTACCAAAGCTGTAATGTTGCTAATACTTTCTTTTTAGTTAGTATTGTGTGTAAGTAGCTGAACCCATCCGGTTGAGATAAGGATTCATTGTTGTTATATTGTATTGTTGGCAACTTTCATATGTCAAGTACTAGTTTTCTTGGAGGAGGTTTAGTGGTGTCATACTGTTAACTATTCATAGAATAAATTTCTATCTCCTAAGTCATTGCGTCTCCCATGGATTATTCTTTTTAGAACTCAAAGTCGTGGAAGCCATAATTAATTTTATTGACCTTACTGGAATTAAAGAATGTAAACCCATGAGTAAGAAAATGCATACCAAATTCAACTTAGTCAACAAGAATACACTATAGGATTGAAAAATCTTAGTATAGAAGCATAATATCACTCTGCTTCTGTTTCTAATCAGCCTCTGTTTTGTGTGGGTTATAATTGTAAATTACTAGAGCATTCAATTTCAGTAACACATTTTCTGTGTAATTGTCTGTTATATATGTTTGCACGTATGCATCTGCTGAACACTTTGATGATTGTCAGTCGTCTATTGCATATATAGACTTTGAGAAAGATAATACTTTATTGTTTGTCACCTTAAAACCTGCTGTCCATACTGTATACTTAGTTTAAAAATAGAATGCTTATTATGCATATTACCATGTTCCTTGTAGGATTTTTTTATTCAAAGTTTACAGTCAACGGGATTATATTCTATGAGCACTCAAGAACTGCTTGAGGTATCATCAAATAATCATTATATTTCATTTACCTTTCAAAAGCCACAATACTTTATGCATCCAGATTCGCGCTCCCAGCATGAAGTGGGCATGTATTGTTTATGTTAAGGACAAAACTTCGATGTAGTTCCGTAAGTGTTTTTGGTGTTGTTCTCCAATCAAAATTGGGTCTAATAAAATGTCAATATAGACTACCAAGGTAAAACACCAATTCTAATTGATGAATAACACCAAAAGCTCCAACAAAACTGTATCTAAGTTTTGTACATACTGATTCATAACATTCATGATCCAAATGATTTTCACTGCAAAATTTGATTCTTTTTGTCTGTCATTAATGTTATTCAACTTTCAGTTAATAAAGGAGCTTCATGTTCCATCAAATAATGTTCTTGAGGATTTGAGCCTTCCTGGTTTACTTGAACTCAAAGGTTGTTGGCATGGTTCCCTCAATGCCAGTGGTGGAGGGAATGGAGACACCCTGGTAAAATTTTTTGGTTTTTGCATATTGGGAGTTAGCATAATATTCTACTTTTTGAATATTGACTTTGTACTCAATTCCATTTCAGGCAGAATTTGACTTTCACGGTGAGAATTGGGAGTGGGGAGAATACAGAACTCAGCGGGTCTCAGCAGTTGGTACTTATAGTAATGATGATGGTATACACCTGAAGAATTTTTTGGTTGAGAAGGATAATGCTACAATTCATGCTAATGGAACTTTATTAGGACCTAAAACCAACCTTCATTTTGCTGTCTTAAATTTTCCTGTTAGTTTGATACCGACATTAGTTCAGATCATCAACTCTACAGCAAAGAATGCTGTTCATTCTCTGCGGCAATTGTTAGCACCCATTAAGGGGATCTTGCATATGGAAGGAGATCTTAGAGGAAGTTTAGAAAAACCAGAATGTGATGCTCAAATTAGGCTCCTTAATGGTGCAATTGGTGGAATTGTTCTTGAACGAGCAGAAGTTGTTGCCTCTCTAACCCCAACTAGTCGTTTTCTATTCAATGCAAAATTTGAACCTTCGATCCAGAATGGTCATGTACTAATTCAAGGATCTATTCCTATTAATTTTTTTCAAAGTAAAATGTTACACCAAGATGTACAATTAGAAAAGAGTAGGGATACTTGGGTTCCTGAACGGATGAAAAAGAACATGGGGACCACAACCACTTATCATGCCAGGGACAAAAATGTTTCTTGGCATAGAAATGAAGGTTGGAATATTCAATTAGCAGAAAGGCTTAAAAGTTTGAATTGGCAAATTTTAGATGTTAGAGAAGTCAGGGTGGATGTTGATATAAAAGATGGGGGAATGATGCTGGTAACTGCTTCAACCCCTTATGCCAATTGGCTTCATGGCAAAGCTGATATCATGCTTGAGGTGGGTATGGTGAATAAATTTTTGTCTAATAATTATTTCTACTTCTCTAAGTATTTCCATGTCGTTTGACCTAACAGGCCAGAGGTACAGTTGATCAACCAGTACTTAATGGATATGCATCATTCCGTAGGGCATCTATATCTTCACCGGTTTTCCTAAATTCACTGACCAACTTTGGTGGAACTGTGCACATGAAATCAAACAGGTTATCCATCACCTCACTAGAGAGTAGGCTAGGCAGAAAAGGGAAGCTGCTTGTGAAAGGAAACCTTCCTCTCAGAACTAAGGAAACAGCCCTTGATGACAAGATCGAGTTTAAGTGTGAAGTTCTAGAAGTGCAGGCAAAAAATATATTAAGGTTGGTTTTTTAAATTTCTGGCATATGGGATTTAAGTTATGTCTTGACATATTATGGATGTATGTAGCTGATTTGATCATTTAACCTCAAATCTTATTGAATTTTGACAATGTAACTTTTATTTTATAATATGTTTTTTGCTTACATGATTCTTATTTAAAAAAATGCTACTTTTGTCAGTTGCCAGGTCAACTCCCAGGTGCAAATAACTGGTTCCATATTGCAACCTAACATTTCTGGAAATATTAAACTTAGTCATGGGGAAGTATATTTGTCGCATGATAAGGGTGATGCTTCTTCTAATAGATTCCCATCATATCGATCTGCACTTCCTGGTGGTGGCATTGATAAATCATTTGCTTCAAGATATATTTCGCAGTATGTTGGCTCAGAATCTGCTTCTCCGATGGCCAAAATTTCTCAAACTTCTGGCTCTGGTAATACTTTACATGTTTGCTAGTTTAGCATGTATTCTTCTTCCATTTCCTTATAATAATTCTCTACAATCAGAACTGACTTGCTTATTATTGTAAATGTATCACTCTCGTTCCCCTTTATATAGCATTAGAGTTGACACTGGATTTCTGCACTGTCGCATAATCTAATGACTCTGCATGTATTAAATCTAAATCATGCATATTCATTTTTGCTCAAATTATTTTGTTTAACGGCCAACTATGAAGTTAGTATTGTGAATTTGTGATCAATGTATCTAAGCACGCACTAGTGAAGCACCACAAAGAAGCTAAGAAGACCATTTTATCCCAAATAAGCAATTTTGGCAAGAAGCTAGCATTGCAATTATTGCATTTTTCTCCAATCAAAGGCACTGGAATGCTTCATACTTAGCACATCTTGAACAATTTGTTCTGCCAAGTATTGCAGTTACCCCCTCTCCCTCACAAAGTTAAAATCAACTTGAGCACCTTTTTCATAAACTCTCTCGTCCAACTTTTCCATGATCACTTACAAACATAATAGAACTTGTTCATAACAATAGGGTTTTACAATCTAATTCGGCCATTGCTGACTATTTTTTGCTATGTTATGCAGTTCTTGATACATGTTTGGATCGGATAAATTTTATTCTGAATTATAATGGATTAGTTAAAGAAACCCATTAATGAATTTTGGTCATTAAAAATCCGATCCATTTAACAAAATTCCGATCCAAACCATTAACAAATTTTTCATGGATGGATATCATCCATCCATAAAATAATTTTTTTAAATTAAAAAAAAGTTATAAAGTAATTTTTTGTAAAAAAAATTAAAAAAATATATATTTTTTGAAATTTTTTAAGAAAGGTAAATTTAAGAAAGATTTAATAATGGAAAAATTGGTTGGATTAATTTTGATCCATTACTTATTGATAGGTTGATTCATTGAATTTTGAAAAATAATGGATGGATCATCAACCATCCATAAAACTAAATGGATGGATTTGATTTGATCCAATTTTTTCTTTATATTTTTGTAGTAAATGGATTGAATGTATTTACTTGTGCATGGACATTGGATTGCTTTGCCACCCCTATTTTGGAGATGCAATCAATCATTTGTGCACAATAACAGAAAAAAAAGTTCAAGGGAACACCTTATATCTATAGTCTGATCTATAATATTCTAAAAACATCTAACCCACGACAATTTGATTGCTTTATCTATACATGTGCATGTGTTATTTGAAAAATTAGTCGAGTTCACTGTGTAATATTTTTAAGAATGGGTACTTCTTTTGGGTGTATGATGATATTTTCCTTTAAACAAACCACATGGAAGTCAACGAGTCAACTCAGGTGGAAAAGGATACGGAGGAAGTGCATACAAAACCAAATGTAGGAATCTGCCTTAGTGATTTGAAGCTTTTGCTTGGACCAGAGCTGAAGATAGTTTATCCTTTGATTCTTAATTTTGCCATTAGTGGAGAGCTTGAGTTGAATGGTCTTGCCCATCCCAAATGTATAAAGCCTAGGGGCAAACTCGTATTTGAGAATGGTGAAGTTGATCTAGTTGCAACACAGGTTTGTGTGATGTTTAATTTTGCAACTCTTATAACATGCAGTTTCTTCCCGGCTAGTTTAGTCTTAGTTTTTCCCCTAACTTTATAGTCTCGTTGTTTAGGTTGATAAAATTCATTTTAAATGTAGGTGAGGTTAAAACGGGAGCATCTCAATATTGCAAGGTTTGAACCTGATTATGGACTAGATCCAATGCTAGATTTAATTTTGGTTGGATCTGAGAGGCAATATAGAATTCACCGTCGAGCAAGCAATTGGCAGGACTTTGAAGAGGATACATTGTCACCAATTGAGGTAAGATGAAACTGCTCTGTCATCTTGTTGTAACGCATGAAATGAAAATAAATCAATCACAAGCACTCTCAATGACAGGACAACAACTTCACTCATCTCACAACTATTAATAAAAGAATGAAATGTCATAATTGTATGAACCAATTAAGTTATTTTTTGTGAACTATTCACTAACTAAGCATATTACTAAAGAGTTATAAATTGTAATCATATTTGAAGCTTGAGGTCCCATATCCTCCTTATTGGGTTTAGAGTTCAGAATCAACCGATCTAGTGTTGTTAGTGTTGGAACAGATCCTTGAGCTGATTAAGCTCAAACATTCCTAGTTGAAGTGACACGAGTTACTTGGACGAATGGACCGCTGTTGGTGGAAATTAACATTCACTTTCACAGAAAATCTCCAAGTGGTGCTGGATCCCAAAGTTTCTTTAGTTAAATCATGCTTTCAAGTTAGTCAATAGTTTCATATGTGAAACATCAATACTCATGATTTTTCTTTCTAGCAGTGTGGTCTTGTTAATTGTTTCAACCCATGCAGGTTGCCAGAAGACTTGATAGTCGGTTAGCAGAATCCATGTTGGAAAGCAATGGTCAACCTGCCTTTGATAAACTTGCAACTGCTACTCTTGAGAAACTAATGCCACGAATAGAAGGGATGCGTGAGTTTGGCCAGGCTAGGTTGAAGTGGGTTTACGCCCCTAGGATTCCTAGTTTGGTTTCTGGTGCTACATTGGATCCTTTCACTTTACTTGCTCATAATTTAACATTTGGTACTGACATCGAAGTCCAGCTCGGGAAACGTATTCAGGTAATTATAATCAAATTAGTTCATATTTCAAATCATTGCTTTCCAAGGACTGGATTTCTTTTAATCTTAGCCTACTTCTCTTGTCAATCAATCCATATCAATAGAGGGAAAGCATTAGTTGTAATACTTCTTTAAAAATAATCCATTATTTGCCAAATTCTTTCAATGTTGGAACTGCAGACTCTATTGCCACTCACTTCACTGGTAAGTCTTTTAGTTTCTAAAGCAATTGTTCTTCTTCTTGCAGGCCAGAATCGTCAGGCAAATGAAGGAATCACAGATGGAAATGGAATGGACCTTGACCTATCAACTAAGAAATCGTTTGCATCTGTGCCTAAAGCACGGTTCATCGAAATGCTTACTTTTTGAATATTCTGCTACATTCCAGGATTAACTAACATCTGCAGGAAAATCCAACTTAAATACACTCCAATATCAAACATACCTCTTGTTTTATTCGTAGGTTGGGAGATTTGGGGGTTACTCTTTATTTGTAGAAGTAATGAGAATGCAATTCATTCTTTTGCTCAGGTTGAGCTTGTTAGTAGGGTAGGTGCTAATTTAAGGAATAGCCCCTTCCACCTTAGTTTTTTTGTATAGAAATTCATTATTAATGAAAAAAAAAAAAGGCATAGACAATTAGAATGAGGGATGCAGTGTAAGAGGGATGTTTCTTTCAGCCTCAAATCAGTACCATCGAGATGCAATAATAGTAAGTATAAAACTGTTAATGTCTTGGTTTGATTCTTGCCATACTTGTGATGCATGTTTAACATTTTTTATGAAGAAAATGATGAAAGAAAAAACCACTCTCATAGTTCCTTGACTAAATCTTAAAAGCAATGAAGCATTGCATGCCTTTAAAATGCTTAAAAATTATTATCATAGCTCACAAAATCTTGTTCAAAACGAATTAGACAAATTTTTCAATATTTGCATACCCATAACTCCTCTACCACGTGTCTCTTCTTAAAAACAATGAAAGAAAACACAACCACACCTAAAACTAAGATTGGATTTTATCTACATTGGATTGTTTCATGGTCCAAACCATGTTAAAGTACATTTCCCAATGGAAAAAAAAAAAAAAAAAAGCAAATCATTAATATGTTTGCTACTGGTAATTGCTTCTCGGGAAAATTGATGAATGCATCAAAGATGCACTTGCTACTGCTAGTACTAGTATATCTAATAATTTTGAATTGGTTGGTTTAAATATAAATAACCCCTGACTGACGAACAAATGAGTATCCCGAACCTACACCCAGATATTGATGGCGATTCTCAAATATCGAAGAACAGAATGGGATACGATGAGATAGAATACAATAGAAACAAAGACTCTCATCTCATTGCAAGAATCTAACTGTAGTTTGCTAGATAAAGAAGAACAATTAAATGATACATAAATTTCACGCCCGAAAAATTCTCACATTAATGCAACAAAAAATATTGTGTTTTCACCAAAATCTCCAGGGATCTTTGTAGGGAGGAACATAATCTTCTGTTGGGCTAAGGAGACGAAACGAACTCACTGCCTTTTCAAGGAAAGGCCCCAGCTGCATAAAACACATTCTATGTTAGAAATCAAAGACTGATCTTAATTAAAAAAAAATTCAATGGGTTCAAAGCTAGTAAAAAATGGACTTTAAGGAAAATTACTCCAAGCCTTGAAAATCATCAAGTTTCATGTACATGCATTTACGTAAAAATCAAACCATTTGCTCTCTTACCCCTCTTTTAAACATATCATTCTGTTTCTTTTTTCTAACAAATAAAAAGGGAAATTTTCACCTTGACAATGATTTCAGGTTCTACAATCCCCTTTGATAGATGAATAACTTCCTCTTACTCTTTACTAGAACATTAAAACCAGAAAGTGACATGTTCTCAGTCTGTGTGTGGATGACCAAATCATTGTCAACATAAGGAACTACACATGTTTGATCATTGACTGAGGAAGTATAAGAAATTTTGAAGTTCGTTTGCTAATTTTGTTTTGATACTCTGCTTTTACAGGTGTTCTCATAATCATTTTAACGAATGAACATGAACTCCATGCAGACAACAAGAGAGTAAGAGAAAAAGAGTACTTTTTCCCACCGCGGGCTGATGGTTGAAGCACTGATAGAGTACAAATAACCTGAAAGTAATAGAACAGAATTTCTAAAATGCAACACCAAAATAAATATAACTTGAAAACCACAAAAGTAGCATAAAGAGAAATAGTAGCATGTGAATTAGCTAATTGGTCATCCCATAAAAAATAATAGAGATATATGTTTTTGTATTGTTTTATTTTTCTTCCCATGGCAAGTCTAAAACAAGTGTGGCTCTCATTGAATGAGAAATGGAAAAGAGAACAAAATCATTTCAAATGGAGCTTTGAGGCACATTGTATAACTATACAGAGGACTGTCTCATATTAGACACAAAGTTAGATATAATCTATACCAATGAAACAAAATAGAAGATATACCATCTCTTTCAGTTGTTGAAGCAAGATAATGCCGGTAAGTGTTTGATTTATCAGTCTGTAAAAGCATGGTTTACAATTTACAAGTCAAACGTAATCATTACATATACCAGATCTTTCCATGAAAAAAATGTTGTACCAAAAGGAAGAACTTACAAGTTTCAAAGGTGCTTTACGAACAAGGTATTCATAATACCAGTACATCTCACCATCAATCTGTGAGAAGAGACAGATAAGCTCCACTATGCATAATAAATTTCTACTTAAGTATGTGACACGTTATGTAGTAACAAATTTTAATCTCTGGAATATTCATTATCATTAACCAACAAATAAATGTTTGGAGATCTTCCGGTTCTTATCTGAAGATGTCTGTTTATTTTAAATGCAATAATCAGCAGATATTTATATTGATCCATCATGTTAAATAAATAAATAAATAAATAAATATATATATATATTC
This sequence comes from Sphenostylis stenocarpa, assembly GCA_963425845.1. Lineage (NCBI taxonomy): Eukaryota > Viridiplantae > Streptophyta > Magnoliopsida > Fabales > Fabaceae > Sphenostylis > Sphenostylis stenocarpa. The sequence continues at coordinate 7,317,369 of OY731406.1, read as the reverse complement.
ATTCACCTGCTTTTAAAAAGAAATATTTTAACAAGCTATAACTTGAGTGTACATTAGCAAACCACAACGGCAGGTTTATTGTCATGCAACAACCTGTTTTTTTCAGAAAAAGAGAAATTTTAGCAAGCTACAAGTTGGATGTTTTACTGTAATCGAAGTTATAACTTAATAAAATACTTTTTCAAAAAATAAGTGAATGCATGTTAACAAATCTCATAATATAATAGGAAGTGAGAGATGAAGCACAACAAAAACTAACCTCAACCATATAATCGAATTTAAATAGATTGATAAGACTAAAATTATTGAAAACAATTATATATATATAAGAGAGAGATCAAATATTGGAAATGACAAAATAAAGATCGTTTTACGAGGCTTACTTCACTAGAATGGGTGTTGAGAACCGAACTCTCTTCCAAGCGCTGACTTGAGGTAACTCGCTGCAAAATGTTCTTATCAGAAATAAATGTGAAGGATTTTCAAAGCAGATCACAATCAATGCATTGTCTGTTTAAACAAAGTGGGTGTTATTTCTGTCTGTCTAAACAATAAGTTCAAAAAGACCTGATCTGATACATTACATATATAAGGGCTTAAATAATCCATTTTGATCTAAAAATGAGAAATTTTGAGTGACAATCCAAAAGCAATTTGCTTAGAAGGCTGACTGACATTTAAACAGTTATGGGACATCAAATCTACATATGGTGAAATACTGCAACTATTATCTCATTTCGCCTAGCCTACGTGCCCAAGAGTATAAATGGAAAACTAACCAACTGATATCCAAGAATTATGTTGCATGTGGATTTTTCAAGCAAAAAATAAAAAGCTCTGTTTACAATCATATCTTTAAGGCTTAAAATATGCCGCAGAGGGAAACTGTATTTTAACATCTTGGAGCATCATTGCTCAATTTGTGGTCAGTGAAAATCCTCAAAACAGAGAAGATTAATTTAACGCTATCTTCCCATGTGTAACAAAAATTTACCTACCATCCAACATTTATGACCATATTACACTCCTTGGTTTCCTAGTAGAGATAATCCCCAGTAACTGATGAGTGAATGCTCAATCTCTGAACTTTAATTAATACTCAGAGCAATAGTAGCCGTTTCTTGTGGTTTGAAATTTATAGATATTTTAGATATTCTAGATATTATTAGTTACAATATATTTATTTACCATATTTACTTGTATGACCCTTAACTATAAATATATTATCTTATGTGTATTTTAGATATAAGGGAATTAACCATATACCTAGTTTTCCACTATATTCAACATGGTATCTAGAGCATAGGTTTTCTTTTTTTTTTGTTCGTCACCACCGCTGCCCCTGCCGCATCTGCCGCAGCCACTGTCGCTGGAGCCACCGTCACTGCCCGAGTCACAGTTCAAGCTGGTGACCACACCGTTTTTCTCATCTTGACTAAGCAACCACCGTGTATTTGATATCGCCGTGATCAAAGTCTCTACATACTATTTAAAATTTTTAAGTTTTTTTTCTCTCTCTTCCTCCAAAGTTTCTTCCACTATCCCACAATCATCTACTGTGGATCCTACGTTATCTTATGTTGTAGACAAATATGCTATTTTCAATGAATTTTTCAAATGGTACGAGGCTCGTCAGAACTCTAGTTTCACTACTTTTGTTGCACTCACAGGTACATCTTTTGTTAACCTAACTCGATCTCCTTCCATTGGACCTTAGATTCTTGACTCAAGCGCCACATATCCTATTATTGGGAACAAATCTTTGTTTTCTTTTTTATCCTCTCTGAATAATTTACCTTCGATTACAATGGCTAATGGGTCTAGGGTTTTGACTCATGGTATTGGTACTGTTAAACTTTTCTCATCTTTATCCATTGATAATATTCTTTATGTCCTTGAGTCTCCCTTTAACTTATTATCCATTAGTCGTCTAACTTGTTCTCTTGATTGTATTATTGATTTTACCAAAGATTTTGTTTGTTTACAGGATCGGAGTTCAAGACAGATGATTGGCACCAGATGTAAGTCTCATGGTCTTTATCATCTCCGCCCTTCTACACATGTTGGTACAGTTATAGAGTCTTCATTTCTCCTCCATGCTCAACTAGGTCACCCCAATCTTGCCAAATTGCAACAACTTGTTCCTAGTTTATCCAATTTATCTAATTTATTATGTGAGTCATGTCAATTAGGAAAACATAATCGCAGTTCATTTCCTTGTAATGTCTCACAACGTGCTTCATCCCTTTGGGGACCCAATCGTGTTAAATCTAATTTAGGTTTTCAGTATTTTGTTACCTTTATTGATGATTATTCTAGAAGTACTTGGTTATTTTTAATGAAAAATCATTCTGACTTGTTTTCTATATTCCAATCTTTTTTTAATGAAATTAAACCAGTTTGGGATTTCTATTCGAATTTTGCGAAGTGATAATGGCTGTGAATACCTTTCTCATTCTTTTACAAATTTTATGGTTTCTCATGACATTCTTCATCAAACTTCATGTGCTTATACGCCTCAACAAAATGGAGTGGCTGAGCTCAAGAACAAACATCTTGTTGAAACAATTTGTATTTTTTTAATTCATGTTGAGGTTCCTAAACATTTTTGGGATGATGTTGTTCTTACTACATGTTATCTTATCAATCGCATGCCATCTTCAGTTCTAAATAACAAAATTTCTCATTCTCTTTTATTTCCTCATGAACCTCTACATCCCTTAACTCTTAAAGTTTTTGAGTCTACATGTTTTGTTCATAATTTTAGTCCTGATAAGTTATCACCTAAATCACACAAATATGTTTCTTAGGATTTACTCAATCACAAAGGTATACGCTCTATTCGTAATCTCTCTCCTCATTATACTGCTTTGAGTTACTATAGATTATCTCCACCTTTTTATACCTGCCTTTCATCCATTTCTTCTATGTCAATTCTCAAATCCGTCAGTGATGCCTTAGTCCATCTTGGTTGGCGTCAAGTCATGTTTGATGAAATGAGTGCTCTTCAGAATAGTGGAACTTGGGAACTCATCCTGTTACCGTCTGGGAAATCTGTTGTTGGTTGCAGGTGGGTCTTTGCTATCAAAGTTGGTCCTGATGGTATTATTAACCGTCTCAAAACTTGTCTTGTGGTCAAAGGTTACACACAAATTTTTGGTTTGGACTATGGTATCACCTTTTCTTCAGTGGCAAATATGACTTTTGTTCGCTTATTCATAACCACAGCTGCTCTTCAACAATGACCTTTTTACCAACTTTATATCAAAAATGTTTTCTTAGTGAAGATTTGTAGGAAGAAATTTATATGGAACAACCTCCAAGCTTTGTTGCTCAGGGGGAATCTTCTAGATTGGTATGTCATCTTCAAAAATCTTTACATGGCCTAAAACAATCTCCTAGAGCCTGGTTTGAAAAATTTAGTAGTGTTGTTCAGCAGTTTGGTATGACTCACAGTGAGACAGATCATTCAATATTTTACCGTCACTCAAGTATTGGGTGTATCTATTTAATAGTATATGTTGATATTATTCTTACACGTAGTGATCACCGTGACATCTCCCAGATGAAGCAACACCTTTGTCACCACTTTCAGACTAAAGATCTTGACAAACTTAGATATTTCTTGGGAATTGAGGTAGCATAATCCAATAATGGCATTGCTATATCTTAGAGAAAGTATGCATTGGATATTTTAGAAAAAATTGGGTTGATAAACTCAAAATCCGTTGACACATCCATAGATCCCAATACCAAAATCCTACCTAATCAGGGGGAGTCTCTCTCAAATCATGAGAAGTACAGAAGATTAGTTGGAAAATTAAAATATCTTACTGTTACTCATCCTGACATTTCCTTTGCAGTTAGTGTGGTAAGTCAATTTCCTAATTTCTCATGTGCAGATCATTGGAGTATAGTCATTTGTATATTAAAATACATTAAAGGATCTCTTGAAAAATGTTTGTTATATGATCACAATAACCAGGCTAAAGTTGTCTATTAGTTAGACGTGACTGGACAGGATCTTCTTCTGATAGAAGATCTACTTCCAAATACTATGTTTCTATTGGAGGTAACTTGATCTTTTGAAAAAGTAAGAAACAAAGTGTTGTAGTAAGATCTAGTACAGAAGCAGAATATAGAGTTATGGCCTCAGCCACTTGTGAACTTGTTTGACTTAAACAATTACTTAAAGGATTGCAATTTTGAGATATCACTCAAATGACAATTATATGTGACAATCAGACTGCTCTTCATATTAGCTCTAGTCTTGTCTTTCATAAAATGACCAAACATATTGAAGTTGACTGTCATTTTATTTGAGAAAAGATTGTATCTGGAGACATAAGACCGCGTTTGTTAACTCATGTGAACAGTTAACACCAAGTCTTTACTGGGACTTATAATTGATTATATTTGTAACAAGTTTGGTATATATGATTTATATGCATCAACTTGAGGGGGAGTGTTAAATATTTTAGATATTCTAGATATTATTAGTCACAATATATGTATTTACCATATTTACTTGTATGACTCTTAATTATAAATATATTATCCTATGTGTAGTTTAGACACAAGGGAATTAACCTTATACCTAGTTTTTCACTATATTCAACATGTTCAAAAGGAGTATGATTTTGTTTCTAATAAGAATAGCATTAACAAAAAAAATTGAGTAATAAAGGAGCAACCTATTACCAGTGAAGATCTATCAGCTAAAACTGAATCAGCAACGTCTTTTGCAGTCCATTCACTCCTATCCTTTGATTTTATATAGCTTGCATTTGGTGGACCTATCTGAATTTAGTGTAAAAAACTTGAATATATAACAAAAACTACTTCAAATAAGTATGAAGTTGAGAAAATACCGTGACAGAAATGATGACATTATCAATAAAGTCAACACGCTCGGACACAATGCGCAGGCGTGCATCAGCTGCATGAAATTTACAGATGAATGTTTGTCCATAAAAAGAAAATTACAAAGCATGCATCCAGTACCTTAAAGCAAAAGATCAGTATTAACTAGTTAAATTTCTATCATTCAGATATTTTAATCACAAAGCTGATGGCTATCAAATCTAAATGGTAGCTGTTTTATAACAAGCTCACACTGAAACATGACCTCTATTCTGAAATTATTTGATGAGATATTTTTGCCTAACAAAGGAAAAGAACAAAACTTACGAGAAAGTGGTGCAGCTGACGAATATCGCTCTGGCTTTCGCGATTCTACCCTTTAAATATATGGAAAGAGTTAGCTTCCTACAATAATCAAGGGAAATTTCCAGACAAGAAGAGGAGTTGTAAACCAAATACAGCTATGTTAGATGTACTAGCACTAAATCCCATTGGATACATGTTACTGTCTTAATGACACTATTAAATATTGTAAAAAACATTAGATCAAGTTGGAAGTTGAAACAACCCGTATCATTTTACTTGCTATAAATAAAGAAATAAATAAAATATGAGAAATGCCAGCAACACATTTTTCTAACACCTACTTCCATGAATCTTAATATTTTGTGATTTCTAAGAAAATTTAGTCAATAGTAGTACGTTGAAAATAGTGTGTTGCTAGCATTTCCCATAAAATGTGCACACTTGACATACCATTTGAGGGAAATATTGTCGGAAGGCGACTCAACAGGGTACAGATAAGAATAGGCATTTATTTCATCAAAAAACGAAGCCATTTTGGGCTCTTCTTCAGCAAAAGCCACTGCAAGACAGCAAGAATAATGATAAAACAAATGTGTCTCAATTGCATCACATAATACAACACATGTCAAATAATCTCATATTCTCAACAAGCACCAAATTCACACACAGAATGCAAGAGGGATACCTGAAAGTGGCCATGTCAGAGAAACCGAAGTCAAGCCTAACAGCATCAAATCCCTTCTAAAAATCCTGTGTTGTGAAGTGGGTTTTAGCGCACAACATGAAAAGCGTGATCTTTCCTCGGATAATGGCCATTTTTGTGGGTTAAAGATAGCCCTTGAATTGCTTTTGGTAAACACAAGCAAAAGGGTTTAGAAAAAAGAGAGTAAAATGAACATAAATTAATAAATAAATAGAAATATTCAAAGGGCTAAGTAGAAGTACCTGAAGATAAGGTTATTAGGAAGCAGAGTAGAAGTAGGGAAGAAGAAGGAGAGGGAGAGGGGGAAGAAAGTAAAACCATTGGTAGCTCTCAGTTGTGTCATCCACCACCACACTGTAACATTATCCTATTTTCATCACTTCCCTTTTATTTGTATTCTTCCAACAGCATCTTCTCATGTGTCTCTCCACATGTTCTTAACAACATAAGAGGAAATAGGTTCAGAATAATATTTACCAGTTACTGCTATTCAAAGAAAATTTTTGTGGACTTTCTTGTTTTTCATTTTAATTTTTTTTTCATTTTAATTTATTTTTCATAAATAAATTTAAGTTATTGTCTTTTTATTTAACTTTAGATCAACTTTTGGATAAAAATGTTTTTGATAAAACAACATATTGTAACAGTATAAACAACAGAAAAATATTTTTTAATCTTCTTATTTTCCTGCAAGCAACATTGTTTCATGATTTTAAAATATATCTCAACATTGTAATACTTTTATATTATTACTTTGTTTGTGTTTCATTGTCTTCCAATAAAAAGATGAATTGTAGGTTAAATAGTTGGTTTATATTGTTCTTCATGTGATGTACTACCGTGTGTATTACAAATATATTAGTATTTTAGTTTGCACAATATACAAAATCATTATTTGTTTTATATAAATAAAGTTTATAAAACAAATGGATATTATATATAAATTATATTGTAATTAAAATAAAAAAAATGTTTTAAACATATAAATTAGGATTTATATTTATAATAAATAGTTTATATGGAGATACAAAGTTTTTTTAACATTTGACGATTTCTTTTGAAAATATTTAAATTTTAATTTGAACAAAAATATGAAAATGACATCTTGAAAAAATAGCATGTTAAAAAAAAAATCTTACTCAATAGAATATTTAATTAGTCAAATTTGATTTAACTCGTGAGAGCTCACGTCTTTGTGTTTTCTTAAACATATTTTACGTCTTGTTAGTTTTAGATTTCATTGATTCATTTTGACTTAACCAATATATTTGTCAACGTGATCGTAGCTTTTCGATCAATTATAATGGGTTGTGTTTCATGTTTCTATAAGAGTATTTTTCATATAATTTCTCTTCAATTTTTCTCAAAACAAACCACTTTCATTTTAATTTTCTTTCTCACGTATTTCTCTTCTTTCTTTGTGTCATTTCTTTATCTTTCTTCCTTCTACTTCTTTCTTATTTAAAAAAAAAAAACAAAGAATGATTTCTTCAAAAAATTTCTAACATAATTTTAGAGTTAAAAAATAAAAATTCATGTAAAATAAAGAAAATTTATTGCTAATTTTATATATATATATATATATATATAAAACAAATTATCATTTTTTTTTATTATAGATATACCTACCATTCCATGTGGCACTGTAATTACGTGGGTTAGCACGTATATTGTAGTCAAACGACAAAAAAAAATTAAGATATAAGGCTCATAAAAAGACCTAGAAAGATACTATAAATGGATGATACTTTTAAATTATGAATATTATTTATATATTAATTGTCGTCTAAAAATTCATTTGACTACTTGACTATTGAAGTATACTTTGACCGACACAACAAGTACGATTATTTCAATAAAATTGTTTCGGAAAATAATATATTTATTATTATTTTTTTAATACATATGTAATAACTTTAAACTGCAATGGTTGTGAAACAGAATAATTAAAATAAAATGTTTTTTATATTTTTAGGTCCAAATTAAAATTCTACAACTTTCTATAACCCTTCTTAAGGTTTCAATTTTTTTATGTTTTATCTTTAATTTTAATTTTTTTTTTATAAAATCATGTATCTAAATTCATAAAAAAAAGTATCACTTGTTCTCTAAAAATAACATAGAAATTATTTAAATTTGTTTGTAATAAATTTTGTAAAAAATGTTTTTTTTTCATTCATCACATTTTATATTTTTTAATAAATTTTAATTAATTCAGTAAGTTGATGGTGTATTTTGGATGATGTGAAATACGAAGTAGTTGATATATTTATATTCATCTATGGTTTGCCGCCAACACAAGTCCTATAAAAAATCCTTTCCCTCTTCCAAATTTCTTCACAATTCAAAGCATTTTATTCAATCAGAGTTTCGTGTTACTGGTTTGTTCTTCTTCCCTCTCATCCGAATTTTTTTTCTTTTTTCACGTCCAAGTTCAATTTTTTTTCCATGAAATCCGTCTTTTTTCTTGAATCGCCCCAACGCCTTAGAAAAAAGAAAGAACGAACTTGATTCATTTGAGTTACCTTGCTGGTTAAGATCATTACAGTTTATTGGAGGTTGTTGTCGTGGGTAAATGAAAGACTCATGAAATTCTCCAACTTCTTAGTTTTTTGCGGTGGAAGAACATTACAATTTAAAGTTCATTCAAGAATCCATTAATAACGGACGATTTTATTTGAGGTTTTAGTCTTGGGTGTATAAAAGAATCATGAAATTACCAAAAAAAAATTTGTTAATTTGTTGTGGAAGAACGTTACAACTAAGAATCCATTAGTACTGACTGAATTTACTAACATTTTTGTTTGAATTTCCTTCTTTTATTCAAATGGGGTTCCCAGAATCAAGTCTACAATGGGAGAAAAGTCTTGTATGAACCAACGTGCAACCTTACACGTTCCAGTCTCCAATGCTCACGAAAAACTATTTTCTGAGAAGCCGGAAGAAGTAGATCCCTACAATCAGGAAGAACTAGATTCCAGCAACAAGAAAGAGTTAGATTCCAAGAATCAGGAAGAATTAGATTCCAAGAATCAGGAAGAACTAGATTCCAAGAATCAGGAAGAACTAGATTCCAAGAATCAGGTGGAACTAGGTACCGAGAATTACGAGGAGCTAGATCCCAATAATCACGAAGAAGGAGATTTCAAGAATCAGGATGAAGTAGATTACAAGTCCCAGGAAGAAAATGGTTTCATGAATGACGAAGAAAATGGTTACTTGAATGACGAAGAAAATGATGCCAAGAATCACGAGGAAAATGATTCTCAGAATAACGAAGAAAAAGATACCAAGAAAAAGTATCAACCTCAGTTCGATACAAACCTTCAACTTCTCGAGGCTCAGATCAAAACCCTTACTGAGTCTTTGCGAATACTGCAGACTGGCTACGCATTTTGGCTTTCACCGTCGCATATGAAGAACAAAGTTTACAAGAATCATGAAGAAAAAGATATAAAGAACAAATATTTACCTCAGTCCGCTCAGAGCCTTATTGAACATCATATTAAAAACCTGACCGAGTCTTTGCGTGAAATGCATCCCGACGAACTATCTTGGCGTTCATCGCCGCAGAATATGAAGAACAAAGTTTCCAATAATCATAAAGAAAACGATTTTAAGAAAAAGCCTTTGCCTCTGTCCGAGCAGCACCTTATTGAAAATCATATTAAAAACCTGTCTGATTCATTGGGTGGAGTTCTGCCCAAACAACCATCTTGGCTTTCATCGCCGCAGAGTATGAAAGACTTGGCTGAGGTAGAAACTGAGATGGATATTGAATATCTAAAGGAGTCATTTCCTGATATTGCTGAACAATCCCTCAGAGATATATACCTTGCCAACGATTGTGATCTGGGAAATTCTGTTGACATGATCAGCGATCTTGAGGTAATCTTTTATATATAGGCTTTGTCATCTCAAAGGCAGTATTTTTTGTTGAGGGGTTGTGTATATGTTGGATGAATCATTGGTTCGGTATGATGCTAAGTGGAAGTTTATATTTGAGATTATTTCTCGTGTGATCTTCTGCTATATATTCAAATGAACACGAGCTTAAAACTTAGAACCTAGTATTGTCATAGCAATCTGTTTCCTGGTACAATGAATTGCTAGAATTCATTATATTTGGTTATACTTTTCAATATACTTGTTTTTGTCAGATACTTTTTTGACCAGTAATTACTTGTTTTCACCTTACAGGGTGTGTATGATGAGTTAATGGAAAATGATAATCTTCCTGAATCTGACTGAACCAACAGATGATTCTACTTCACCAAATCCCAAGAAATTAACAATTGAATAAATTTGTAACTCATATTTGAGCAAAAGTGTATAAATAGCAAAGTTTATCTTTGACACCACACATACATAGTTTTTTTTGTTTCACTTATGATCTGCAATGTTACATTCTGATAGGTTACTTTTCTTTGTGAAATAGTACAATACAAGTCCCCTTAATTCTTCTTAATCATCCTACATATGTGCATCTGAAAAATGTTCAATTATTATGTAAACAAAATGTATGTTTGATTAGACTTTTACAAATTTAATTTATATCTTTTTACAATTCCTACTAATTCTTTTATTTTATGTAAATATGGGAATTTAATGGTTTTTATATCTTTTTAGTATTATATTTATTACTTCTTTTCCTTTTCTTTTCTTTTTCGTCAATGAAACAAATTAAATTCTACTGGTTGAAGTGGGTTTTGTATGCAACAACTAATATAGACATTAATTATTACGGCTATTTGTTTTACATATTTTTTTCATATATATATATATATATATATATATATATATATATATATATATATGAAGGTGAGAATATTTATTCCCGTATTTTTCAAGTGACTATGAAAATATATTTTTATTTCAGTGAAAAGGAAACAATTTATATATCTCATATTATTGGAAGTTATTGTTTATAATAACTAACTATTTTCACTACATTATTTTATATTTCTTTTTATTTTTATTTTTCAATTTTAAATTAAATAAATATTTTTTTCTAAAATTATTGAGTGCAAACCTAACAAGTTATATGAATATTATTCTTAAGTATAATATAATTCGGAGAACATTTTCAGAAATACAAAATTAAACTGTCACAAAATATTTCAGAAATACAAAATCATAAGTATATTTTTTAATAATAACGAGCATAACCAATAATTGATTAAACACATTTTTAACAGTTAATACGTCCACGGTTGAAAAAATCTGAGTTTATTTTTCCGTGGCTCTCGGTCTCAACTATCATCATCGTTTTCAATGATCCAAAATTTTCCGTTTAATTTCAACGCGTTCGTTAAACAGGAAAGAATATGCGTGCACTTCCAACCGTGGAACTGCATTCAAATTTTTCCCTTGCAATCGCAAACCGACACATCAATTTCCGGGTTTCCAAGTTGCTTTCATTTGATTTGATTGAGCAATTCTTGTTCTCTTTTCAAGTCACCTCGCATATTCGATGAACCCTCCAAGGAAGTTTTAAACTTTGGTGGAAGAAGGGTTGTATTTCGTAATCGGGTGTCTATGAAAAGAGTCTAAATTCAAAGGTTTTGTATTTTGAAATCCGGTATTTGTTTTAATAGTCGAAAGATATTCAAGTTCTTTGTGGAAAAAGAAACATGGGTGTGGATTACTACGATGTATTGAAGGTTGACAGAAATGCTACGGATGATGATTTGAAGAAAGCATACAGAAAGTTGGCCATGAAATGGCACCCTGATAAGAACCCCACCAACAAAAAAGAAGCTGAAGCCAATTTCAAACAAATCTCTGAGGCTTACGAGGCAAGAATCCTTTCATGTTGTATTTTTTTTTTTAATGTCAATTTAACCATTAGAATTAAACAACACCTGAAATAATTTGGTTTTTGAGAATGGGAAGGGGAAAAGAGAGAGAAAAAAATTAATACACTGTATTTCATTTTGTTTAAACATGTTAGGAATGTCAATAGGATTGTGAAAGGCAAATTGTTGATTTTAAATTTGAGGGTCATGGGTGGTTCTTCTGTGTTGGATTCTGCATCGAATTGTGGTCATAAATTGCATGATTATATGTGAACTTTTTCTAATGAATGGGAGCTCTATGGCACTCAGTCTAATTGTTTCTGTTTAATGCTGGAATATTATCCGGAAGTAATCCTTATTAGTTTGATGCAAGTATTTTCCTCTTACTACAGTTAGATGTCTATGTAATGGGATTAGCTTTGGTGAATTCAGGTACTGAGTGACCCTCAGAAAAGGGTGGTTTACGATAAGTATGGAGAGGAGGGGTTGAAAGATAAGCCACCTGATGAACCATCAAATGGGTTCAATCCCAGAAATGCAGAGGATATTTTTGCAGAATTCTTTGGAAGTAGCCCTTTTGGATTTGCATCATCTGGGCCAGGTAGGTCCAAGAGATTCCCCTCTGACGGAGGGGCAGCAACATTTGGTGGATTTAGTAATAATTTTCGATCAAATAGTAGTACTGGACGGGGGAATGTGCCGAAGAAGCCACTACCTGTGGAATCCAAACTGCCATGCTCTCTGGAGGAATTATACACGGGATCTACAAGGAAAATGAAGATCTCAAGGAAGGTTTTGGATGCTAACGGGTAAGTATAATCATCTTAATTGTAAGTATGTTTTCTTTTCTGAAAATTTTAAAACCAGTGTAGATAAATTTCTCAACAACACTCATACGATGATAGAAAAAAAATAAAATGAATCTCAAGTAAGTTAAAAGAATTTAATTGAACACATTTAAAATATAAAAATTATTGTGAGGATGATTTTCAAGATGACTGTGCAAAATTTTACGTTGACAATAAGTGCACACAAGTTGGCACTAGGAGAAATTTGATTGTAAATTCATTTTATTTTTTGAACCCCTCTTCGAGCTATAATTGTTCAAGACACGAGTGAGTGAGTCCTCTCTGTGTATCCTTTAATGATTTAATCATTCAAACATTGTGAATTCTTCTACGGTTATGATGTCAAAAATTGCAGACGGACAGTTCCGGAAACAGAGATCTTAACCATTGATGTGAAGCCGGGTTGGAAAAAAGGGACAAAGATTACGTTCCCAGACAAAGGGAATCAGGAACCAAATCAACTGGCAGCAGACCTTGTGTTTGTGATTGATGAGAAGCCACATGATATGTTCAAGAGAGATGGGAATGACCTTATTGTGAGCAAAAGGGTATCATTGGCAGAGGCCATTGGAGGAACCACAATAAACCTAAGCACGCTTGATGGACGTAGTTTAAGTGTTCCAGTGAGTGACATTGTGAGTCCTGGTTACGAGATGATTGTTGCAAATGAAGGGATGCCAGTAGCAAAGGAACGTGGTCAAAGGGGTGATTTGAGGATCAAATTTGATGTCAGTTTTCCAACAAAGTTAACCCCAGAGCAACGAGCAGGACTCAAGCAAGCACTCACAACTTGACTCATTCTTCATATCAAATCTTTTGAGTTGAGGCCATTTGAAAGCTGTCATCTATCTCCGTACCCGTTCTTCAATGTTTCTCATATTCGCCTCAAAAGCTGTTGGTTTTCTTATCATTTGTTGTCTTTCTCCATGATTTGTTATTATAAATCAATGTTTTTTCCTTTTTCTTAGGTAGGGGGTGTAATACGTGGCTCCTTCTGTTGTTGTACTTCTTTGCTAAAGATGTAAATACAATATAGGTTCTACATTGCACATAACAGTGGAAACTTGAAAGGAAATGTGTTATACATCTTGTACCAAATTCTTTTTGGGCTGTAACAGGACAATGATTTTATAATTCCTTTCTTTTCTTTTCTTTTCCGCTAATGGAAACTTAAGATTTGGGTATCTCTGGAATCGAATCCGGCCACGTGTGGGTGGATTTGGATGCTTGGGAAAACGATTCTTTTATCTATCACTAAATTATTGTAGCACGTCATTTTATGTTGTTTATTGATAGAATAATACGGATTAGTATAAAAATAATTAGTCGAAAGGGTAAAAGAACCATATTCCGTTATTTTATTACCAAGAATACACTTTTTTTCTTAGACTTTTAAACGTACAGACGTATTAATTCGGGAGAATATTTTTCAAAAGAGAAGTCATAACTCTTGTTAAAACATTTTTAAAAACAGCGTTACGCAAATATCACTAAGATCAAGAAAGGTAGCAGCTACGAGAATTACATAGACCACGTGCATGTTTATATTTCTGCTCAAAAAGCACGTTCACGTTCCTACGGTTTCTCTCATTTACATTTGACAGTGTTGAATTGTGTACAAACGACAAATCAGACACACCCTATATAATCGCTATAGCCAACATGGATGGAAGCCATAGTCTGCCCGTTTCTTTACGAATAGAACAGCCAAAGTAACCAAAACGCCAGGAAAATTTGTAAGTAAAAAACTACAGCATGTAAAATTGTTGTCCCTCGCATTTATTCAGCGGAACATCTACTGTCGGCAAACAAAAACATGAGTAAAATGGTCATTTGTTTGATCTACTACGGGGTATTGATGCTACAAAAAGAATAGCTCGACACCTTACAATAAGCTTACATACTACATATATGAAAGACATAAAGAAATTAAAAGAGGACTCAAGTTTATTGCGAAAAGAAACTAATATCCCCTACTTCTAGACACATTTTGAGACCAGGTAGCGCCTTGCGCAGGCGCTCCGTAGGGCGGTCCACCTCTTGGCTGTAGGCTGCTACCCTGGGGAGAAGGAACCCACTGAGAGTCAAAATTTCGTTGGCTATGCGTCACATTCATCGGGGGTTGCAGATATTGTGGTGTCATAATTGGCTGTTGTTGTGAACCCGGAAATGATTGATTCAAAATGTGCGGTCGAAGATGGAAGTTGTGCATTGTCTGTTGGGGAGGAAGCTGATTCTGGGAGGTTTGGGGCTGCCATTCAGGAATGTCATCATCATCATCATTCCACGGTTGAATTGTCCCCCCAAATTTATCCTGCCAATTTACTGAAGGTGCACTTGGTTTGTTTTGCCCATATTTGTATACAAGTTCCCTCATTTGTTCTACAGGTCGTGGTGGTGGTGGAACAGGGTTAACTGAGTGTAATGTAACCATATTCGATGGTGCCTTTGGTTTTTGGGCCAAGGGTGTTGGAACCGAACTGCCAGAGAAATTAAACTCCGGTAGGTCATCCTCGACTCGGGCAGCCGATGGCCCAAATCCAGGAGGTACATCATCTTCGTCATCATTCTCATTCACAGTGGTCTTAAAGCCCGTAGAGGGCACTGCTTTATGGGTAGAATTGGTATTCACATTTATATCTTGCTGTCTCCTACTGAAGTATAGTCTTTTAGAGCTATGTTTGTGGTGTGATGCAGTGGTGGGTGATATAGACGAAGTTAAATTAGTTTTTCTCCATACAATAATACCAATTAGACCATTATCAATAGAATTAACTGCCTCAATTTGTTCCTTTGGAAGTATGTTGCTGAGCATTTCAACTGTTTTCTTATGAGGCGGGCAAAAGTAAAGTTCTACTCCGTGCACAGGCTCAGCAAATCCTACTCTTTCGTCCGAAATATACGAGTCAGCCACCTGCATGCAAAGGTATCGTCTCTTGTATAAAAACACAATCCGCATCTATGATGTAGAGTTGAGAACCAAACTGGCATAGCTATAATTACCTCACGGAGAGTTGATTGCTCGTCCGACTCTTTGCAAAGGAAATGTGACACCTGCAATACAAACAAAAAAAACTTTTTTATTTCACTTAAGCTAAAAAAGAAAGTGACGCGAGAAAGTTCATCGGGTTAACATCAAACTGAAAGTGGTCTAAGTCAGTCAGTCATGCAGCGTATTCAAATCAGTTAGCCTCGCTGGTCTATATTTATTCCGTGGTACAACATCCTTATGGCCCCGTACATAACAAGTTTGGTCTTCCACTAAAAATAAAAAAGAATTTTTGGGCGACTTTTTGCATTATTTTAATAAAAAAATCATTCTTCAGTTCTTTACCCCCATTTTTCATTGTGTCAAATTATTATATGCAGCATATCGCCCAAAGAATGAGAAACTTTTAGTTCCAGCCACCAGAATTAGTTTTATATTTACCAAAATCAATTCAACCCCCTAATACATATTCTATCAGTGACAACTTAAAAGCTACACGAACAAATATTCAATTTCTACCACCGTAACAACACATTTTCTTGGTTTCATTATTTGTCACTAACATCTTATCGAATCACAAGTTTGGTCTTCCACTGAAAATAAAAAGAATTTTTGGGAGACTTTTTGCATTATTTTAATACAAAATTCATTCTTCAGTTCTTTACCCCATTTTTCATTGTGTCATATTATTATATGTAGCATATCGGCCCAAGGATGAGAAACTTTTAGTTCCAGCCACCAGAATTAGTTTTATATTTACCAAAATCAATTCAACCCCCTAATACATATTCTATCAGTGACAACTTAAAAGCTACACGACACAAATATTCAATTTCTACCACCGTAACAACACATTTTCTTGGTTTCATTACTTGTCACTACAAAGAATACCTCATCCTGCCAGTCTTACCAACAAATGGTCATTTCTCATGCACAAAATGTATAATTCAAGATACTTTAAATTAAACAAGTGATTAAAAATAAAATAGCATCAAAACTGTGACATTTTTCCCCAACTTTAATCATTGCTTTCTGTATGGGTGGTGGTGGATTAACAGACAAGATTCAAATAAAGCTCTAGCACAACGAAAGGTAACTTGAAATACCATGATTGCACGGCTCCTGGACAGTCGAAGATCCTGTAGAAATTTCTCAAATGCATCTAACCGAACCCTTCCCTTGATCTCGAGAAACCCAGGCCAGTCTTTAGCAGCAGTTTTCTCGCCACTTCACAAAGAATTTCAATGCAATATCAATAAAAATAACTGAAATAAGCATTTATTCTCTTTGAACAGCACAAATAAAAGTTCAAACTATATTTTTCAATATAAATAAAAAATGACAAGCAGTCCACAACCCAAACCCATCCCACTCCAAAGATAATACGGTTCTGAATTATCAAAACGGTTGTTCATAAACTGAACTATTACAAGGCTTTACAGTGTAAAAATTTATTAAACCAAAAACCAAATTATTTTATCGGATTGGATTGAGTTTCAAAATATAATTTTAAAAACCAATCAAAACCAAACTTATATGAACTTTAATAATTTATTTGTAAATTTTCCAAAAAAATTCATTCTTGGAGAAATTTATGAAATTACTTATTCAATTTATCATTTCATAATTTCATTATCCCAATTACATCTCATTAGGACGTATTTTGGTTTAGTATTTAAATTAATTCTGTTTTCATTACATCTCATTACATGTTTAATGGCCTCAAGACATGTCAAACCACTAGACTTGTTTCAATATATATATATATATATATATATATATATATATATATATACACACACACACAAACTAAATTATACTGCGCAATTGATCTTGACCTCAATTTGAATATAAAAGTTTGGTCCAGTAAGACCAACAAACCATGTTATATAATCGTACAAAATTTTTAATGCAAAATTAAATGCAGGTTTAAACAAAACTCTAATCATTAATTAGTCATTGCCAAACAAAATTGGAAATAATGGAAGCAAAAAGATTACAGAAGGCGGAGATGATTCTAAATTTCAATATTAGTTGGGATAATCATGAGTGAGGAAGTGACATGCATGTTCAAATAATAAAATCCAGAGTCAAAACTGTCAATGCCCAGCCCAATCCATAACGGCCATCAGATTCGGAATGATTAATATCTTTCATATTATGGCCTGTTTGTTTAACCTTATAAGAAGTAATTTCATGATACGATTCTTTTTCAAAAAAATAAAAAAGTGTGAACTTTATGTTCTGAGAAAAGACGAAAAGCACTAACACAACTTCTCAGGATTTTTGTTTTATTCATAAAAAATATAATTATTATAAACTTAATTAAAAATCCTTTAATTAAAAAAGCGCTTTCCTTTAAAAAATCAACCACAAATGGGACCA
This sequence comes from Sphenostylis stenocarpa, assembly GCA_963425845.1. Classification (NCBI taxonomy): domain Eukaryota; kingdom Viridiplantae; phylum Streptophyta; class Magnoliopsida; order Fabales; family Fabaceae; genus Sphenostylis; species Sphenostylis stenocarpa. Next base: position 7,299,477 of record OY731406.1, on the reverse strand, counting down.
TTACTGATCTTTCACTTTTTTTCTATACAGTTTAAGAATATTTGCATCATATGCTAGATAAAAAGAATGATACGATCTAAAACATGAGCTTCACTACCTCTCAGATGAAAAAAAATTGAACAATCAAATCCATATTAATCCATGCATAAAAGTTCATGGCTAAGTAGCAACTTATCATAAAGATATACTCAAACCATTTGTAGACTACCTTTTAAAGAAGCTTATGACTGACTGAGTGGTAGAGATATTTGGTTGAAGCATCCCTTCCCAGAGGCATTCACCCTTCGTGAGAACTGCATCCTTTAAATACCTATTTTCATTACCGAATCTCCCTTCTGCATGAAACTGATTGCCTTTCAACTCAGTATCGCTGGAAGCAGGCTTCACATCATCAATTGACCTTTCTTTGGTACGACCATCAATTGACTTCATGTCACCTTGACTCCCACTGTTTCCCGTTTCAGAAGAAATGGCCCCAGATTCAGCATTAGCCCTTTTCTCCTTTTCAGCATCTGGATTTACACATGTGCTTTGAAACTTGTCAGACTCATCAGGAGTGACAACAGCTTGCCCGTTTGGAGTTAAATCAGATGGCTTAGATTTTGATTTGGATCCAACCCCAGATTCATCCTTGTCTAAGGTAGGTGTGACTTTCCCAGATTCTGGCGGTAAATTTTCAAATGGTGGTTCTGAACTAAGAGATTCCATGAATTCATCAAGAGAGACAATTGGTGGAAGAAAGTCAGGGTCCTTCAATGCATCATCAGTCATAAGTCCCTGCATGGGATCAGTTCCATCATGGGAAGAGATGGTAATGGAAAATGTATCATCCTTCTGTAAATTGCCCTTCTCGGTATCAATGTTCACATCAGGTTTGGAAGAAGTGCCCTCCACATCCTTTTTTGCTGATTGACTTCGAGCAACTGAGGTTTTGCCACCTGAAACCTCCTCCACGGATACATTGTCTTCATGTTCAACTTCCACTTGAAATTCACCTTTATGAGTCTTCTTGACCAAACGCCTAAAATCAATATCTGAATCAGGTAAAACCACCATTTGAGCCAGCTCCTCAGCTTTGGCTATACGCCACTGAGAGAGCTCCTTTGAAGCAAGTTCCTCTGCATTCATGGAACATAATTGTTCAGGAGGAATTTGACCGAACATAACCCTTTCTCTCAGTTCAGGGTTATTGCGATCTTTTAAATTAAATAAAAGGGACCTCCCTTTCTCTTTGTACTTCTTATTAACGCCTCCAAACAATTTGAAGAGTTCTGCTTCTATTTTTGTTGCCAAAAGTTCAGGTAGAGGGGCCTCCTCCCTACAACCTCCACCAGTTTCTTCAGGTTCTGACCTCTGCTCTATATTATTTTGACTTTCCTTTTGATTTCCCACGTCCACCATATCAGATAATACCCAGGAAAGACCATTTCCCTGCAAAAGATCATCTTTCATAAAGAAACTGTCACTAAAAGGAACATCATCAGTAGTCAAAGTGTAACATGATTGGTAATCTTGCTTATCACAGTTCAAGACTTGCATGGATGTCAGTATGCTTTCATTGTTTGATGCATCTGTGGATCCTGCTTCATATTCCTTGTAGTTTTCTGGAAAATCTTCATTGAATGATGCACTCTGCATGTGCTCTCTCACCACATGGCCAACTGAATCAGCCTCAGCAAAAGAGGAATTAACAGATTGAGAAATATTCTGCCTTTGCTCCGGTGGAGCATTGATGGATGTAGGTGTTGATCCAGAACATTGAGAGCTGTTCTCTAAATTACCTTCAGTATTGGCAGCATTATTAGTTGGTGTATTATTGTTTGGGAGCTGAGGTTTACCTTGCTGAGAAACCAAGGCCAGAGCAGCAGCCAATGACTCTCTCATCTTGGACCTGACACTATCAGATGATTCAGTTTGAACTTTGGAGGACTGCTTTATCTGTGTATTCTGACTTTTAGAATTCACCGACCGAGGTGTCCCAGCTTTACTGGAAGTGCTATCAAACTGTGTTTTTCTCTTACTAGAAGCTGCTGAATGCTGTGTCCTGGAGGCAGTTGACAGAGATTGCACCTGCAGAGAACCTCTATTGGATGGATTAGGTACTTGCTGCAACCAAGGTCTATTTCCAATTTGTGCAACCCGCTTGTTAAAAGAACTACTGGATGATAGTTCCATCGGTGCCTTGCGCTTGGTAGTTGTTGGCTGCTGCTGCTGTGGACCTGTGCTATTCTGAAGCCTCCCCATTTGCATGGACTGTCTGTTAGGGGAAAGAATTTGATGCATTCCTGGATTACTCGCTTGCGTTTCTACTCGCCCACTCTGCATGCTCGAAAGGGGCATGCCCTGACACATAGGTTCTCCAGGAACAGATCTCAATAATCCAACATGTTCATTTGAGGTTCCCATCGGCTGTGACACAATATCACTGGGCATGGGACCCAAAATCCCCATTTCCATCTGTCTGCCTGACGAATCAACCTTATTCATAAGCGGCTCCAACTGAGCCATTTGCATACTGGATATCGGCTCTGAAACCAGATTGTTGGACATTCCAGACCAGTACCATTAACAATAAATTTCACAAACACACCTAAAACTGAAACAGTTCATAACCCGTCACAAACCCTTAATCAAAAGGCAATCAAGTAAATCACACAACAAAAAAACAACATGCATCTAATCTAACACCATATCAACCACAACAACAGTCTCTTTCTACATAAAACACAATACCACCAGCGCAAATTGAATTCCAAACAGCAATTAATTAATTACCTAATTAATTGATAAAAGCTAAACAGAATAACAAGACGTGCCAACTTTCCCACAAATGAATCCCTATAATTCAATTGAATATCGTACAAGAGGAAGAAGTACTATGAATGACACGAACAAGTGTTATAACCTAGAAAAGTACAAAAGCCATCGCTAGAACGAATGGAATAGAGAATTACGACGTACCTTGTCGAAGCAATGTTGCGATAAAGTGAATGGAAGTGATACGTATGAGCGGCGCTGAAACCAGAGTGCAACAGTTGAAACCCTAAGAGGATGTTGAACGGAGAAAGAGAGAAGACGATAAAGAAGATAGCGAAAGAAATAAACAAGTCACACAATATTAACCGCATCTCAATTTCCTGATTCTTCTAATGTTTATCCTTAAACGCAGCGTTCCATTGCCTTCTTCTTTTTTTCCTTTTCCTATTTTTCCAAAAACAAAAATTTCCCAAAGTATTATATATTATTATTAATACGCACTTCATGTTAATTTGATTTATTTACTTATATAAGGATGAATTATTATATCAGGAAATTAATTTTAATATATTGTTAATTATTTATGTTTTACATTGTAAATCAGTACGTATAATTTTTTAGATAGTTATTATAATAGCTGTAAGTTATGTCATTATCCCATAATTTTATTATTTGAGATTTTTTTTTAAAATTGGTTCCATTTTATCAATCACTTTTAAAATTTAAAATAATTTTATCATATTTTATCAATTATACTCTTATATTTATAAATAATAAACATAATTTAAATAAATATATAAGAGAGATAAAATAAATATAAAAAATTAATTTTTTTTAATAATTGAATAACATTTATTATATTCGTGCAAAATATCTTCAAATTTAATATCGATAAAAAAATCATTAATTGTTATACATTAAAAACCTAAATAATTTAGTCATTTTTAAATATAATTCCTATGATATTAAATATTTTAATCAATGTAATTTATATTTGATAATTAATAAAAAAATTTACCTTAATTCTATTAAGATAACGATTATTATTTAAATTTTTAAACTCAAATTCAGTTTAATAATTTTATTTTTAAAGGATATTTTAATAATTTAAAAAAAGTAAAATTCAAATATTGCTAGTAATTTAATTATTTATAAGTTTAGTATTACGTTATATTGACTACTTTAAAAAAATTTATAAGTCATTGTCTCTTTTAAAAAAGACACATTGTGGATTAAGAAAAAAATTATGCATATATAAACTACAAACACAAAAGTATATAAAAAATTTATCTTTAATATTATGATAAGCATTAATATCTATGTTTATTATAATAATATCATTAGTACTCGTCGTCTCCTTAAAGATATAATTTGTTTTAGATTTTAGTTAGTTCATCCTAGTTTTATCATTAAAAGTCTCCGTAATAGATTGAGAGAAAAATTATTATTTATTTAATCTTAATTTTGAATTTAAAGTTTATTTTTTATTTTATTGTATGTGTCAAGATTTCTTTTATAAACTAAAATATATTGATATTATATTTATTATAATAAGATCTACTATCGCATTTAAGACAGATATTATCTATTTTTAACATTTAATATGTTATAATTTTACATCTAATAAATTAAAAGGTGGTATATAAAAATTATCATTAACCTCAATTCATAAGATAGTTTATAACTTTTCTATTAAATCATAATATTAATTTTATAGAAGTAATAATCTCTAGTTAATTTTATTTAAAATATATTAAAAATGTATAAATTTTATAAATAATGAAGTTTTTTTTATCAAGTTAAATTATTCATAAATTAAATAGATATTTCATATCACTCACGTTAATTTTGAAAAATAATATACTTCTTTACATTACTGTGTAATTTTAAAAATTATATATAAAATATTTTTTTATGTATAAAAACCTTTATAAGTAGTACATTAGAAAATAAAAAAATATTATTCTTATAAAAATAAATTAGATAAACATAAATATAAATGGTAAAATAATATTTATTTAATTCTTGAATTTAAATATAGCATAAAAACTCAAATTTATAATCATTTAATCAGTGAACTAATTAAAAAAAATATCTATAACATAGAAAAACTAAATGAGACATTCTTTTGTTGATTTTTTATTTTTTATTAGAAAAACAAATAGTTGAGATTCCGGAGTCTTTGAATATATCAATATTATATTATATGGGAAAATAAAAACACAGAAATCATTATGACACATTTAAATCTTTTAGTATATAAGTATATTTTTAAATGACATACTGATAAATATGAATCATAAAAATATTTAGTTCACGTGAATAGAAGATATAAGCCTCTCAAACTTTTCTTAATAGAATGATTGGTCGACTTGCATGACTTAACCTGCATTAATTATCACCTATACTTTTATTAGTATTTTATTATGGAGGGTTATTCTTCTATTTTATGTATTCATGATCCTTTTAAGAATAATTTCATTTGGTAATATAAAAATCATGGCTTTGTTATAACTTTCAAAGTGAAGATAATTAAATTTGGTTTTAATATTTTTTTCATAAATATAGTATTTTCTTATTTTTTTTAACATTTTTTATATTTTTTTCATCAAAATTAAACTTTAACTTTTAAAGTTTAGAAAAACAAAATCTCTATCATTACAATTTTTATTATGCCACCTAAACTTTTTACTAGATAATTAATGAAATACCTATATATTAGTCAAATTATGAACAAGAATGAAATGGAACCAAGTGATATAAAAATCAAATATCCATCACAAGAGTGGCGAGAATAGAAAATTTTGTACAACTATACAAATTATATATATATATATATATATATATATATATATATATATATATATATATAATTGTATGTATATAAATTATGTATTATCATTTATGAGACTACTCTCAACTCTGTTTTGACCGTGTTGTTGGTTGGCATTTTCCTCAAAAATTGGTTCAGTTACGTTCTCACATATCTCACTCTTGCAAAGAGGACATAAAGCATTTATCTTCAACCACTTATCAACACAATCTTTGTGAAAAAGATGCGAACAAGGTAATTCTCTCAACTCATCATCGTGTTCATAGTTTGTCAAGCAAATACAACAAACCTGCACAAGATCCCAGAAAGCACATTATCTCAATCAAGGACAATAGAAAAATCCATTCACCATAAAAAAAAAGTTGAAGTTATCATGAAATGATCAACAAATAATCAAAGTTGGTATAAAATAGGTAAGAGACTATTTCAAAGAAACTTGAAAATATAGAAGTGTAATTCAACACTTGACTAGTGTAGCTAGTAACTGAGGATTCTAACAACAACTACATGCACTATTGCATAGAAAAGAGAAAGACTAAAAGACAATATCCAATAACATGTTCTCAATTACAAAATATCAATGATCACAAAACTGAGTAGATAACTATATATTTTTTTATCCTACAACTATAAAAAAAAATTGATAACAATTGCAGACAATATTGACACCATTATAAATTGCTAATTTACCTAAAGGGATTGGGCATATATGAGAACATTTATCTCAAGACTTGGCAAAAAAAAAAAAAAAGTTCCGAAGAGACAATGGTTACACAATAACTTGAAGAAACAAAATATGAAGAATTTAAACAAACTTATAAGGTAACACTAGAAGTCCAAGACTATTTCATCCATATACAAATATGAAAAGTCTAATTTTATGATATGCATCATTTTTCATAAGAAAGAAGTTTTTCTTACACAAATAGCTATGGTGTTGCAGACAATAGACAAGCATATGTATAAATGATAGGATGTTATGAAATTTTACTGAAGCATTCAAAATAAATAAATATTACATTGTACTTACTGCATCTTCTCCAAAGATTATACGTTCCTTTTCTGTTCCTACAGCTACAGCTCCACATTCACTAACAACCAAATTGTTTTCCTCTTTGCCTTTATTTTTGTTCACTTGAAACTTATAAGTTGGAAGAGCATTGATCGATTCAGAGGTTGCACCTCGAGTTTGTGACATATCCTCTCTGATCCCGAGGACAGATATTATACAAGGCAAACAACAACAAATTGTTGTACATAGAATGAAGGGCACAGCATATCCGATACCATTAAAAGTAAGAAAAATTACACATAACCTGCCAAGCAAAAGAATCAAACATAATATGAAGACTCTGAAAAATCATAAGATATGTGTTTAATTCCACTTAATTTGGAGTAAGATTTGTTTTGCTCTTGCTCGCTTGATGAATTTTTTTGTTCAAAATAAGTTATCTTCAAATTTATTTTGCAAAACAAACACTAAATATAAGAGTTCTTGAGAAGTTATACCTGTACAAGTTAGGTGCATCAACAGCAGATGAATGTCCTCCAAAAACCCAGACATTCCCAACAACAAACCATATAATAAAAAAGCAATCTACAATAATTTTGTAGTATTCCATACAGAGCTTCAATCTGTTAAACAAGCGCAAGCAAAATTAGCAACTTCATTAGTTATATCCTTTAACTATTACAGTTAGGTTCTCATGTCTTGTAACTTCTAATTTTCTAAATGCATGTGATGCAATATGAATGAGTAACAAGCAGGCATTATCCATTCTTACCAAATCACGATAAATGTTGATTGTACATCAATGTAGCATATAACATTCAAAATATACATAATAAATGTATTTAATGTCTAAATTATTTCATCACTGTCATAATCTAATTAGATTGAAAGGAAAATATATTTGACATGTCCAAATCAAAACTTGTGTACTAAATGTTCAATTTCTAAATAAGCACTATGTTCTGGAAACCATCCTCCACAGTAGTAAAGAGGGTCAAATAAACATAGCTTAATAGTTTATTCACCACTAAAGTTTTCATCCTTATTAGTATTATACTGAGACAAAACAAAATAGTGAACATCAAAATATTTGAATTTCAGCAAAACCAAATAACAACAAAATGGCAACACAATACCTTGCATTCATCAACCATGATGAATCTTGATTGCTTCTGGAATATTCTATCACATCTTCCCCACCATTCGTCACAGAATCGGAAAGAAGCGTCCCTGAAGTATTATGCTCCAAAAGACAATAATTATTATGGTAGTAACGCCAATAGAGTAGAGGGAGGGTGGATACGCACCCGGAGGCATACCCAATAACCCAAGCAAACAAGGGGGCATGTGGATGCTCATGTTTGGACAAAGATAGAACAACAATTGAGGCAACAATCTGACACATTGTTACCATTAACTCAATAAATATCCATAACCCCGAATTTAAAGGACTCCTACGTGTAACATTATCCCCTTGGTGCCTAGTCCTAGAATTCAAAACATCGAAATCCACATCATTGGCATGTCTATCATGGGGAGAGGAAGAGGAAGTTGAAGGTCCTGAACTCCTCGTGATGTCAATGACATGGTGAGTAGGGCATGCCATCAACAAGGGGTGAGTACCCAATGGACCTTCAAAATGTAACTGTGATGAAACAAACTCTATATAAGTTTTTTATCAAAGGAAACATGATGCTAAAAAAAAAAAAAACATTACAATCTTTCTTCTTCAACTTGAGCAACTTGCAATGTTTCAAAGTCATTCGTAGGAATCACAACAACAATCATACATACACATATTGATAAAGAAAGTGTGAGATAAAGAAAACGAAAATTAGAGAAATTAGATAAATAGGAAACGAAAAAAAATAAAAAGAGAGACCTGACAATGCCAAGAAACGAGAGGAAAAGGTAGAAAGCGTTTGAATGAGACACACATTTATCTTTGATGGAGAAGGCAAAAGAAAGGAATGAACGAGTCATAGGCCTTTCAATTCCTTCTTCTTCTTTATTTTCTCTTCCTAATTTGTTATTGTTGCATTCTAACATTGTATATTTTTTTTTGCTTTTTATTCTATATATCTTTCTTTTGTCCATTCTATCCTAATTTTGTCATCGTTTGTTAAATGTTCCCATATGAAGTTTGTTTTAGCTTAGAAAAATAACAAAGAACCAAGATGGGGGAGTGGGTTGCATCAATTGGTTAGGTTGGTGGGTTTCAATTTTTTTTTATTTCATTACCTAAATACATTTTCTATTAATGAAATTTGAAATATTCGACTTATGTCTTATTATTACTATTTTTTTCTCTCACATAAATTAGTAATGTATATAATTCATAAAATTATTTCTTTGGCCCATGTAGTTAAATAGATCTTCAATTATTTAAAACTTTATAAAGAATCATTTAAATTAGTATCAAATTGAGATATTTAGGTTAACAGCAATTCTCTCAGTCGACCAAAAAATTACCTGATAATTTAGGTGGATTCACTAATAAAAATATATGTTTTTTTTATAGTTTTTTTGAATTATTAAATATATGTTTTTTTTATAGTTTTTTTGAATTATTAAATAAGTGAATTAGATGAATTGATTTATTAATAGAAGTGGGTTGACTTTTTAAATTTTTTTTTTATAGATTTATACTAACATATGATAGAAAAAAAATATAAAAATTTGAGATAAACCAATCAAATCACTAAATCATGCATTTAACATGAGTCAAACTCGCTTTAATTCATTATTAACAATAATTTAATTTAATTTTTTCAATAAAATTCAATTCAATTTTGTGATGAACCAGTTTGGGCTCAGAGCATCACGTCTAAGTATACATTGTTTTGTAGCAATTTACATTAATTTTGTAATGCGAAGAGGTAATGAATCTTTTACTTTCATAATTAATAACTAAAATATGATTTTAAGAGAAAGCATTTTCATGATCAATCTCTAACATGGTTAGGTTCAGTGGTTTGGTATGTTTAATGTCTTAGGTAGATTCATCATTTTAGCCAAATTGAGGAAATTTCATCTTATTTATCTTGAATTCTGGTTAGATTGACTTCAAATTTAAATTAAAATATACAATGAATAATTTGAGTTAGAATCAATATAATAGAAAACTCGTACTATATAACCATAATATTAATTTGAAAATTATAAGACTTAAAATAAATTGGACCAATTATCCTTAATTTTTCTTAATAAAATTAGAATTTTATACTTTCAAGACATAAAATAAATATTTCTTTTTATAAAGAATAAATATACAAAATATATTTTATATTACTTAAAAATAATTTATTTAATTATTTGAATTTTTTTTTCAAATTATTGACAAAATCTTTTTGAATTTTTAATTTAAAATGATAAACTAAAATAAGGAAAAAAAAGATACACATAATTATAGATGAGTGCGGTTTAAAATGATTTAAAAATAAAAACTCCTGAAAAATATAAATTAAAATTGCAGTAAAAGTATATATTCAATATATTATGTTGGTGTATAGCATGTAATAACTGAACAATGAAGAATAAACTTAAAAACACTGATTTTAAAAATAGTATCAAAGTAAGAATAAACTTGAAAAATGATTTCAAAAATAGTATAGTTCAAATAAGTTATAAAAATACTCACCTTCACAATAATATTTATTTTTATAATATAGATGTAATATTATAATTTCATTTTTTAAATAAAATGATTTAATTATTTAATTAAATATTATCTAATAATTATATAATTTGTTCCTTAAAAAAATAATTTACAGTATATATAAATTTTCAAAATTAAAATTGTTTATAAATTTTATATATATGATATAAACATCTTAATAATATAATGTACATGTTATTTTTTATATTAAATTTTATATAATTGAAATATATATAAAATAAATTATTATTTAAAATAAATATTTTATTTTCTATAAATATATAATTAAAACTAAAATTAATATAAAAATTAAAAAATTTAACTTATTGAATAAGACAATATAATAAAAATTCGAGCACATTTATAAAATCATTCAAAATCATCATATTATATGTATATAAAGGGATGAAAATATATTCATTAAAATAATTAGATTTAGCTTATTAAATTGACAATAAACCTAATTACAAGTGTGTGCCCTTGAGGAATAATTGTTCATGTTGTTTCTTCTTGATTTAACAAGTTTTTTTAAAACATATAATAATAATAATAATGCCTAAAAAAATCACTCTAATCTTAAATTTAGAAGGTTGTTGTAAGTGAATATGAATATTTCTAATTAAATTTAGATAACTTCAGAATTTACAATAGTTTATGTGAGACAATGAATCATTTGCAAATATAAGAGGTAAAACTTAAAATTTCATATAGACAGGAGTGAAATAATTGTTAATAAAGATAATCAATGCTTATAGATTAACACACTCCAAATTACTTTTCTTTTACTCAAATTAGTTGTAATCATTGCTTTAACTCATGACATAATAGTTAAAGTTACTTTTTTTTTTAATTATGACATCACTGTGAGATTTATCTCTTTATTAATTTTATTAAAATTTAGAATGTCAAGATTTAAGTGGGAAATTCTTTTATTCGCATTTAAGTAAATAAATTATGTTAAAAGCATTAGTAATAAAAATGAATTTTTTTCATTGTTTTTTACAAATTTATTTCAATATTGATTAAAATTACCTGTCTAATTTTCTTAAAATGAATTATCTTCCAAGGATTTGTTTAACATATCAGATTAAAAGTTCAAATGCATGCATGAGAGACTAAATTTTGCGGAGATAAACATATATTTGGTATTACTATTATGATTATTAAGTTTATAATCATATTTGGTATTATTATTAAGATTATAACCATAATAACAAAATAAAAGAAGTTTAGGAAAAAACACATCACCTATCTGTAATTTTGGTATCTGCACAAAACCATGTCATGTCCCTAGTTTTACAGGCTTTTTCCTTTTCCTTACATACACACAGTTACACGTGTTGGTGTCCAAATTCTACCCATGCTTCTTATCTTTTTCCCCTCCTTCAATTATTATCAATATCTCAAACCCAAACAATTTAACCAAATTATTAATTAAATGCACACAAGGAAATGCAGTGTGGATAGAAATCATGGAATATTAGAAAAATGTCACTAAAGTTTGATGATTTGATCAATGCCCCCTTAAACAAGAGAAAAGAAGTTAAAACCAGTCATTGCCTTATTGTATTATTATTTTTTGTTTATTTCTGAGTTCCATGGCGGTGGATCACATTATTCATCAACAACAGATGAAGAAACAGCTAAGAGGTTTTGATTGCCAAAAAAAAATTCACAGCACAAAACTTCTTGATCTGCATCTTCAAATTCCTCTTATGATTTGTGTCTAGAGAGAAATTAGAAACCCCCTCTTTTCCACATTCAACCTCAACAAATTCCCTTTTCCTTTTTCTCACATTCCCAAGAAAAAAAAATCAGAAATGCAGAGTTTCTAATGTTAAATTGTTAATTATTCCCCACCTTTTTTTGCAAGAACATTTCATTTGCATTTCCTTTTCTCCTTTGTCTTTCACAATCCTCAAGATTTGATTTTTCACCCATGCATGCTGCAAAATCGCAAATTTCCCTCTACCCTTTTGAATGTTCAGTCTCAATTTTATGCACCCCTCTCACATTGCTTGTAATTTCCCCCACATTCCATGACCGAGATCTAGGGTTTCACCATCTGTGCCTCCCTCAAGAAGAACCCATTGATTTTCGTGCCACATTGTTTTGCCTTCTGTAATGGGTTTTGTCTAAAGATTCAAAATTTACCGTTTTCACATTCCGGGTCGCCATGCTGAAGCAATTCCTCAGCAGACTTCCACGCAAGACACCGAAACCCGACTCGGACGAGTCATGCCGAGCCGACTCGTCCCGCTCAGACGATTCCCCTCGCGCTGCCAGCAGGCACAGTCGCACGCAAGGGGGTACGGCAGCCTCGAACGCCGCAAAACGGACATCCTCGTCGGCGGTTTTTCCGGCGAGCACGGTGTCGGTAATAGAACCTCTGGTGCCGTTTAAGGATATTCCGAGCTCGGAAAAGATGAACCTTTTCGTCAGCAAGCTGAGCCTGTGTTGTGTGACGTTCGATTTCACGGACCCTGGTAAGAACACGGTGGAGAAAGAGGTGAAGAGAAAAACACTTGTTGAACTCGTTGATTTTGTTTCCTCTTGTGGGTCTACGAGGTTCTGTGAACCTGCTATTCTCGCTGTGTGCAGAATGTGTGCTCTTAATCTCTTTCGCGTTTTCCCGCCAAATTATAGGTCCAATCGTGGTGGTGAGAATGATGATGACGAGCCAGCGTTTGATCCCGCATGGCCTCATTTGCAGCTGGTGTATGAGTTGCTGCTCAAGTTTATCACCTCAAATTCTCTTGATGCCAAGGTGGCCAAGAAGTACATTGATCATTCCTTTATGTTAAGGTTGTTGGAGTTGTTTGATTCGGAGGATCCTAGGGAGAGGGACTGCTTGAAGACCATTCTGCATAGGGTTTATGGCAAGTTCATGGTGCATAGGCCCTACATAAGGAAATCCATTAACAACTTGTTTTTTAAGTTTGTGTTTGAGACTGAGAGGCACAACGGGATTGCCGAGTTGTTGGAGATTTTTGGGAGCATAATTAGCGGGTTCGCTTTGCCTTTGAAAGAGGAGCACAAGATTTTCATGTGGAGGGTTTTGATCCCTTTGCACAAGGCCAAGTCTATGGGGGTGTACTTTCAGCAGTTGTCTTACTGCGTTACTCAGTTCATTGAGAAAGAGCCTAAGTTGGCGAGCATTGTCATCAGGGGGTTGTTAAAGTATTGGCCGATAACTAATAGTCAGAAAGAGGTGATGTTCCTGGGTGAACTGGAAGAAATTTTGGAAACAATTAACATGGTAGAGTTCCAGAGAGTCATGGTACCTTTATTTTGGCGGATAGGATGCTGCATTAACAGTATGCATTTTCAGGTACAATTCTTATTCACTCTTATTGAATGCTAGTTATTTTCATGCTTTTATATTGGAATGAAATCTATGCCTTTCAACTATAGCTTGTGTAGTGCTATCTATTCTCTGGCATTATATTACTAAGCACTTCAGCTAAGGTTCCTTTATAGTCTCTCTAAGATGTGGAGTAGAGCTCTCGCTTTAATATAGTAGGGACTAAAAGAATGCTTAGCTTCAGTTTCAAAGTAAAGATGCTACTGCAACCTTCGTTGGGAGATTCATTGCATTAATTTTGTGTTAGAGGTCAATTATAGGATGTGAAACTGAAACCAGTTTGTATTCCTTCTTGTCTCATCAGAGCTCTCCATGTTTTCTTTTAGTATGTATTCTTGCCTTTTCAATTTAATGATTTCATTGCTGCAATTCGTCTCCATCTTCATTTGTTTCTGTATCTTTTGAGAATCAGTTGTTTCCTGTGGCATTTTTGTTTATTGCTCAAATATAACTCTTTTTTATTCAACATGGATTGTTTCAGGTAGCTGAAAGAGCCCTTTTCTTATGGAACAACGACCATATTGTGAACTTGATCGCTCACAACCGACAAGTGATCTTGCCAATCATATTTCCAGCCTTAGAGAAGAATTCTCAGGGCCACTGGAGCCAAGCAGTGCTCAACCTAACTCATAATGTCAAGAAAATGTTTGCAGAGATGGATGAGAAGTTGTACCTAGCTTGTCATTCCCAGTATAAGGAAGAAGAAACAATACTGAACACGGCGGCTGAGAAGCGGAAGGAAGCATGGAAACAACTAGAGCATGCAGCCAGTCTCCAGCCTGTGATTGGAAATACAGCAGTTTTAGTATCTCCAATTTGATAACCTGTAACTTATGTATGCATGTATGTATGTCAGACCCTCTCAATCCTTATCTCTTTCAGCCTGATATGGTGGAAAACCACTAGAAAAGTGGTAAATGGCTGTTATCTTTTTAGGTTCCTAGGTGCTTTTGATGCTCATGGCAGCCAGATGTTGTACCTTGTAACATGCTTTTGATTGCCACTGTATGGTGTGGTAACTTAACTGCCTCCTTCTGATAAGTGATAAGAAGGATCATGCAGTGGATCAAACATTTTCTGTATAAGCCTATTTACAAAATCTGTACTGTGCTCTTCTCTGCCTTTCTCCTTATATAACTAGTCACAATACCAGTAATTGTTACAGACATTGCATATCAGGATACTATTAATGAAATGGAAATGGAATTAAAAGATAAAGTATTTTCAAAATAAGGCGTCAACTCAATGATACACTTGAACTTAATTTAAATGAACTTTCCAATTTTATCTGATTCTTACAACAAAAACTTTCTTGAATCTAAAATATCTTAGTACGCCCTCTTGCATCAAATTAAAACACTAATATTGAAAATAAAGTTTGACTGAAGCTTTGGTTATTCAGAATCAAAGTGGGTTGTGATTTTAGTGTTTTGACTGTGACCACTATTGAGGATCAATATTCATGAAGAGAAAATTAGAAATTTTGGAGCCCTACCAGCGAAAAGCTTCTTTTTCGTTCGTGTCAAAAGGAAAAGCTGAATTTACATCACAGTAGTTACTTAGGCCCAGAACACTCTTTTTATGGACCTACACTAGAATAAGGTAGGTCTCCAGTCCTGAAACGTTTTTTCACAAGTTTTCTCAACAATTGGTCCAAATTTCAATACTTCAAGATTAAAAATTAAAGGGATAATAAGAACTCTTTGTTTATTGTGATTATTTTTTCAAATTATCTTTAATTCATACTTTCAAATTGATAAATATAATTTTATAATTTTTAAAATATAATTCTTATATTTAAATTTGATGATGCTTTCTTATTGCAAAATTCATAAATGATTAAATTTATAAAACATATCATTTTAACAATTTTTTATACTAATTTAATATTCAATAATAATTTTTTATTTTCATAAAATTGATAAAAAGATCATATATATATATACGGTGGAGAATTCAGATAATAATTACGATAAAACAAATGTTGTATGATATATAGATTTTATGTGATTTAATATGTATTACACATACAAAAATGTTTGTTTCGGTATAGATCTTGAGACCAAAACTATAGGGCTTTGTTGCATCATGACAACCTTAAGATGAAGCCTACTTGGTGTTAGTACATCAACTCACTCATTGAACTGTGTCATCCCGCAACGACTTCGTTTACAAGAAATTCTGGAAGAACCAGAGTCTGAGACCATCTTACATGTTACAATTACGGAACAGATTTCAAGTGGGGGATTGATGATAAAAAAGAATGGTAAATATATATGACAAGTGACGATGATTATCAAGCATCACTGTGCCAGAAATTGTGAAGTCATCCTCCTTTAGTCTTTAGGGAACAGCCAAAAACATTTACACTTGGGCCTGGAAGAGTGACTGCACCGGTTTTGAGGACATGTTTGCCACACAATTGAACTGTCACAAGAAACAAAAGTCACTGTCATGTGATTATCTCAATACCCTTTTTCAGCAACGATAAGGACGTGCATATTATTTTGCCGGTTCATATACTTTACTCAAATGGGAACAATATATAGGTTAATACACCAGAACATGAACCCCTCTACACCCCATTTTCCCAGTAATTATATAACTGGACATGGATTAAATTATACAGATGGGGTTTATGAATTGATATCAGATTTGATACTTACACTTCATATCCTTAGACTTAAATTTGTACTCAACAAAAAAAAAAAAATCTATATCTTGTTCTCTAGAATAAACATTGTTTTACGTTTTGATCCCTACGTGAAAATAATTCTAACACTGATAGAACTTCAATAAATGGTATTTATAATTTAACCAGTAACATATATAAAATGCTGGACACGTTTGACATTGACAAAAGGATGCCTGGAAAAGAAGTACAATAATATTATGTATGTTTTCTGATATATAGCACTTGTGGTGTGTGGCTGACTAGTGGAGCTTTAGTCAGCTGAAAAAGGATTCGGTGAAGTTTTTCATAAATATTTATAGAGAATGAACAAAATAAATTAAAATTAATTGAAATTTTCTAGTAAGTTCAAATCAAGTAGTGTATCTAACTTATTCAAAATTTAAAATACGTAAGTTGATTTGAGAAAAGTATATTGCATTTTAACATTTTTTTTCTTCGTTGTGAAGTTTATCCGAACAGAATTAATTAATGTGCAGAATTCTAACCTTCTGTAGCTTATACTTATCGCGGACAGCATTGAGGGGGCAGCCTTTGGAATTAAGTTGCAGATCTTGCAGAGCAAGAACAACTGTTTTGAGGTCTGAAGCTTTGTAGTTTGTATAGTGCTCCAGAGTTGGATTCTGAATAAATGCACGAGACTCTTAAAATTTGTTTACTTCTACACAAAGGTCAACGGTGAATAGTCATTTTGCAACTAAGCAATCAATAGTTCATACCCATGGATGTTCTGAATCGTTCAGGGTCCATCTGCCAAGGAACACAGCAGATGCAGCTACAATGGAAGGAAGAAACTGGAAGAATCTGTATTCAACAAGAGCAAGCTCTGCTAAATAATTTGCCAAGAATTCCAGTTCAACACGAGGAGCCTGTTTATGAAATTATCAAGTTAATTTGCATTTTCCCTTTCTGCATAATAACATCATCACCTCAAAGTTTAATAAATTGTGGATAAATACTGTGTATAACAACTGTAGTACCTTGTAAGAAGATTGTGCTGCTTGGATAAATCTCCTGAAAACCAAGAAAAGATAGTGATAATTCATCCAAGTAATAACTAAGAGAGGTTTTCCAGAAAGTAATGGTTAGCGAAGTATTTGTTTTTAAAACTATGTGTATTCCTCTGTAAATGTAAATATTACATACCTTAGAAATGTTTTGATTGTGGGAACAGATAACTGAAAATTCATCACATTCAGTACTTCTCTCTCCATTTTTACTACCTGTCAGATGATGCTAATTAGGTGTTTTATATATCAATCATCAAGAATACTGCTTGAAGGAAAAGGATGAAAGATTCAAGCCATACTACTACCAAATACAGTACCTGTTCTTTTGTGTATGTGTTATCTGTGATGAAGCAAAAATCTTCCACTCTAGGTGGGCACATCTCTTCATACTTTCTTCAGGTCATAAAAGAAAAGAAACACATATAAGGCCAAGAAAATAACAATAGAAGTGATATATTAAATTATTATAGTTATCAGCATCTCCAAATGCATTCATTAAAATTCAGAGTGGAAAGAATAATGTTGGAGCTTCATTTTATGTTTATGAATGTCCAAACAAAATATCATTACCAGCATGTTAGCAAAACTACAGAGACAATAAAGAGAACAAGTAACGTTATAAGAAACCAGTAAATACTGATATTATATATTTAAAGGCATTTCGGCATTCTCATTTTAAAGAAGCATCAAGAGGTATCACTTTGGGCTTGGAAACTTCTTTCTTAACCAGGACCATTACAAAAGTTGGTACTTACGATGCAATGAGCATGCAAGTAACACCCAGCAACTGTAGCCTTTGCTTCTGAATGAATGTAGTTGAGAGATACCGATCAATGAGGTTCACTGTCAGGTAAAGAGCGTCTGGAACCAATCTGTACTCCTCGGATACCTGAAAAGGGATATATGACAATTACAGATTGTGTATTTCAAATTTGACTATATCAGGAGCATGCCAATGAATTGTAGATATTCATCTTATTTTCAACATCCTATAATTCAACCACATTTCGATTGAAAGACAGGAAGATAAAATTCTTCATATGTACTCAAGAATAGAAATCTACATAATGTTGAAAACATGAGACTAACCTCCACAAGCCAATCTACCAGAATTCCACGCATGCTTGGATTAATATCTGTCTGCAACTTGTCCATATAATTGGTCAATGGTTTCCTTTTAAGCTGGATGATTTCACCAAAACTCACTATCAATTTTTTTTGTAGCGAAAGTATCCTTCATCATTATAAGATTATTACTTTGTAAAGTTCTTTTATCAAGGAATATAATGTTATGCAAATACTACTATGTTACTGAGTAAAATTTGCTGTATTCTGCTATCCAAGAATTCTTGCTAACAGTGGATGTTATATACTGGAAAAACTTTAGTAAAATGCAGTCAGACTGTGACAATAGCAGAAAGCAGAAGTTTAGGTTTATATAATGTTACCTGTTACATGTACCAACAGTGTAGTAGAAACACATAAGGAAAATATAAAATAAAATTACATCACTACATCACAAACCTCTGTGACTCGAATGATGTTGTATATGTCGGAGGCATAAGAACTCCAAATTTGAGGATCCTTTAACTCTGAATCAATGTCCACAATAGCAAGGGAGTTTGAGGTTTCTGGCTTCTCACAAATCCTGTATACGTCTGCATAATCCAACAAGAGAACAAAAACAGTAATTATAGGATCCTAAATTAGATGGCTATTTTAATGTATTATCAAACCATCTATCATAACATAGCACTGTAACTCTTTAAACTAGAAAATTCTTTGTATAACAATACTAGTATGTGCATTCTCCAACTGTTAATAATAAGAAATGCAATTCATTAGTTAAGGGAAACATAAGAAACAAATAAGTTTTTGAGAAAGTAGTAGAGTCTGTATGGTAAAACACTCAATAATGTCGATGTGCGCTCGAGTAAATTTAGTGTTTTGTCTGTTTAACCAGAGAGTTACAAATTAAGGTAGAGTGATTTAGTATGTCATATTACACACCTAAAATCTGTTGTATACAAGTAGTAGAATTTGAGATTATAGAAAGACCTTTTTCTGAAGAGCACAGAAGTTCATCAGATTTCACAGAATCTTGCATTGAAGACTTGGCATCTGCGGTAACACGTTCTCTTATGGCATCATTGCATTCTACCGTCCTTATTGTTGATAAATCTTCAACTAACTTTGCTCTAACATTCTCCTGTCTTGATGAAACTTCAGAGGAAACACCTGAAGTTAACTTTGTGCTTTTCTTTGTAGAAACTCCTTTGGCCTACAATAGATGGTCAACCAACATCACCAACTGACACTACTGATTTTCATTCTTATGAATTTACAATTTTGTAGAACTATAAAACCATCTTGTGGTGAGAAAATAAAGGATACTGGACCAAATGTTTTTGTACTTTATAGGAAGAATAATTCATTGGAAACAAGTATTTACCAAGCATATTACTGGAATTGTAAAACATCCATGATTTGAAATCTACTTTGATAACAAAGTGAGCTTTACATGCTTACCAGAAATTTGGATGCCTTAGTACACTTATCACGTGATTTTAGACAAATGTTTGTTACATCTGTAAGAACTGCCCTTCTCTTGTTTTGAAGAGCAGCAGGAACAACCACAGAAGTTTGGTCTTCAGAAGTGGCTGCTCTTTTGGAATTTGCTCTAGGCACTTTTTGCTGTTCATTTTCAAAGGAGGGTCTTGAAGCGGGAGGAATTTCTCTCAAGGCTCTAGCCTTTGCTCTGGTGATCCGGATTGCACGTTCTTCGTCTTTGGCACTAATTTTATTTACTTTATTCATTGTGTGCCTCAAAGAAGAGCAACCCGATTGTTTCAAATGAAAATCTAGCTCATACCTGCTCTTCAAACACCAATTTAAAATCCATTCATTAGATAATACCAACAATTAACATGATACTCGATCAAAGCTTAATCTTTGACATGATTTTGTTTGAAACCACAACGCAAGGTATGGCCCAGATCATCTTATTAATATTTTTTTCTTTATTGTGTCATAATTTTCTCCGTTTTTTAATAAACAAAATGTGCGCTGACAGAAGGTTTGGTTGCTGAGAGAAAAGGTGTATGAACACAATCACTCAACCCTAAAACAAATACAGCAACAACCACTGAAAAGCATTTCTCAAGCAAAACACAATAAAAAAAAAACTCACATCATTTTCATTCTCTTCAGCATTTGGTTCAAAACTCCAATCAGAAAAACCAGAAAGCACCCACATGCTTAAAATCTCAGTCAAGAGAAAAAAGAAGTCAAATTTGAGTAAATTCAATGGAGAGACGAAGTTGGAACAAGATCCATACACTAAGACAAAACATCCTTAGTAGACTGAGATAAAAAAAATCCTCAAAAAAAAAATAAAAAATCACTATACTCATGAACAAAGTAAAGGTTGAAAAAGGGGGAAAAAATAAATATAAATAACTTCTATAAAGATTGTTTGCTACCTTTTGAATGAGAAATGAATGTAAAAGAAAAAATTAGCCAAGTGATAGAATGAGTATGAGAATGAGAAGGAAAGTGATGATATATTATATGCAGAGGAGCGGAAGAGTGGGAGTGGGAGTGGGAGCGGGCGGGATAGGGACACAGTTCAAATCTTGAAAAGTCGTGACCTTTCACCTTTTCTCATTATTTCAAATAAATTAAGTGATTGAAACTATGAAAAAGACAAGTTTTGTATGTGTAATAATTAAAAATTTGTACAATATTTATTATAAAAATAAATTAGTATTATTTATTATAATAATATTATTAGTTATTAATGTCAATACTCTTATAATTTGTTTTATGTTTTACAATTTAATTAAAATACATGCATAATGTAAAAAAAAAAATGGTATGAAAATCTACATACTTATAATGTGGTATGAAAATCTTCTATCATCATTCAAGTTTTAGTTATTACATATTAATAAAATGATTAAATTTTGTAATGATTATTTTAAAGTCGTGTTTAAATTATTATCATTAAGTTGAGGTCATCTTCCTCACAGTAGTGATGAGAATTGAATTATATTTTTTTTACGATGATATTTATCTAAATTTATATTTTTATGATAAAAATAAAAGAAAGAGAAAAATATTAAATAATATATTTGATATGATAAAAATGAATTATAAAAATGTATAAGCAAAACAATATCATTTTTTAGAAAAAAATGTTAGTTAGTGCAATGACAGTTATTTGAACAATATTTTTAGTCTATTTTAATAATATTTATTCTTGCATTGAAATTATGTATACCATTAACAATTGTTATTCATATTATTAACAAAAAAATTGAAATTCTAATTATTTCATTGAGGTTTTTAGAGTTAAAAAAAAAATCTCTTAATGTTAATTTTACATTTTTTTCTTTTTCTTTTCTCTCACTTTATATTTGTTTTGTTCGGAAAATATGTATCTAATGTATAAAAAACAAACACATTTTAAAATATTAATAAAAAATTAAATATAATTTACAGTTTAAAATTTCAAGAAATATTGCAAATAAATATAATCAAAGAAAAAATTGGAAATTCATTTAAGATGTTTTGAATTGCATACATAAAATATATAATTCAAAATATAAATTTAATTATTGTTACGAGATAATTAAAACTAACATGTATAAATTATGGATAACTTTTTTTAATTTTTGTTATTCAAATGCATACTCATCTTATATCCACTGAAATTGAAGAACCAGTATAAATTCACAACAGTAAAAAAAAAGGAAAAAAATATATAGACATATAACCTCATCATTTATAGAATTATTTCAGATTCTTTCAATTCAATCAATAAATTTTAATTGGTTGAAAATTTATTTTCTTCGGAGAAAATCATGGTGTTTGTCTTATTAGTAACATTGAATAATTTTTTTTAAGTAATTATAATATAATTAAAATAGCAATTAAAATTTATAACATAAAAATAATAATTTACACTTTAATATTTTGATTTAATAAGTTTAACAACAATTATTCCTATATTCAAATTTATCAAAATATATAATATTTATCTAAATAAGAGAAAAAAATAATGGGAAGATAATCTCGCTTTTTTCAATTCAAGTATTAGAATAAAAATTACAAACTATAAAAAGGACAAAAAAAAAACATTGATATTTAAATATTTTTGTTTTGAAAAAAATTAAATTATTTATATATTAAAATATACTATTTATCTAAAATAAGAAAAGAAAAATCACCACTTTCACGGTTAAGAATGTAAAAGAAAAAAAACATGTTTTTCTAAAAAAGGAAAATACATAAATAATATTTAAACTTCATTATATCTCCTAAAAAAATATAAAAAAAAACTAATATTAAAATACTAGATATAGCAAGAAGTCCTTCCACAAATCCTTTATTTAATTATATTTTTAATTATTTGTGCTTTTTTATTATATATATTTCCTTTTTTATGATTATTTTATTTAATTATCATTTTAGTTATTTGTGTTATTATATATATATATATATATATATATATATATATATATATATATATATATATATATATATATAGTAATGACATTCTTTTTATAAGCATATGTTGTCATAGAACACGAGTTAAGAAATTAAAAGAAACAAATATTAATATTTCATTATTTCACATTAAAATAATTATACAAATTTTCTTATACATTTCAATAAAAACTTGTATTTTATGCATTCTTTAGCTGTCCTTGGATTAAGGATACTTGTAAAATTTTTATAATATATATATATATATATATATATATATATATATATAATCAAAGAAAAATATTTAAAAATAAATTATTGAATGAAAAATATAATATAAGTATTTATATTATTATTAAATTATATAAGGATTAAAAAATAGTAATAGTTATTAATTTATATTAGATATAATTTTAATATACTGTAATTATTAATTCTAAATTTATAAAACATATTTTTCATTTTTTATGGTCTCTAGGGACAAAATTCCTATTTACAGCATATTAAAAAATATTTTATAATACAGTATGATATATGCAAAATTAATTAAATTCTATTAGTAGTATTTAGTCACATAAATAAAACAAATTTTCATAGTAATAATAATAATATTTTGTCTCGGTAATTCAAATTATTATTAATATTGTTATTTATTAGTAACATAAAAAAAAATTATTAGGAACACAATGAAAGATGAGTCTTAAGGAAGATGTGAGAATGTGAATGAATAATTGCATATCTCCATGATGTGTACATAACATTGGATATTCTCCCTTCCCTCAAAGAAAATAAAGAAAAAGTGGAATCCTAGTTATGACTTTGACATATGCAGTAAAGATTGGCTGAAGTTTGCACACTACAATTTTCTAAACATGGGTGTTTGAACACTAAACATAGTATCAGAAAGTGAATCACCAAGGTTGAGATGAAAATAGATGAACTTAATTTATCATAATCTGATTCGAATTTGTTTAATTGGTGAGTTAAATAAAATAAGTTTATTTTTAATTTATTACTAAAAAAAATCGAGTCGAATTTGACTTGAATCCGTAATGAACTGCGTTAACTTACGAATTAAAAAATATATTGATATTTTTAACCACATCACATCATTGTTAATATCAAGGTTTGGATTTATATCTGGTCTATGTTTCAGATGAGACTTACGAGCATAAAATATTTTTTTTATATATTTTTGAATATTAGTTTTTGAATATATAATTGAAATTTAGTTTTTTCTTGGCAAATTAATTGACAAAATAAAAAATTATTTTTTAATTTTTAGTAATGCAGTTATAGTTGTTTTTTTTTTCATTTAAAAAAAATGTTGTTTAAAACTAAAAAAGAACGAAAAATAGAAAAAAAAACTAAAATAAAGTTTTGAAAAAAAACAAAAACAAATAAGAATAGAATTTAGAAAGAGGTGAACGAAAGTGCAAAAACAGTTACCAAATTTAAAGCCAAGTACAAATGAAGGCGAAGACAAGCATGATGGACAAAAAACCTTTATAACAATGTCTATTAGCAACGACAGCTACATTGTTCCTCATTATTGGGACGTCATAAACGAGACTCATATTGGGCCAGAAGAGCCCAAAGTTCCTCTCACAAGTTGGGCCGGGCTTTAAATTTTCATCAAACAAAGCAAAAACATAGGTATCAAAAGTCCGGTTGGGCATGAGAGGAGTTCCAGCCCCAGAAGTGACGTGTCGTATGAGATTCCCATTGTACTCAGAAGCAGTCATCGGGTCAACACCAACTTGGGGCGGGTCACCGGCGGAGGGCCAGCCCGTTTCGGCAATGACAATCTCAACATCCTCAAAGCCTAAAACCTTCATCGCCGAATAAACAGCGTCAAGTTGCGCGTCCAACATGTTCGTGTATCGGAGTTTGGTGTTGTCGTCAAATACACCCGAATTGGTCCGAAAGAGTGCATAATCAAGGTTGCTGGCAGAGGATCCAAAAAAAGGATAAGGGTTAACCATGAAGGGTGCATTCGAATCTTTGAGAAAACTAAGCATTGGTTTTATCACGTGCGTGTCGTAGCCTTGTCTAAACTTGGCAGTTGAGGGGGGGCTTGAGTTTGACAAAATCCCCAGAGAGTGTGGAGAGGAGACTTTAACGTTGTTGTCCAATGATGCTGTGACGAGAGCCACGTGAAGGGTTTGCATGGCGGGTACGAGGTTGCTGATGAGGAGTTTGTTGGCGGTGGACAGCACCTCGTTGCCTACGAGGATTCGGATTAGTTTGGTGGCGGGGAGGAACGGTTGGACGTTGGTTTTGACCCATTGCTGTGCGAAGGTTAAGTTAGTTATGTCGGGGATTTGGTCGTTTGGGACGGTTATGGTTACCTCTATGCCAGTGTTTCCAAAAGCGTGTAGAATTTCAGGGTTGGCATCGAAGAGTCTCACCCTGTTGATTATGGTGGATTTGGATAGAAATTTTGCTACCTTCGAAGGTGGAGGAAGGTTGTTTGCAACTGTCCCATAATTAACACCGATATTTGCAATTGCATGTGCTCCTGTGGGATGGTTAACGAGGAGATGATGATGAATGAGATCAAAGTTGAAATAACAGCATGGAGAATTGATTAATGTGATGGGTTTACCTTGAATAAGAACCAATGCAACAACCACCAAAGTTGCATTGAGTCTTGAAGCCACAACATGGGTTTGCTCCATGGAGATTTGATAGAAAAAGTAGTCAATGGATAATTGTTAGTTAGTTGAGTCTATGATGAAGCAAACTCCAGATTCTTTGCTTTGGGTTTCGGTGAGGGGACATCTTTTTGTGTTTGCATCTTCTCTCTTTCCTTTCTTTCATGACATTTTTTTTACGATAACATAAATAGTCTTCTTGGAATGTTGTAAAAATCATCGTATACATCAAAAGTCTCTTGTATAATGCACTCTCTTAAAAAATTCAAACTTGAAACTTTACATAAATCCACTCATTAAGTTTGAATAAACCTACATGAAGTTTGTAGTCTTTTTAGCGGCATTTAGTATAAAAAAGATAAAGTCTTTGGTACATTGTTGGAAATCAAAGTACATAGGGTAGGATAAACTTGTTATAGAACTCATCGTTATATTAACACGTAAAGAGGGAGACCAGGGAATAAACTTTCCTTACATAGAAAGGCATTACTAACAAGCATTCTTGGTCTCCTTAACAAACATAAACAAAGGCAAAAATAATGTCACATAAAAAATTGATGATTCCTTCCACCCATTATTGATTAGATGATGATGATTCTTTTGTCTCCCTACTTTATCCATTGCGTGCCCGATTGTTTCAAATGAAAATTCAGATCATTCCTATTCTTTAACACCAATTTAATTAGCATTCATTATATATAAAAAAGAAACAGTGCATGAGAATAATGTCAAGCTTAATCTATAACAACACTCTTAATTTTGTTTGAAGCCTTGTGACTTGATAATTATCTCATTATTAAGATTATACACTCTCCTACTGAGTCAGAAGTCAAAATTCTAGAAGGTATGACCCAAATCTTTTTCTTAATTCTATTGGTATCATAATTTTTTCATTATTGAATAATCAAAATAGTGTAATTAAGTGACAAGAAGGCTGGGTTATTGAGAAAAAATAAAAGTGCATGAACACGAAATAAATACCGCAGCAACCATATGCTTAAAATCTCACGCAAAATAAAAGAAAAAATTAAATAAATTTAAAGAATAATGCAGTTGAAACAAAATTCATATTACATACTAAAAACCAAAAGACTATACTCATAAAGGAAGGAGAATAAAGGTTGAAGAAAAAGAAATAAATAAATTATTTTTATAGAAAAGAAATGTAGAGTGGTTGATATATTATAGGCAAAAGAAGAGACAGTCATAATGCTGATTGAGGAAAACGTTCTAAACCCAGTAAGTAGGCACTTTTCCTTCTTGACCCAAAAATAACCTATTTAAAAAAAAAATGCCATGATATTTTGTAAATAAGATACGTTATTTTTGTATTGGACCTTTTAGATAATTTTTGTAAAAGATGGATTTTAGGTTGGGTGGCTCTCAAACATACTTAAAAAGTGATTTTTATATTGGTTCTATAAGGTTGATGTAAAAGTCACATTTTAATCAATTAAAAACTTTTATTTTGATTTTTTAAGTGACGATAGCGGCAACAACAAATCAAGTTTTTCTCAAGGTATATTTTGATCATACTGAGTGATAAAAACACGTACATTGTCTTTTGTCTCTTCTTTTATGTTAGAATTAAATGTCTTTAATTGTTATTAAAATTGATATGTGTAGTTTGTGATTATCGTTTATGCGTTTGAATCCTACATTTTTTGTTGTTGTTTGTAATTTGTATATTACAATTTAGAGCTTTATGATGAAAAGAAAACGAAAAATATTTGAAACAACATAAGTTTTGACTCCAATGTCGGATTTGGACGCTTCGAATGAAAAAAACGAAGAAAATGGAACAAATTCCGAAAGTAGATTTGTCCCTACAATTTTTGTAAAATATGCACCTAAGTACGTGTAATAGACAAAATAGTGAAAAAGAGAAAAATGTTAGATTATTATAATATTTATACTCTTGTGCTTAAATTTTGAAAATAACATTATGTTATTATTTGTTTTTCAATTCGGTATAATAAGCATGAGTATTACTATAGTTTGTGCGGTATAACTGATTCTTAGAAAAAAGTAATTACTTTCAACATTTGTTAAGTTCATTTACCTTAATGCATATTGCATATTAATCAGAGTCAAATTAATGTTTCAGGTATTTCAATATTCATCAATCTCCATTATCGGGTATTTCTAGTACTTAGTTTGTAGGTTATTATGTGTATTGTATTATGTCGTTTAACTTTAATTTGTATACTAGTTTAAATTGTGTATTAATTTAGCTTTGTAAATTGTAATGTTTACCTTTTAAGTATTTTAGTCTTTATACTAATTTAACTTTGAATTATTATCTATTGAAAATATGGAAACTATAACACAACAAAATAAATTGAATATTAAAAAAAATGATGAAATTTACATTGGATTTGAGATATACTCGAAGTAAATTTACGTCAATGATTATATTCAATATAAATTTATGTTTCCAGTATTAACATTGAATTTGTATCTAACGTAAAAATATTAAAATAACAAACGTAAAAATCTCATTTTATACTAATGCACCTTATAAATTTGCACAACATGGCATATTAGATTAGTATATTATTTATTGTAATAAGTTATAAAATTTCAATATTTATAATAAATTTTTTATAATTGTTTTATCTATCATGTTACATATCTTACATGAATTACAATAATATATAATATAAATATAAATCTCATTTTATAAACGATTTTATAAGATCACCTTTATCTATTTTTAAAAGTTTATAAAATAATATTATTTTTATCAAATAAAACATAATTATTAATATAAAAATAAATTATTATAATAATATTATAAATTTGAAAAACAATTTTATATATATATATATATATATATATATATATATATATGCTACTAAAAAATAAAAAAATTATATAGGTACCGAATAGTTAAAAATTATAATTAAAATTATGTATACAAAAAATTACATAAACTAAAATATTTTGTAAGCTCAATTCATGGCATAAAGATTTAATTTATATAAATATTATAATATATTCAAACAAAAAATAAGTAACAAAAATGTTGGTTGTAATAAAAAATTTCAGTAATTAATACGTTAAAAATAAATAAATTAAAATAATAATAATAATAATAATGTTCGTCACTAATACTTTCAAAACAAAAAATAAACAACAAAATATTGGTAGTTAATCTTTTTGTAATAAAATTTTTAGTGACAAACAATTATAAATAAATTAACAATGAAAATATTAATTGCTAATTTTGTATTTATCAATATTTCTATCATTAATAAATTAAAAACAAAATAATAAACAACAAATATATTGACTAGGGTTTAAAGTTTACCAAAATATTCAATCATTATATGTGTTAAAGCAAAAATATTATTGATAAAGTATTGGTTATTAATTTTTTTAACAACGAACAAACTAATATGATCAAAACAAAATAATAAATAACAAAAATATTGGTTTCTAGACTAAAATCTTTAGCGATAAATTTGTAAGCAACCAAAACATTAATATTTAATTTCTTACTAACCAAAATTTTCAATCTCTAATTCATTTAAAACAAAAAGTTAGTGATAATAATATTGATTGCTAATTTCTTTCGACCAAAAATAATAGTCAATAATACACTAAAAACTAAATATTTAACAACAAAAATACTAGTAGTTAATTTTGTAGCAACCAAAATTTTCAATCATTAATATCTTAAAAAAAATAATATTGGTTACTAGTTTTTTTGAGATTAAATATTTCAGACAGAAATATGTTGAAAAATATGTTCATGACATAATTATTTATTATTAATATTTAAGGGACTATAATTTCATTAAAACAAAACATTAGTCATAAAAATATGAGTCACTAATTTTTTACTAAATATTTCAAAAGAAAACAATTATCAACGAAAAATTGGGTCAGCATTTAACAATAAAAATGTTTCCTTACTAATACGTTTAAAATAAAAATATAATAACACAAATTTGTGTGAAGTGACCAAAATTTTAGTATTTAATTGGTTTAAAAATAAATTAACACGACCACAATATTGGTCATTAATATTTTAAGTACCAAAATTTTTAAATATTAATATTTTCAAAACTAAATAATGAGCAATGAAAATATTACTAACTAATTTATTAGTAATTAATTTTTTTATTAATATCTTTAAAACAAAATATTAGTAATAATAATATTGCTCGTTAATTATTAGTGGTCAATACTTTCATTATTAAGATGTTTAAAAAAATAAATGACAGCAAAAATATTTTAGTCACTAAAATATTCAACACAAAATAACAAAAATTAGTTACTAATTATTGAACAACCAGAACCCCTAATTTGTTTGAAACAAAATGTCATTTGTTATTAACTTTTAGCAACAAAAGTGTAACTCATTTAAAACAAAAAAAGTTAACAAAACCAAGTATTAAGTTGTTTAGAACAAAAAAATCAGTAATGATTCAGTCACTAGTATGCAAAAATTGGTCATTAATTATTTAAGGACAAAATTTTTAGTCTCTAATACATTTGAAACAAAATATTAGTGACAACTAATTTGGTCCTTAATTTTTCAACAATCTAAATTTCAATATCCTATTCATTTAATAGAAAATAAAAGTTAACGATCACTACTGTTTTAGTGACCAAAAATATTAACTACTAATATATTAAAAAATTAATATTTAACAATAAAAATTATTACTTTTTAAGTTATCAATTTTTAGTCAATATTATATTAAAAAAAAAAAATATTGGTCCCTAATTTTTTAGTAACCAAAACTTCTAATTTGTTTGAAAAAATTGTTAATAACATAAATATTTTAGTTCATAATACGTTCAAGACAAAACAAAACAAATTGATCTAAGTTATTGATATATTGAAATGAAACAACAATAAAATTGTTCATTAATTATTTAAATCATTAATACATTTAAAAAAATTAATGACAAATATTTTAATTATTATTATTTTAGCGATCAAAATTTTAAGTCTCTAATTCATTAAGATAAAAAGATTACTAACAATAATGTGTTGTATCTAATTTTTTAGCGACAAAAAATATCAATCTCTAAGTAGTTCAAAACTAAATATTTTACTATGGCCATATTGGTTATCGTCTTTTTACTAACAAAAAGTTGTATTAATTAATATCTTTAAAACAAAAACGTTAGTAATGGGTACAAATTTTTTAGTTATTGAAACTTTTGGTCACAAATATGTTTAAAAATTTGATAATGATAAAACTATTCATTGTTAGTTTTTAAATTACCAAAAATTTCAATCACTGAATCTATTATATTCAGCCATGAAAGTATTGATTAATAATTTTATAGTGACCAAATATTTGATCTAATAATATGTTCAAAATATAATATTTAAAGAAAAAAATATCAATAATTATTCAACAATAAAAATGTTTAGTTGCTAATACATTTGAAACAAAAATTCACTACTACGAGAAAACACTTACTACGACGACATCCAACGTCGGTTTTTATGAAGACCGACGTTGTACAAGACGCGATGGCAAACTTGTAATTAAGAAACAATATTTAACGTCGGTTATAACAAAACTGACGTAGTAATGGACAAATAACGTCGGTTAGATAACAGACGACGTTAAATGTTTAAATTTAACGTCGATTATGTATAACCGACGTTGAAATCCCAAAATCAACGTCGGTTCCATGATTTACCCGACGTCGAAAGCATTATCCACGTCGGGTTTTTTAATAACCGACGTCGAATGTCCTAACATACCTAGCCTCCGGAGCGCGCAGCTTGTTCTTCCGCTTCTTCTTCGTGCTCGGTCTCGGTTCCTCTGCTTCTTCTTCGTCATCTGCTACCTCGAGTCCTCAATGTCGTGCGCTGCTACCTCGGTTCTCTCCTTCTTCGTCGTTCGTTGTTTGACGTGGTAACGCCGCCCCTCGCCGCGCTCTTACACGGCTTTGCACCGCCGTTGTTGCCGTGTGTGTGGTACCCCTCGTTTCCCTAAGGAAACCGCTTCTCATCAGGTTAGATTAAGCTGATTAAGTTGTATGGATGATTTACAACATGCATTTAACATAAATATAGATTATTTAGAGCATTTCCTGCATATGAACATTGGAAAGATGATGAATGATTTTGTATGGTTTGATTTGATCTAGGTTCCTTTAGGCTTTTGGAAGTTTGTTTTCGGTTTCGAACTGGTATATACTAATGTAGATGTACACGTTTTATTTTCCCATTCTTTACGTGGGAAATCAGATGTAGACGTTTTTTTTTGTATTGTTTTGCTAAACCTTTTCTAATAAACCTTGAATATCTAGGCAAACCCTTTTGTGTAGTTAGATGGATCGAACTTGGGTCAATGCAAGTCGCATGTCAGAAGAGTATGAGAATGGAGTTGACTCCTTTTTGAAATTTGCTGAAAAAAATGCTCCCAAAATGAATGGAAAAATCTATTGCCCATGCGTTAATTGTGTAAATGGCAGAGTACAAGAGATGGACACAACGCGGGAACATCTTATTTACGATGATGAAGAATTACACCATATGGACATGACACGGTGAAGTGGTTGATATTCCAACAGTATCACAAACTATTGAGGATGATGTAACCTGCGAAGATCGAATAGAGGACATGCTTTGTGATGTGGGTCAAGAGAGCTTTCTTGAAGCACATGCATCTATATATGATACATTGAAGACCGATTCAGAGACACCTTTGTATCCCGGATGTACAACTTTCACACGGTTGTCATCTGTGTTAAGATTGGTCAATCTAAAAGCAAAATTTGGTTGGAGTGATACAAGTTTTAATGAATTACTCCAACTTTTGAAGGAGATGCTCCCAGACAATAACACATTGCCGGACCGTATGTATGAAGCGAAGAAAATACTTTGTCCGATGGGTTTAGAATATAGGAAGATACATGCTTGCCCTAATGATTGTGTGTTATACAGGAAAGAATTCTCATCTTTAGACCAATGTCCAACATGTGGTGTATCACGTTACAAAGCGAAGGATGGTGATGATTGTAGTCAGGAGAGTGGTAAAAAACGTCCTCCTGCAAAATTTTTATGGTATCTTCCAATAATTCCAAGATTTAGGCGGTTGTACGCTCACGAAGATGTTAAAAATTTAATTTGGCATTCAAAGAGAAAAACATGTGATGGGCAAATGCGACATCCATCTGACTCTCCCCAATGGAAGAATTTTGACCGTCTATTTCCAAGTTTTGGTAGTGATGCAAGAAACCTTAGACTTGGATTAGCAACAGATGGGATGAATCCTTTTGGAAATTTAAGTAGTAACCATAGTTCATGGCCCGTTTTATTGATGATTTACAATCTTCCACCATGGTTATGCATGAAGCGCAAATATGTCATGTTGTGTATGATGATTTCAGGTCCAAGATAGTCAGGAAATGACATAGATGTGTATTTGAGTCCTTTGATAGAAGACTTAACATTATTATGGGAGGAAGGAGTAGATGCATTTGATGGGTATCAGCAGCAGAAGTTCAAGTTGCATGCAATGTTATTTTGTACTATTAATGACTTCCCTGCCTATGGAAACTTGAGTGGGTATAGTGTGAAGGGGCATTATGCTTGTCCTATTTGTGAAGAAGAGACCATTTATCTACAATTGAAACATGGAAAGAAGACATTTTATAACAGGCACAGAAAATTTCTCTCGCATGACCATCCATACCGTAGACTGAAGAAAGTTTTTAATGGCATACATGAGGATGAAATTGCCAGAGAACCATTGGCTGGTTTACAAGTTTACGATCGAGTGAAGAACGTAAGCATTACATTTGGAAAGACCCAAAAAAGGTCTTCTAACAAGAACATGTGGAAGAAGAGATCAATTTTCTTTGATCTTCCATATTGGAGCCATTTAGAAGTACGACATTGTATTGATGTTATGCATGTGGAGAAGAATGTATGTGATAGTCTCATTGGCACATTGTTAAACATTCAAGGAAAGTCAAAGGATGGGATCAAAGCACGTCAAGACCTTTGTGAGATGGGAATACATTCTGAATTACATCCAAGGCCTGAAGGCAATAGAACATATCTACCACCAGCATGTCACACCTTGTCAAAGAAGGAGAAACGTAGTTTATGTCATTGTCTTGAAAGTATTAAAGTGCCACAAGGATACTCTTCAAATATTAAGAGTCTTGTATCCATGAAAGATCTGAAGTTAATTGGATTAAAGTCCCATGATTGTCACGTTTTGATGCAACAGTTGTTACCCGTGGCTATACGTAACATATTGCCTAAGAATGTTAGACATGCCATTATGCGACTATGTTTTTTCTTCAATTTTATTTGTGCCAAGGTTATCGATGAAAAATCACTAGATGAGTTGGAAAATGAGGCTATGGTTGTGCTATGTCAATTGGAGATGTATTTTCCTCCATCATTCTTTGATATAATGATTCACTTAATAGTTCATGTTGTGAGGGAGATACGAATTTGTGGGCCGGTTTATTTGAGGTGGATGTACCCAATTGAGCGATACATGAAAATCTTCAAAGGGTATTCTAAAAATCCATACAGACCTGAAGCTTCAATTGTTGAGCGGTATATTGCAGAAGAAACCATAGAATTTTGTACAAATTACTTGGCAAGAGTCGTACCTGTGGGTGTACCTAGAAATCATCATGATGATAGGCTAAATGGTAAGGGAACTCGTGGTATTAGAATTCAAACAAAAGATCATGTAGAGTTGAACACCGCCCACTTGTATATTTTGAACAATACAGAAGAGGTTATTCCTTACATAGATGCGCATAAAGCCATGTTAAAGGACCTAAACCCCAAAATGGGTGAAAGGTGGTTGAAGAAAGAGCATAACAACAACTTTATCAATTGGTTTCAAAACAAAATATTTTCAAGTGACAATGCCTCTGATACACTGAAATGGCTAGCACATGGTCCTAGATATAATGTTATAACTTGGCAAGGGTATGACATTAACAAATACTCATTCTATACGAAGGCACAAGATGACAAAAGTATGGTCCAGAATAGTGGAGTATCTATTGAGGCAACATCTATGCACTTTTCTAGTGCAAAGGACAAAAACCCCATCATGACATCAATTAGTTACTTTGGAGTCATTGAGGAGATTTGGGAGGTCGACTATACTAAATTCAAAGTGCCTTTATTTAAATGTAAATGGGTTGATAGCAATACTGGTGTCCAAAGAGACCAAATGGGATTTACTTTGATTGATATAAACAAGATTGGTCATAAGGAAGAACCCTTCATAATGGCATACCAGGCAAAACAAGTGTTTTATGTCACTGATCCATCAAATGGTAGGTGGTCAGTTGTCCTCAAAGGAAAAATGATTGATGTCACAAATGAGAATGGAGAAGAATTAGATGATTTTATTAACATTCAAAATTCACCACGGTTGCCTATTGCTATATCCCAATTGGAAGAGGACTTTGTTCATGCTACTCGCACCGACCATGATGAAGGCATATGGGAAAATATTAATACAATCTAAGTTATGTTTCTATTTATTTATTTATTTTTTTAGCATGTAATTGAGGAGACTTTGCATGTGTATTGATATAATTGTATGTTTTTTTCATTACAGGTAAATGGCATGTCCTCCACCATCTCCTCCACCATCTCCACCACCATCTCCTCAGGCATATGGAAAGACATTTTTCAGTAAGAGGAGTCGACAATCTACACGGTTGAAAGACTTGACCGTTAGACACATATCTGGCCAGAAGTTATCTGTGTCTGTTGATCCTAGGACTGGGAAGGTGTCAGGTCCCTTTAGTACCCAATTTAGTAGCTACTTGGGTACACTAGCTAGAGAGAAGGTATTTATTCTATTTGAAAGTGAATTTCATTTCAAATATATTGCTGATACTTATGTTGTTTATGTTGTGTAAATATCTATTCTCCATCCTAGTTGGGATCATGTGGAGGAAACTGTGAAGAACTTGTTATGTCAAGATCTTCTTGTAAGTATGTGTATTTAGTTGTTTATACATTATTATCAATTGGTTAACTAAAACTTGTTTCCTACTGTAGGAACACTTTGATATAGTCAATTCTGAGGATGTGAGGAGGAAGATAATGACAGCCATAG
The DNA here is from genome assembly GCA_963425845.1 of Sphenostylis stenocarpa. NCBI lineage: Eukaryota > Viridiplantae > Streptophyta > Magnoliopsida > Fabales > Fabaceae > Sphenostylis > Sphenostylis stenocarpa. The sequence continues at coordinate 7,263,913 of OY731406.1, read as the reverse complement.
CAAAAATGTGGAGACAGTTCAAGTCCACATTGACCACTAAATGGGTGTATGCTGAGGACAAAGTTAGGAAGGGATTAACCCCTTGCCAAAGATATGACATAGATGAGGACACTTGGAAGAAGTTTGTACATAGTAGGACTGGTTCAGAGTGGGAGGTAATGTTAATTGCTTAATTGACTTGAACATTTTATAATGAGTTGTGTATCTAATATTGTGTTCAATTATGTTGCAGGAAAGAAGACAAAAAGCAAAAGACATTCAGAGCAAGAATGTCGCCCCCCACCTTCTGTCTCGTGGTGGGTACGACTTATTGACAAAGAAGATGATGGAGGAGAAGATGAGACTTCGACAGTCGGAGTTAGCCTCTTCTCGGTTTAAGCGAAGAGCAGATTCCTCCACCATCTCCTCCAAAACGTCACCGAAGTGGAAGAGGGCTCGTACAAAGCCTTCCGGTGACATGACATCGCAGGAAGCCCGAGAAATTGCTGCTTGGATTGTAAGTAAAAGAAGTTAATTTATTTTGAATTAGTTATATGTAACATGTTCATTAATAAAATTAACTTTTATAATGTAGGATGCCTTGGAGGAGCAGTGTACACAGGGAACTTTCATCTCTTTTGGTCGTCGGGATATCTTGACCACTCGCTATTGGACGACCGGAACATCCAGGTCGTGTTCGAGCTGTTGGCCAAGGTGTGGGTGTCCGACGGTATTTTGGACCACCATCACAAGATATCCGCACCTCCACATCCCCGAGCCAAGAAGATATTGTCGCCTTGGAGATGGCTCTCACGAGAAATTGACACCGACCATCGGGGCAAAATTGGAGGAAGAGTTGACTCCCGCCATCGCCGCACGACTTGAGGAGACCATCACCGCACGTGTGCAGGAGCAGCTTCTACGTATGACCTCCATGGGTACTTCATTTGCCGATGCTCGTCCTCCATCGAGTGCATTTTCAACCACAAATTGGTACTTGACTTGTGTTTCTAAAATCTTAGTCCTTATTGGAATTTATCGTATTTGTAGGTCCAAGAGTTAGCACAAAGGGCAATTGTGCTAAAGCCACTACCGAGGTCACACCTGAGGTGGCATCTATTCATCCTGAATCCACAAAGGATGATCGATATGGCTTGTGGGTTGAGGTAGATGAAGGTCTAAGACTAGTGTCCCATGGATCAGTTCATGAAGGGGCTTCAACCATCCACAATGTGCCTTTGGATCCTAACTTGGTCAAAGTAGTGGTTGAAAAGGTGGTTGACGCTGAGGCTAGTGTCCCTATCCCCACTGAAGAGGTGCAGACAGTGGGCCAAGCCCTTCAGACCTTCATTACTTGGCCCCGACATTTAGTTAGGTCAATCATGGCAAAGGTATGTATATGTATGATTATAATACATCTAACACATAAATAAATTGATTTATTGTTTATGATTATAAAATATGTAGGATGTTCAGCAGCCAAAAGACTTGGGTAAAGCTATTACCACTCCTTCTGGATCTAAGAAGAAGACACCAGTTGTGGAGACTTCTCCAAATCCAATTTTTGATCTCTTGTCTCTTTCCCCACAATTGTATATGCAGTCATTCCAAGTTCCATGGGATTGTACATTATTTGGGATGGCTTCTAGCAATATCCCCCTATACATTTCCCACACTGATGCCCTGGAGATTGGGATGGACAATCAATGTCTAAATATAACTGTTTTACAATTTTGGACATTGTAAGTTCATATTTTTCATGACTCTTTTCATTTTAGTAAATATATAAGCTATAAGTTCACTTAAATTGGCATATTTTAGGATGATGCACGAAATGATAGTGGAGCAGGGCATTGGTCATGTGTATGGATTCTTCGAGCCTCAATCCATACAAAAGTCTGGGAATAAGCGTGATCAAATTCTCGCTTACATGCGAATTGGATCACCGATTCTAAAAGAGATATTTACCTTGGAGCATACCATCATTCGTAAGTTATCCCAGTCTCTTCCGGTTTTACACAAGTTTTTTTAATAGATTCTAATCATGTGTATATACGTAAACCACCTGGCAGCTATTAGTTATTTGTCCAAAGCAGAATCTTGTGTGTTGGTTCTGCTCATTGGGAAAGAAACCTGACATGGAGCTAAAAAATATTGTAAACGAGTAAGTATTTCTTATATTATGTCTAAACATCTTGATTATTCTATTTCTAACCCCCTTCTTTTCAATATATAGTGCTCTAAAGGTTTGTAGTACATTAGGTGGAAAACACACAAGTAAAAGCACAACTCCAAATTGGAATTTTATCAAAGTAAGTAACCTTTATATATATTATACTATCTATTAATTTATGTTCAAATTTAATAGTTATTTTTAACATATTTAGTCATTTTTAGTGTAACAAACAAAATGGAGGATACGAGTGCGGCTACTATGTAATGTATTGGATGTGGCTCATCATTTTGGGTAGCATTCAGGATAGTTGGAATGAGGTAAGTTGACATTTGCTATTATATTCAATTCCTTTATTTTTATTGCTTAGGGTTTACCATTCTATTATTGTGAACTTCTTACAGACATTTAAAGATATATAACCTTTGCCTATGGATACTATAGACATGGTTAGAAACAAATGGGAAAAAAAAGTTTGTACAAGTAGTTAGGAATAGGATTGATTGATAATTTTTTGTGTATTTTGTACATAATTTGGCTGATTTTGACATATATATCTATCATTTTATATATAGTGATTAGCTGAAATAAATATACTGTCTGGACTCGAGATTATAGCGAGTCGTAGTATCTGTTGGTGGCACTAAAAGCAGACCAACATTTAGAAAAAAAGGGATATTCTACGTCGGTTGTTGCATTAACCGACGTTGTAACGAATATACAACGTCGGTTATGGCATTAAACGACGTAGTATATTCGTTACAACGTCGGTTAATGCAATAACCGACGTTGTATATATAACTTTCAACGTCGGTTAGTTCAATAACCGATATAGAATTTACTAATTTCTACGACGGACATTTGGTTAACCGACGTAAATATATAACACTTTCAACGTCGGGTATTCTGAACCGACGTAGAATCCTTTGACATTCAACGACGTCATTGGAACCGACGTTGAATGCCTTCCACACCCGACGTTGAATGATCATTCTGTAGTAGTGATTTAGTGATATTTTGTCATTTTATAGTGATAAAATTTGTAGTCTCTAAATAACTTTAAAAAAAATGTTAACCATTAAAATATCTTAGTGACCAAAAATTTCAAAATATGTTTAGAAATAAGTTGTTGAAAAAAGAAATATTGGTCACTAACTTTTTAGTGACCATAAGAAATCACTTAAGTTTAAAACAAAAGCATAAACAATGATAAATTTGGCTACTATTTTTTGGCCCAAAACTCTCAATCACTAACATGTTTAAAAAATAAAAAAAAGTCGGCGACAGAAAATATTTCAATATCTTAAATACAAAAAGTTGGTCACAAATTATTTAGCAACCACAAATCCCATGAAACAAAATATTGTTTGTAACAAAAGCTTTAGTCTTTAATTTTAGCAACGGAAAAATTTCAATCCTTAAATCATTTAAAAAAAAGTTAGCTTTTAGTCATCATAATTGTTTTACGAAAACACAAACATTAATGATAATAATATTAATCGTTTATTTTAATAACAAAAACATTCAATCACTAAAATATTTTAAAAATTGTATTAGTAAAGAAAATGTTTTAGTCTTTAATATATTTAAAACAAAATAACATTGGGCACTGATTATTTGACATCTATTTTTTTTTTAAGTCCTCAAAGCAAAATATTAGTGACAATAGTTAATTTGTTAGAGATTAAAGTTTCCAATCTTTAATTCATTAAAAAAAATATAGTAATGATAATATTCGTTACTAATTCAACAATATAAAATTTTAAATATAAAATATCAATCCCTAATATGTTAATAGTTTATTGCTAACTTTTTAGCGACTAAAGCTGTCAGTCACTATTATACTTGAAACAAAATATTTAACATCGAAAATATTGCTATTTAGATTAATTTTTTAGTGACCAAATATTTCAATCACTAAACATTGATACTTAAAATTCAAAAAATCATATTATCTCAATTTTAAAATTTAAATATTTTAATTTCAAAGAATCGAAAATGAACTAAACACATAATAATTAATTATTAATTTTTCAACATTTGCTTTATTATTGTTTAAATCATTTCTTCATATTATATATCAATCTTAGGCCTTGGTAAGTGCAATGAAAAATATATATCATAAACAATAGAGAATTAGCTCGCTTTTACTTAATATTAAGGCATATTCTCTGTTATTTATTGTGTCTTAATATTTTGATTAACGTTAGAGAAAAATTACCTTCGTATGTATTGTTTTGTTTAAGGGATACTGCCTAAGCTTTCAACCTTTTTGTTCAAATTTATTAATCAGATTGTGAATTAAATTTAACTAATTAACCACACAAGTTTGTAAGAGATATAACAATAATAACAAAATTTAATTTATTTATTTTTAGACGTAAATTTCAACAAATAATTATTTTTCACTTATCTTTATATCGATTGAATATATCGAAAGAGATAAATATAAAAATATTAAATTATAATTTTTTCTTATTTATAAATTATTAAATTTTTTATATTTTTATTTCATATAAAATTTCAGTTTACACATATCTCTCCCAAAACTAAACAGTTATTTAAATAGTGAAAGTTATCCAAGCGAATGGGATGACGCAGAAAACAAAGAATGACAAAAATTTGTTTGAAGTTTGGGAGGAAAGAGGAAAAATAATGAGTAGAGGTTGGATATTTACGAGGTGTCCTTCTCAGTTATTGGAACACGTGGCACTACAACGTAGTATTCAACACCACACACCATCATCGTAATAAATATTTGTGGAGGTTAACACAGTGATGTTTAGTGTTGACTTTGTAGTGACACGTTTCAATATTTAGTGTGAAAAATATTAAATAGATATTATTATTGATTGCGAAGCATGCTATGATAATATCTTCCTTTCTATATACTTTGCTTTCAAAACAAATAATTTATAGTAACAAATTAAAGAGTAATTTGACATACTAAAAATAAGAATTTATGTAATTTTTAAATTAAAATATAATGAAACACGAGTCAATAATAAAAAAAGTATAACATGATTTTTAATCTAAAATCTTAAAAAATAAGATTATAATTTTTTCACGCTCGTATATTATTCATTCTTATTTATTTTTATTAAATATGAGATTTCAAACTCATATCATACTTAAATTCTCAAATTTTATTATAATAATGCTGTTTTACGTGATAAATGTTTGCCTAATAACACCGTCGGGTTGATTGTATCTATGAAATTTAAAATTGTGTTGATTTTCAAATTATTAAATTGGTTAATATACTCATTCAAAATTTATTTTAGTGATTTAATCGTGATTGAGTTTGGATTTAACTGAGATTAATCAAATAATTATAATAATTTAAATTATAATATCATCATTTTATGGTATTGAAAACTAAAATAAAACATCAATGCATCAGTTTCAATATTTAAAATACATGTACAAAATTTAAATAAAATATATTATTATATTTATATTTAAATATAAAAATTTATTATTAATAATAAGTTTATATAAAATAAAAAATGATAAATATTTTTTAAGAAAAAACTAAACATGATGCATTAAATCGATTTTGATTAGTTTTTGAATTTTTTAGCAGTGTTTTTTAAACTGATTTTATATTTTTTTAATCATTATTTAACTGATTTACTGACCGACCAGTTTAATTTTTTTAAATTACAAAATATTATTAAAATTAGCAATTTTATAATGTGTAACAATATATAATTTAGATGATAATATAAAAATATTTATATTTATTATCAATTTTTCAATGTTAATAACATTATTGGAGGTTTATTTATCCTATTAATTTAATAAGGAGATATAAATATTTATATATAAAATTAAAAACCAACAAGTATTGCATTATTTTTTTTTTCTATTTTCTTGTCAAAGAAAGTAAAAATAAAAACACAAATAAAATAACGAACGAAGAAAAATAGAAGAAATGATATTTTTATGGTTTATGGAAATGTTATTTATTTTTAATAAAACATTAAATTGTTAAGTATTTACACTCCTTGTGGTATTTTCAGTCACTTATGTCTTATACCTTTCTTATTCCCATTTAGAAAAAAAAACATGTATTTGTAATTATAGAACGCTGAAAAATAAATCTATATTTTACTTGTATAAATATATACACATACTAACACTTTTATTAAATAATATTAAATAAACAGAATATGTAATAATATATTTTCATTAATTTTATAAATTATTTAATAAAAAATAAAATTTAAATCATAATAATATATTTATGAGTATTTATTTAGAAATAGGTGACAAAAATATATAAGTGATGATTGAAGAAGATAAAAAGTGGAGTTATATATGAAGAAGGAAAGACATCACATTGTAAAGAGATCCATGTCTCCAATTGGAGCATGATTATGAATTACTTTAATTATTTCACTCTCCAATGTAAGAAGGGAAGAACAAAATCTGACAAAAGTCCCAACAAGTTTATCATGAGACTAACACCAACAACATTACATATATACCCACCCCACACACCCCCACACTCTCAACCAAGAGAGGAAGGACAGCATAACAGAGACAGACATGCCCCATTAAAATGAACAGAACACATTAACACAACAACAATTGCCATCAAAGAAAGAACCTTTTGCTTTTTTTCCTCTCTCTCTCTCTCTCTCTCCCAAAAGGACCGATTCTCTCTCCATCTCTGTCTTTTTATCTTTCGTTTTTAAGAGATCCTGCTTTTGCTTCTTCTTCTCCTTGTTCGAGTTCTTCTTTCGAGTCACTCACTCCCTGTGCTGGTGAGATGGGTATGTCATGGCTGTGCTGCTGAGAATGGCTCAGCCTCACAATGGCAACACCAACAACACTGTTAGCCAGAATTTGGTCCTTCATGACTTTCTGGGCATGAAGCCCGCCGCCGATTCTCCCAAAACCACCGATATAAGGTTGTCGGAACCGTCGGCCTCCGCCTCCTCTGCTGGTGGACGTGGCCCTTTCTCTGCCACCTCCGACATCGCTTCCGGTGAGGGTTATTTTGTCCTTTCTCTTTTCAGCTTTTGCAATCAAAGGTGAAAAATTTTAAATAAAAAAAATTCAGGGGCATACTTAGGACATTACCCTTTGCCTAAAAACCCTGCTTTTGTTAGCATGGAATCTCATCTTTCACTGATGTTCTCTACCATCTCTTTCTTTTGGTGGGGTACCTTTCTGATGGATGATTAGGTTGGTATGGTCAGTGTTGGGTCAGTTTACTTCACTTGGTTTTACTTAATTCCCCCCCATTTCGACCTTTTGTTTCTTCTTCTGTAATGTCTTTTAACATTTTACAAGCCAGTGTGTTTAATTTTTTTTCCTGGTATGTGAATATGTTCTCTAATGTCAGGGGGTTTCAGCATGGTGTTAGATTTGACTATTGGATTCTCTCTTCTTAAGTATAATTTCGTGTACTAAGTGGGAGAATTGAATTCATGCTGAAAATTTCTGATGTGTTCAGTAGAAAACTTTGTTACGTTCTGTCAACTTCTGTGCATTGGGCCACAATTATGATATGGGGTTTTAGGTATTTATGGAAATTATTGTTATTGTATTGTTTCGATTTTTTTTCTTTTCTTGGCTTTTTCATCTATAAATGGACATTCTAACTCATTTTTTTAATTGTAGTTGAAAATGCAAATTACTTATGGAAATTTCTATTATTTTTCAAGGGTTTTCATCATAAATGTAATGTTTTTCCTGTCGTCAATTTGTTAGAGAAACATGTAGGAAATCATCTTGAGGGAGTTCCTTTCTATGCCCCGAGGAGTGATTTTTCTGGTACTGAGATCAGTAACAGATTAGTGGGAAGCAAGAGAAGTAATTCTGATTCCGCTTTTACGGGTTCCTCCAGAGATGCCTTCCAAATGGTCCCTGATTCCTTTCAAAATTCACATTTGATGAAGGTTGCTTTGAGCTATTGCTTAATTATTCTTCTCCAATGTTCTCAATGTTCAAAAAGGAAAAAAGAAAACTTTTGCTTTTGTCTTCTTTGGTTTGACATCTTGAGTTCTGATTTTACACAGGTCCTCCGGAATGCAGCTGGAGGCGATAGGTCTAGAAGGCCTAATGATGATGAAGTGTTACTTGGTATGCAGTCAATGAAGCCATCTTCTTCACAGATATTTCAGCCTCCCAGCAGCACTAAGATTGATGCCAATAAATGGGAACGATCTATTCTCATGAATGTTGGCCCTTCCATGCAGCATCCACCACGTGGAGGGCAATTGGCACCTTTTGTGCACCAAATGGCCTCAAGCAAGATTAGGGATATTAATGCTGGCCCTTCATTCATCTCTCAGTCAGCTGCTGATGAAGGATCTAGAACTGGAATCAAGGGCCCTGGAATTTTAAGCTCTATAAACGCAGCTAGTACAGGCACTGAGAAAACTCCATCTGCAGTGATGCTTGGTGGCAGCAGGTCAAAGCCTGGAACTAATATAATAGAATCATCCACACCTCCAAGGTAAAAATTGCTTATGAATACAGTTGCTCAATTCCCCTTGGTTCTTTATATTTTTTGCTCCCTTTACATTTGACAAGGGAAAAGTTCCTTGACTTTTCAATTTGGTCTTGACAGCAGTCAACACGTGCTAACTTCTGCCAGCCGCCAGATGACTATTTTTTATGGAGGCCAAGCTCATGTTTTTGATGATGTCCATCCTCATAAGGTCTGATCTCTGATTGTTAATCATGCCATATTTTGTATATTGCATTTAGTGTAACAACAGTGACAATAGTCTTATTCTTATGCCACTAGGTGAAATCACTACATAGATTACACGATACCATTGGTTCATTTAAAAACCAAATTCTTAAGAATATCTTCATTAGCTTGCCCAACATTTTGCAATATTGGTTTGATCAGCAAATACTTTAATTTACTCATCTCCAATTTTTATCTCCAAGTCATTTTCTTCTTGTTTATTGCTAAAGTCATAATGCATATACCCTGTCCCACACTTTCTCAAGTGAAAGCCTTTTTATTCCAATGTCTGTTTCCAAAGTTCAAGTTTAGAGTTAGCTTTTTCCTTTGAATCCTCTGTCAAAACTAATGCATTTAGTGATGTGTAAGGCCTGAAATTATTTGCATTTGTTAATCATCATTTCTGCCCTGAAATTTAATTTGTGATTATTTTAAGGGTAAATATAAAACTATTCACATCACTTTGCCTAATAGCTTAACCTTTTGGGAGTGTTGGTTCATGATGTGATATTAGAGCCTCTATGATTTAGTGGTTTATAGTCCGATCCTTGTTTTCCTCACTCTTCAAATAAAAAATTGACTTTCAGCACAAGCTTGGTAGGTTTGTGCATAATGCTAGCTCAAAGGGCTCTTGTGGGGTGTGTGTTAGATATGTGATGTAAAACCGTTCATCTGTCTTCAGAGTTAATAGTTTAAGCTTTTGGGATGAGTTGAGAATCACTGGTAGTAAGAGTATGGAGACCGTATTTTCTTCAAAGCCATATAATATGACAGTTAAATTTTAAGTGCTATTAGAACTTTTACTATCATTCTGGTTTAGCTGAAAAACATGTATTGATATTTAGAGTTGATTTCCATACCACACATGTATTGTACTTTCTGCAAACTTATTTACCTTGTCACTGCACTATCTGGTGTTTGTTTTAAACCTATGATTGCTGATGTATAAGACTTGATAGCAGCCAATAACACTGCTGAACCATTTAATATGGCTAAAGTGCTCTGCCACTTTCATAGATTGAAAACTATGGATACATGAGTCCATTTACAGTAATAAATAGAGATTACTGATTTTGTCTTTTGTAAGATATCCAATACACTGCAACTAATATTCCCATTTTCCTTCCGTAACTTAATCCATTTAAATTAAGGATAGTATCTTGATGAGTTTGGAGAAGTCCTAGTTCTTGTCAGTTGGTACACATATGCTTGCTAGGAAAGTTCTACTGATGATCATTCTATCGAAGGAATCTTCTTCCTTGGTTATGCACCATTACTGTTATGACGGTAAAAATGGATCCCGTCAGAAAAAGCCTGCCAAAATGGGCAAGGTCACTTAAAAAAAGATGTGTGATCTAAATTGATCTGGGTCATTTACTATTGGTTTGCATCCTATAAATCTCTCTTTATTTGCAGATATGTTGTTATTAATATTTATGTGATTGCTGACTTCTTGGTTTAAAACTAGTTATTGTTATTGTAAGTGAGTAACTCACTTAATACACGTACTTCTTACTTTCTGTTGTTAGTTAGAATTGATTGGAAATTACAAAATTATGAATGAAGCTCATTGCATAGGAAGTTAGTTCGATAAAATTTTGTGATTTTTAGTAAAATTTAACCAATGATAGAGATTTTATTGCTAGCATCTGTCATGTAGGTGTACACCCTTGATTTAGAACTAGTTTTACGAGATACTTCAATTCAAAAGGATAGACACATCCACAAAGAGACATCTGCTGGAAGTCCTTTGAATTGATGAATGTCTTGCTTGACACTGCTTATCATTTCTGAACTGTTGGTTATTTTTTTGCAATGAATGTATTGTTGTGATACATGTTGGAGAACCAAAAGTTAGAATAGGTTCATCACACGGGATTTGATGAATTGAGATTGGGCGGGTGACACACACACAACACAATGTGACCTGTTGATTCAAGCCCGCATTTTTAAATTGGAATAAGCTGGGTTGATTTGGTTTGTCCGGCCTGTGTGCCGCCTAATCAAGATATTGAGGATATGTTGTGCCTTAATTCTAACGTGGTTTGCTTTTAGAGGCCTACAATAAAGCCTTTAATTGTTTTAACAACATTGCACTGATTATACCTTACACTATGTGGAAAATTGGAAATCTGTTTTCATGGTTTCTCCTGTTATTTTTCCAGGTTGCTGTCAAGTTTGTATAGTTGCTAGGTTTGAATATTAAGTATGAGCAAGCTATATGATGCTTGCGCAAGTTTTCAAAAGCACGTAGGTTGGCTTGGCCTTCAAAGCCTCCTAAATCATAGACTATCTTTTACTTTTCACTCTGTTGGGTCATTTCACATATCTGAAACTTGTATGCATGCAAAATAAGCAGTATGGTTTTGTGTTTTATCATAACTTCATGCAGGCAGATGTTATAATGGATTTGGCTGGGTCAAATGGTGGATCTTGGTCGACTGCATTCTTGCCTAAATCTGCTGCAAAAATGTTTAATGATGGTAACATGCACAGTGGAGAAAATGAAACAGGTGCAGGGAATAATTTGGCATTCCCACAGGAGCTTCATGGGAAATTGTCTATTACTGGAAGTTCTAGCCATGCCATGGGGCCTGGTGATCGAGTAACTACTCCTGCAGGTAATCTTCAAGCACAGTACTTTGTATGACTAGGCTACATTCTTTTTTCATATGATAGCTCCCACAATGTTGTTTACACAAATAAAAGATACTTTACATTGTTACCCATGACAATAGGAGAATACTGAACCTTCCCTTGACCTTATTAACCGTGCTTTCTAAATTCAGTAGACCAATACAATATGTGGACCACTCTATAACAACTCATCTTTTGAACTATTGAATTTGTTACTGATTGACATTACTGAATATCTGGTCATAGGGGCACATCAAGGTAGCATTTTCGCTAAAGATACAAGAAATCCAGTTCAACCACCTGATCCCAGTTCTGAAGACAAAAGAGGACAGTGAGAGTTTGAGACCCAAAGGTTGTGTTCTAATTTATTGGATGGCTTGGCAGTTTTTCTTATCCTTATTCTTGTTGGGGTATCATTCACTTGCTTTTGTTAAATTTTCTTCATATCTTTGAACCCCAATTCGGTCTTTTCCCCCCTTTCCAATGTATTTGGGGAGTAAGAGTAGGATGATTGTTTACCGAAGCTAAATAGACGCACCAAAGATAATTTATGGAGTGCTTTTGATCATTACAATTATCTTTATTTCAAACAATCAACTTATCAGGAGAATTGGCTCTTTCTTAGAAATGGTTTCTTTGATTGCTGAGTCATGCATCCATTTAAATACTATTAAGGATAAAAAAAATTATTTTAATTCGACTATTGATGATTGCAATTACCATCTAGATGAGATATTTCAGTTAGATTTAAACCTCTTTTCATATATTTTTTTTAACTTACACCATCATTAAATCTTTTAAAATCAATGTAAATAAATGCTATAATCAAAATTAAAACCGTGGTTAATAAATTTGAAATTATGATCAAATCACTAATAAATAAGAGATTTTTAATTTAACTCAAACTATAAGAACTTAAACAGAGTAAGTTGAACAAAGTATGGAATAATGAGTAAAGGAAGTATGATTTATCATATAGTATATTGGGCTGAAGTTTTGTTTCAACTATTTGTCTCAACAATTAGTGCAAAAGCACCATTTGAAACTTTTTTACGAGTACTTATTTAATATTATTTACAAACATACTATTTTTTTACTTCCTCACTTTCTCTAAAACTAAAAAAATATTTAAAAAATAGTAACAAATAAAATCTATTATAATTAATGAAAGATCTTCACATTTGTTAATAAAATGTATTTTTTTTAATGTAATTATTCATCTTATAGAATTTTTTTATTAAGGCAGATAATTCAATAACATAATTTAACTAAACATAATTTAATATATATATATATATATTTATTTATTGATTTCTCGTATCTTTAGAAATTTAAACTAAAATAATTTATATATATCCTCTCTTTTAAGTTATTAACACAATTTTTAAGAATAAAATAGTGATAAATAAGAGTTCTAAAATATACCATATTTCGATTATAATCATATTATATAACGTCTCTTATTCTTAGATAAAATTATATATAATATATTTTTTTAATTTGATTAAATACGGGACATTCTAGTTATTAGATGAAATTATATATATAATATATATTTTTTTAATTTGGTTAAACACAATAAACCTAATTTAACCTTATCAGATTGGATTATACATTAAATTTGAGATCTAACAGAATTCATTTCATAAAAAAATTAAATTAAATATTATTAATTATTATTTAATATATTTAATTATTATATCAAATAAATAAATATTTTTAAAATATTAAATTATTTAAATATTAAGTAATATAGTCTATTTTTTTTTCAAACTCATAACTCGATTGACTAATTTCACTTCAACCTGAATTAAATTAAATTCAGTAAAAATAAAATAGAAAAACTAAGTCCAATCCATTTTCTGTTTTTTATTAAATAACGTTATGAATGTGGTCTAGATCCAATTAAATCCCTCAGACTCAACTCACTATCCAAACATTATGTTAAATTATGTATACAAGTTACAGAGTTAATCTTAGAAATTGCATATATATGAAATGGTTGCAATGCAGACGGTGGCATGTGACGTGTGTCAAGTTTCTTGCTCCTAGTTCTTAGATTTATTTTACTTCATCCAGAATGAAATTGAATTTTTGTCTGCACAGCACAGACAATGATTTTAAGTTCAATGAACACATGTATGGTTTGTCTAGTTTGTCTGTCTCCAAATATTCTGTGTAAAATGAAGAATTTCATTAAAATGTTATATATGGTTTGCAACTTGTACGTGAGTTGACATCATTTCCGAAAGATTGCATCATCTCTATTCTTAATATAAAACAATCCAAATATGGTTCAAAGTTGTTCATATCCTTACTTATCTTATAAGCTGTCCTTTTAGGATCATTCCAACATCTTTCTAATATTTTACAATTTTTGTTTTTGAAAGTAATTGCAATTCAGTTTCAAATGAATTTCTCTCCTAACATAATCCATATACTCTGTTAAATTCAATCTTTATTGGTTTCTTTCAAGTATTTAAAGTAAACTTCAGAAGTGAAATCTGATATAGAAACTGTTGATTAAGAAACCAGAAGCATTGAGACTAATTAGTATTAAGGATTCTCATATGAGACTGCTAATTAAAGTTTTAATTTAATTATCACTCTAAATAGCAAAAAGAAAACAAGTAAAAATCTCATTCTCTTTCTCGATCCACACATCAATAGAAAGGGTCGACTTTGAATGGTTGCTGACTGTTACAAGTAGTGTTCATGATGAAAATCAGTGTATATGTGATGAACCTGAACATTGAATGAATCATTTTCTTCTCTCTTTATCATGTAACACATGACATTGACCATAATATTCAACAAGTTTGACTTTCTTTCAGACCTGCATGCCAAACTATTGCCCTTTGCTCAATAATCTTCTCACCCTGTTACTCCTTCTACATGTTTGCCAGCTCAGAGTACAAGAAACTGAAGTAAATAATGGTGCCTCCGTATTATACATACAAGCATTGATTTCCATGTTATCTTTTAAACTTTACCTTCATGTAGTTAATGTAATCGTGTGAATCATCTTTTCTGTTTATTTCTTTGAGGAAAAGGAATCAATCACATACCACACACTTTCATATGCTGTCATCGATAATATAAACAATATACAGAAGATGGGCCACTTGCATAACATGCAAAATTTGTCTCCATCAATAACATCTCTGTCATCTCCTGCAACATATATACTGAATGAGACAGATCCATGCAAAACTTTTTCTTTTCCATCAAAACACTCTTACATTTTCTGTTATTAATTTTAATATTTCAAGAACACCATCACACACATATAAAGTATCCTTTCAGACATTACTTTCAGTATTATTTGAATGATAAGCCGAGAAATTAGAAAGCAAACTACATGCAATTTATTAGAAGATTCTATAACACTTGAAGTTTTCTTCGAAAGATTCTACATATTTGTCAACAATGATATATGCTAAACATATCTATTTCAATTTTTATTTTTATCTTTTATCAAATCGTGTTACTCAACATATTTATATATCATCTCTCTTGGTATAAATGAGGTTTGGAGCGACCACAGAACATTTTCCTTTTCTATCAGGTTATATATATTGACTTCATGTTTTACACGTTGCTCCGTCACTAAGTCTTTTGCGTGTTAGTGTTTGATATAATTTATAATTCAAATTTAGGCAAATGCGATTTTTCTTAGATAATTATACACATGCTGTAGCAATTACTTCCTCAACTTTTTATTATAAAAATCACACAAAAAGTAAATTTCACACAAGAGATAAGCATTGACGGGTTCATTTATTTATTTTGTTTCCCAAGAGGCAATAAACAAGGGAGGGACCGTTCTACGCATTTTTTCGAGTTTTTGAAAAAACAAAATATCTTTCATCTTTTATAACAAGAAAATAAAAATAATAAGTGGATTGGAAAACACAGTCTTCTCATTCTGTACATTGCACAGGAAATGGGACCTTGGTTCGTTCCTTTTTATAATGTTTTTAAGACTTTTAGATGCTTAATACCTCTTCCCAACAACACTTTGTTCCTTCCTTTGTCATTTTCATTCATATTTTCCTAAATACCAAAACTCAACTCAACGCAGTCCAATACCATCCCTCTTCCACCTGTACATTTTAACCTAATCTTCCTTTCTTTTTAATATTCATACATTTCCCCAGAAAATAAATATAATATCCTTTCGTTGTCATCGTCGATTAACCCACGTATATATACTATACAAGATGGAATTTAACTAAAAATATAATATAATTTTTATTTTTTAATCTATTTCTTAAAATATAATTAGTAACTTATTAGTTTTGTTATATAATAAAATAATTTTCACCAACATGAGAAGAAATATTAAACATATTAAATTTATTTTTTTAAGAACAAGAGCCAAACTTGTGTGAACCTCCACTTTGTGGACCTCTATATATCTCTCTCTCTAATCTCAACTCTTTAGCTCAAAGTTTTAGCTTAATAAAGATGAATACTCTCTCAGAAGCCTACAAAACACACCCTCTGAAGCTTGGTGATATCATCCCCTTAGACTTTTCTTCATCACCGAGTTTACCCGATTCCCACGCATGGACCCAACCCAATGATGATGGTGATGAATTCTCATTCAGTGATCCTGCATCATCATCATCCATACCCATCATAGACCTCATGGATCCGAATGCCACCAAACTCATAGCCCTTGCATGTGAGAACTGGGGTGCCTTCCATTTGAAGAATCATGGCATACCCTTAGATGTTATTCAGGGTGTGGAAGAAGAGGTCCAACGCCTCTTCTCTCTCCCTTCTGAACAAAAAATGAAGGCTCTTAGATCCCCTACTGGTGCCACTGGATATGGCATAGCACGGATTGCACCTTTCTTCTCCAAGTGCATGTGGCACGAAGGATTCACCATCATCGGCTCTCCCTCTCACGATGCCAAAAAGATATGGCCTGATGATTATGCACGCTTTTGGTAAGTACAATCACACTTCCATGCAACGTTCACACTAACATGTCTCGACAAACACTTGCTTTCTTAATTTAGGTTTGGCTAGAGATGAAGCCGTTGATTCAAGTTAGTTGAACACAAGTTTGAGTTTTAAACTAAAATACATCTCAAGTGAAAGGTAAAAAAAAAATGCATGACTTGTTATTTTGTCCTTATATATATAAGCAATATTCCAACTACCACATGGCACTCAATAAACTTCCTTGCGAAAACTAAGTTTAGAGGTCGTTTTTTTCTGTAAAACAAAATACTTAAACCGAAGTCTTGAAAACTTAAACTCTGCAAGTAAACTTAACATTGCATGAGATAATAAAGACAAACTCGTAAATCTGCACTATAACATAGAATATATAGAACCAGCCAAGTAGCATATATTTTTTCTGTTGCTATTCGTCACTCAGAATTGATAATATATATAAGTTTTGTCTTATATATTAAGTTCTATATGTCGTGCATGTTACAAACACCGATATATGGACTAATTAATTAACTGTGCAGTGATAGAATGGAGAATTATGAGAAGCAAATGAGGATTATAGCGGAGCGACTAACAGAGATGGTGATGGAGTTGCTGGGGATTTCTGAGGAAAAAAGGAAGTGGGTTGGTGCAAGCGAGGCAAATGGAGCTCTTCAGTTGAATTTCAACCCAAGTTGTCCTGACCCGAACCGAGCCATGGGTTTGGCTCCTCACACTGACACTTCAATCTTCACAATCCTTCAAACTCCATCCACTGGTCTGCAAATCTTCAAGGAAGGAAAAGGGTGGATCCCTGTGAACCCTCACCCTGATGCTCTCATTGTTCACACAGGCGATTTCTTACACATCATATCCAATGCACGCTTCAGCTGCCCGGTTCACCGCGTGATGCTGAATGAGAAGAAACGTTACTCCGTGGCTTATTTCTACTCTCCACCCATGCATTATATGTTGTCTCCCTGCGTGAGTAGTGATCTTAACTCTGTTGCTCGTTTTCGTGACGTGACCGTGGAGGAGTATATTGGGATCAAGTCTCAGAAGTTTGCAGACTCACTGTCTTTCATCAGTACTTGAAATTGTTGTCTCCTCCATTTCTCACTCTTTCTAAGATCGATATGGGGGCTTCGGGTCATCGTGGATTGGATTTCAAAACTTCAATCCAAATTTAATAAAGTTGATTCGATTCGAAATTTACATTTTGTTTTGTTGTTAAATTAATTTAGAGTTTTTGAATCTAATTTAATTTATAGTTTATTTATTTTAATATGAATAAAATTAACTTTAAAATAAAGATTGTATATATAATAAATTAAAAATAACTTTGCTGTTATATTTTTTATTAAATAATTAAGATGTTTTTTAAGATTAAATTATTAATTTTGATGAGAAAAGTAATCATATATTTAGTGACTGATTAATAGTACGATAGTTCTAAAACATAAATATTCAATAATTTTAATTGAAGTATTTTGATTTGTTTATGTATTATTCTTTCTATGTTTAACTATTTTTGTTTATAATTTTTTTATATTGTAGAAATATATATATATATATATA
This sequence comes from Sphenostylis stenocarpa, assembly GCA_963425845.1. Lineage (NCBI taxonomy): Eukaryota > Viridiplantae > Streptophyta > Magnoliopsida > Fabales > Fabaceae > Sphenostylis > Sphenostylis stenocarpa. The sequence continues at coordinate 7,245,884 of OY731406.1, read as the reverse complement.
TATATATATATATATTTATGTGTCTGATTATTTTAAATGTAATGACTTATTATTGATGGTTAAAATTTTGTTATTTTATTTAACACTAGTCTTTAAATGGATTATGATATAATGAAATTCATGTAAGATTATTAAATTATCTAAACCATACATAATATTTAATTAAAAATGTAGAAAAATGGTTAATAAATTGAAAGATACAATCAATCACCAATTAGACAACATGATAAAATGCGATACTAGATTTTCTTTCTCTTTTGTTTGTTGCATTTCAATTGGATATCTAAATTAAATCCATTTTATTTTATTTTATTTTTATGTAGTATATGGAATTAAACAATTATATTATTTTTTAAAAAATAAAACATATACAAAAACATTACTATGTAACATGCAACCCAAAACTAAATTTCGTAATTATATTAAAAATTTGTAACATATATACCATATGGCATTAAGAAGTTTTAAAGTTATTATATACGTCGTAATTTTTTACATCATATACATGTACATTCTTAAAGAATATCATTATAATGGAAAAAAGGGTATTAGTGTAATTTAAGAAAATTGTGGTAACTTATGCAAATTATGATTGATTTTTTAAAATTTACTCTTCAAAATATGCTGAAATATAGCAATTACATTTTTTAAAAGAAATAATTTAATAAATAAAAAAAAGTTATATTGTTTAAGAAAAAGAAGTTTGATTTATAAAATAAAGGTGAGTTTAATTGATTGATTAGTTAGATTAGATTGCAATATAGAGAACTTTAAAGAAAATAGGCTGAATAAACTCAATATATTTACAATTTTGAGCGTTGAACGAGCATGTAAAATACTTTGTAAATTGATACTACGATAAAATAAAATTGGAAGATTCATGCGTATTAATTGTAATGTCATTATCTTTATGATAATTGTGGTTTTGTTATAGTTCCTAAAAGATGTGTATAAAACATTGAATTAAAGGGACTTTGACTGCATACATGTGAAAAGAAACGCAGACGAAAAACCTACATTAACATTAATCATCACACTTTCCAATATGTTATAATGTTTTTTTAATGTAATATGTTTCATATATATATATATATATATATATATATATATATATATATATATAAACTTATAATTAAAATAAAAATATAAAAGAGGAGCAGCATCCATGATAAATAATAATAAAATATTATTATTAAAATAAATTATAATATTTTTATTTAAAATATAATTATTATATAATAACGAGTAAAAAGTGATTTTTGAACCATTTACAAGATAAATAATTAATTCTCTCATAATAAAAAAAATAAATACTAAATATGTTTTTTAATGTAAAAATTTTCTTTTCATATTTTCATGTTTAATTAAATAAATCAAATATTTATTATATATGATTATTATTATTATCTTTTAGGTTGATATTTTTTCAATAGATCAATTCCATATAAATGTGTCATTGCTAGAGTGTCATAACATCTGTTACTTCTTGTTTTGTCTTGGAATATAAGATGAAATTCCTTGTAATATGTGCAAGATATTTTGACTTATAATACATAATAATTTTTTGTTGTACGTATCCGAGTTTCTCTATTAACCTTTTTGATCTAGATAACTTTTTTACATGTTGGGTGACTATTATATACTCAATTTCTATAATAGAGAAACTACAATATTATGTAACTTGAATAACCAAGTTACTATCTCTTGTACAAATGTAAACGTATCAAGATCACCTACAAAATCTAAATAAACATAGTATTTGATAATTAGTTCTGATAATTCAAAACATAATACAACATCTAAGGTTTCTTTGATAAGGATTTCTTAATAACACCAATGCTCTCTACCATCATTTGCCATGAATATACTAACCATTCTCATTATTTATATAATATTTAGTCTTGTATTGATCATCATATCCATAAGACTTCTCACCACCGATGTATATAATACTCGAAATATTTTCTTCATTGTTAGGACTCATACTTGAGGATAACTTACTTAATAGGAAGTGGGGTAGAAACTAACTTACATCCTTACATGTTGAAGTACAGTAAGACTTTTAGTATCAAATGGTCCTTAATCCTTCATATCAAAATTTTTAGCCAAAATGTGTCTTCAATTATTGGATTTGAGCTTTGTTGGGGTCTACTATTAACATGTCATCCATGTACAACGACAAAATGATGAAATCATTCTCATCAAATATATTGTAATAGGTGCAATATATTGAACTGAATCTACTGTAATCAAGAATAATAAAGAAGAATAAAAACTTTTACCAATATTCAGACTCCTGCTTTAGACTTATGAAAATTTGGTTAAGCTATAAACCAAATTTACTTTTTTCTTTAAAGTCTTTCACATCAATCTTCTTTCCATGTTCACTCTAAAAAAATATATTTTCTTATCTATTACTCACAGAAAAGTCTTTCACATCAATATTCTTTCCAAGTTCACTCTAAAAAAATATATTTTCTTTTCTATTACTTACAGAAAATGCTCCTTCACATCGTTAGCATATCCAAGATTTGTCTTTCTTGGATTTTTTATTTAGTTTTTTCTTTAATTTTTGAAACACAAACTTTGTCTTGATGTAATACACTCATAATGTTCTGGATTAATTATCATCACTATACAAAATATCATGTCCCTCTTAAGGATAATATTGACGATTTCAACACATCAGAATAAATTAAGTCCAATATGTTTTTCCTCCTAATAATCACTCTAACAAACTTCAATATATATTGCTTTAAGTCAACAATCTTTCTTGCATGTTGCCATAATGATAGTAAATAAAATTCTTCCTTTCTAGAGAATTTGATCTACCATGATTTTAACTTTTGGTGGAATCATATTTTATTGATCTACCTCACATCATTGTTAAAACCTCTGCTCAGTTCAAACTTTTCATCTTACTTTTTTGCTTGAATTATTCTTCAAGAATAGCTCCAACAATATCCTTAAAGTGTAATGTTCATTAATATTATTATTCGTTATATTGATAAGTTGATCATACGAATTTTATAAGCTATATATGAAATAGAAGTTTCACATATTCATTTTCAACTATATTGAAATTTGCTACTGATAATTTGACAAACAATGTATTCAGATTGTTGATGTGATCCATAATTGATGTTGAACTTACTCATTTGAAGAGTATAAAGTTTTCTATTTAAGAATATTCTTATATAAAATGATTTAACCTCATACAATTTGATAAAGGACTCCCAAATCTCCTTCTTAGTATCTTTCCCCACAATGCTAGACACAAATATACTTGTCAATATTAAGTGCAAATTTAAATTTGCTATAATGTTGTTATTGATTTCATTGCACCTTTGATCTATGATGATCATGAGTCTTTATCCAATTGTATACCTAGCGCTTTATTAAAATTGTCTTCATATACAATTTTCACGATGAGAATTATCCCCATTAAATTTTTATATCTTATATTTTGTTGTCATAATTTTAACTAATTTATGCACCTTTTACTATAAATAATATTATCTACTGGAACAATAACATAAATCATAACTAGTACACTATGTAAGCTTTTAGAAAATAGAAGTAGTTTACAAATAAACATATTTAAATACTATTACTTTTCTTGTTAAAACTTTTCCTAGACATGAGCGGTCACATTACCACAATTTATGTCTAGTAACTAAAAGTATTCTTTTCTAATGTAAAATATTAGATTAACTCCAACAATAAAACATATACTAAGAATTTTATTTAACAGTATTCTAATGACTATATAAATGGAATAATATAATACAACTATGTGACCATATTACTCTGATATCATTGTTAGGAACTAAAATAATAACATAAAAATTCACAACTAAAATAAAATATAAAAAAAATAAAAAATAAAAAATATTGATATTTACTTTTTTTATTATAAAATAAATATAATATTTATCTTATAAATCACTTCATTTTTTTTAAGAAAAATACTGTAAAATACTGTAATTTCTTTCTCTAATAAAATTTTATTATTATGTATTATCAATTTTTTTTTCATATTTTGTTTTAGTTATGAGGTTTAATGTTGTTACTTTTATTCTTAATATTATATATATATATATATATATATATATAAGTATAATAATAATAATAATTAGGTAATTATAATTAATATGAAGGCACCGATCGATGGCATATAACACACTTCTCCAAATGCTGTCAAAATGGGCCACTTACATAACATGCAATATTTGTCGCCATCCATAACATCTCTGTCATCTCCTGCAACTTATAAAAGACAAAATCAATACAAAACTTTTATTTTCCTTTATCGGTGACGAAAACCATCTTACATATGTTAAAAACCATTTCTTTAACTTTTTGTAATAATAACTAACTAAAAAACTTAAAACTATATATTCACTAATATATAATGCACTTTTTATTTTCAATTATAGTTTTCTTGCTTATATATTATCTTTAATGAGAAAATTTGTCTCAAAACCCTACCTTTTTCATGACTATATATACTCCCTTATCTCGACACTGTAATATGCAGTTTCATCATAGTAAAAATGGATACTCTATCTGAAGCCTACAAAGGAATCCCTCTCAACCTTGGTGATATCATCCCCTTAGACTTTTCTTCACCCCCACCAACCTTACCCGATTCCCACGCATGGTTTCAACCTAGTGATGATGATTGCTCATTCGATGATCCTGCATCATCCATGCCCATCATAGACTTCTTGGATCCCAAAGCCACAGAGCTCATAGGGCTTGCATGTGAGAAATGGGGTGCCTTCCAGTTGAAGAATCATGGGATACCCTTAGATGTTATTCAAGGTACTGAAGAAGAAGTCAAACGCCTATTCTCTCTCCCCACTGAACAAAAGTTGAAGGCTCTAAGATCTCCCGGTGGTGCAAGCGGATATGGCAGAGCACGAATTTCACCTTTCTTCCCCAAGTCCATGTGGCACGAAGGATTCACCATCATCGGTTCTTCCGCTCGTGATGTCAAAAAGATATGGCCTGATGACTATGCAAGGTTTTGGTAAGTACAGCTACACTTCCATGCAACCAACTTGGATCCTAACATGGTTTCTTTTTAATAAGTTTTTAGGTTTGAGTACAGATCTAGTTGAAGAGAACTTGAAATATGTTAAGTGTCTGAAATAATAAAATGAAGAAGTTAAATAGAAGTCTTGAAAACTTCAACTCTGCAGTATGCTCAAAGTTGCATGATGAGCTAATAAATTTACACTGCGAGAGAAAGGAAAGTATAGAACCTGTCATTTTTCTGATTCTGTTCTTCTCTCAAAATTGACATTTTAGTAAATATGAAGAAGAAAACAACATTTATTGAGGAATAATGTCTTGCATGTTACAAACACTGTGTAGTGACAGAATGGAGAATTATGAGAAGGAAATGAAGGTTCTAGCGGAGCGACTAACAGAGATGCTGTTCGACATGTTGAAGATTCCTGAGGAAAAAAGGAAGTGGGTTGTTACAAGCGACATAAGTGAAGTTCTTCAGTTGAACTTCTTCCCAAGTTGTCCCGAACCAGACCGAGCTATGGGTTTAGCCCCTCACACAGACACTTCGATCTTAACAATTGTTCAGAGCCCAAGCACTGGTCTCCAACTCTTCAAGGAAGGAAAAGGGTGGATCAATGTGCACCCTCACCCTAACTCTCTCATCGTTCACTTGGGAGATCTCTTACACATCATCTCCAATGGACGCTTCTGCAGCCCTCTTCACCGCGTAACTCTCAACGAGACTCGCAAACGTTACTCTATCGCTTATTTCTACACTCCACCCGTTGATTATGTCCTGTCTCCGTCTCTCTCTGGGGATAATAGCCCTGTTGCTCTTTTTCGTGATGTCACTGTGAAGGAGTATCATGAGATTAGGGCCCAGAAGTTTGGAAACTCATTATCTTTGGTTAGGATTTGAAATATCGTGTCTTTAATGTATTCCTTTAGTTTGTTTAGTTTCATGTCAACTTTTCTACTACCAAGTTTGTAACCACTAGACTGAATTTCGATTTCATTGAATAAGGGTTATGATTATGCAAAGATGATAACTTACTAGCTTAAGGAAAACACATGCTTTATATTAGCATTATTCATTCATTTTTTTTGAATTTTAACCTAATATAATGCACGTAAATCATCCTCTTTTATTTGTTTATTTAAGGCAAAAAAACCAATTCACATATCACACACTTCTACATATTCTGGCAAGCATAACATGCTTACATTAAATAACTACAGAGAAGGACCACTAACATAACATGCAAGATTTGTCCCCATTCAATGCCATCTTTGTCATTTCCTTAACATTAAGACACTCTTGCATTTTCCCTTCCTAATTTTAATATTTTAAGAATGTCATGGCACAGATATCATTTGGACGACAAGACAAATTTTTAGAAAGTAGACATGCAATTTCTTTGAAGATACTAACACTTTAAATTTTCAAAAATATTTATTTGTCTTTATTTATTCAACTCTTGTTAATATATGTATATATTAGATACTCTCAACTATTTTTCATTTTCTTCTTATCACATCATATTATTTTATATATTCGTGCATACAATCTCTGTGTGTGTGTATAGATGAGATGTGGGTGTTCTCAAGATCTTTTCCTTTTCTATCAGAATATTCTATCTAGCCTTATGTTCTACAGGTTTCTCTGCCACTAAGTCTTTGGCATGAAACTGATTCTGTGAATTAATTAATTGAGCGTATAATTCAACCGAAATGTTTTTTGGCATGTACTTAAATTTTTAAGGAAAAAGATATTTTGACACCACTATTCACATATACAACCCTCTAAACAACTGCATTTTATATTATAATAATAATTTTAACTATTTTTTATTTTTATTTAAACTCTTTCATGATTATTATATTAATAAAATGAGTTGTTTTTTGGTTGTTTGTTCTTTCGGTTGTCAAAAGATCATCACCCAATTTTTAATAACCCATTTATTGATCTGCCATTTTTTACATGATTACACATGCTCTAGTCACTAATTTCTCAATATTTTGTTATAACAATCGAACCAGTTTTTACGTGACAAATGCGTGCCCCTTAACCCCACAAAATAAAAAAGCATACAAAAGAGAGTTTATCATTATTTCTAGTTTTTATTTTGTTTGTGCCTTTTGGGGGATGTTGGTCAACGTATGCATTGCTGAAAAAAAAGAAAAACGAAAAGCTTACGGGGAATGAATTTCTACAACCTAAAATAGTATCCCTTATTAAAAAATGACTTCATGCGGCAACACCCATTTTTAGGTATTGTACCTTAATGTTTTTAACCTCTATTGTAGCTTAACATTTATAGATATGATATAAGGTTTAACAAAAAACCCTATAAGATTTTTCCCTCCAGTCAACTAAAAATAATTAGGTAAAGGGATATAAATTTATAAGTGTAAGCAAAAATGGCAAAGTATGTGTTACAAGAGAAGAAAAAGAGGCACCGAGTTACTATTATATTATTAAGAATGATAAGATTATTTTATAATATAAAGGTGATTTTAATTAATTAAAGATTAAAGAAAATGGCGTGAACATTGAACCAGCTTATATACCAGTAATGCAATTGATATCTAAGATAAAAAGTTGGAAGATTCATGCATATTGTAATGCAAAAATGAAGAAGATTCGTGCCCCTTGAGTGCCAACATGTGAAAAGAAACGCAGACGGAAAACCTACAATAGCATTAATCGACACACTTTCCAATTTTCAAACCTGGTTTGTATATTTTCTGAGTGAGTTAAAATGATCTGGAATGAGTTATTTATTTAAAAAGCTTATTACGAATGAAAAATTTATTTAAAAAACTTATTACGAATGAATTATCAGAATAAAATCAAAGAAACATGAAGTTAATGTATTGATCAAAGAGCATTTTTATAAATACCCACTCTACATTTTATATAATCCATCTCTTAATATATTCACAAATCTTACAATATGAACAGACTAGATGTGACGTCTTCCCAGTATACAGTCATTGTGCTTCCCACAACGTGCTATTTTTAATCAAAGCATTGGACAATTGATAATGTATTAATTAATCGGATTTTGTATATCACTAAATTTTGTAAACATTCAATTCTTCTTTTTGCACATCTAAGCCGTAACTCGTTCATAAAATTATAACTCCCAAATGAATGTACAACTTAGACTAAATGTTAAATGTTAAAAGATTTAATATCGCATTATCTAAAAATAAACATTTCTGTTAAAAGTAAAACAGACATTAATCTAAAAAAAACATTTGGTTAATTTTCAAAATTAGAGAATTTTCTAATTTTAAAGAAAAACTTGTAGAAAAATACTAAAAACAAAGAATGCTTTATATTACTTTAAAATAAAATTGCAAATAACAATGAATGAATGTGAATCACCCCAACTGCAACTCAGGTCACGCATCATGTTAGAAATGCATAAATTTGGTGAGCATGTACCGCAACTCTTGCTTTGACGCCAATTATCACTTGGAACTTTGACACTGAAACCTCTATTTCTTTGCACATTGGGCCTGGTCATTAAAGAAATCTCTTTAACAGAGTTACATAATATAATATTATACGAGACAATAAAAGAGGTATTTTATTCAAATATTTAGAGTAATAATAAGAAGAAAGAATAAATAATTTATAAGGAATTTTTAGGGTAATAATGTTAATAAGGAGAATGATTGAGGGTAATAATAATAAGATTCAAGAAAAAAATTATGAGATAGTTCAATTCATTTAAAAGAACATTATAAGCTAGTTAAGTTCGTTTAAGAAAACCCCTTTACTTTTGCTAACGAGTTTATAGACACACACTATCATTCTTAAATTATGCAATGCCACACTGTCAATTCACAATGACAATATCATTCTTAAATTAATTGATGAGAAATCAGTTATGGAACGAAAAGCATAATTAGGACACAAAGAAACCACACCAAAAACCTTAAGACTGCACCACCCACGGTGGCATCAGATGGACGAAAAGTTTACCTGAAAAGCTTTGAACAGAGAATAGCAGCGCTTCTGCTCACCGATTGCTGCAGCATACCTATCCTTTAGATCATTGCGGATTCTCTCTTCTTCTTGAAATCCTAAATGAACCCTTTCTAGCTTCTGCACGTAAGTGCAGCAGTTAAAACTCTTATTTGTAGAGATCACATTCAGTGGACAAATATAAACAGAAGGAAGATTAGAAGAATATTCACATTTACAGTCTATTAAAATGCTCATAACACACCATACAGAAAATGAGAATTATTTTTAATAAAAAAGTATTAGGATTTTTATCTACAAAATTACCGTGAAACTGAAAATTGATTCTACAGATGTATTATCTAAATCATAATTATATTAAGAATGTCATTCAAACCAAACCAATTTATTCAATGCAGAAAGAATTAGATATGGCTTTAATTCTGCATTGTAAGCATTATTAAAAACTGATTTATAAACTAGTAATTCAATACATCAACAGTGTTTCATTGTGATTTCGTCAAAAATATTTTTACATACCCTCTATTTTAGGGAAATAGAAGCCTCCATGTTTGCTTATATAAACTTCAGCTGGTGTTAAAGCTTATGCCTTGTGTTTTCCATATAATCCAATGATAAAATTTCAAAAAGGACAAAAGCATATGTGATGGCTCAAACAAACAATTTATCCCTAATCAGATTGTTCAATGTTCTTAGACTTCATCAGTTAAAATCAACAAAACACCTAAGACTCTTCCACATTTATCACTTATTAAAGATAGAAAATAGCATTACCTGTTGACTTCCCTTGACAATTCCTTCCATGGAATGAACAAGTTTTATACGCCCATCAGTGCTACTAAAGGCCTCTTGAAACTGCAAACAAGCGAAAAGAAACACACCAACAACTAAAACTGATTAGATAACATTCAAGGAAAAAAACCTTCCCCTGTAAAAAATGAAACACCAGGCCAAACAGTTTATTCTCACTGGATGGCAACAGGGTGTGGTGGCGGAAGGCACCCAATGGAAAAAAAATGGATACCTCTGCCTTTTTTTGCGTAATCTCATAGTCTTCTTTAAATAAATTATATATCAAGAAAATTTTAGATCAAATAATATATATAAACAAATGTTAAGAACATCAGCAAATAAGAAATGTATGACCTAAATCATATTGTTACACAAAACGCACCCTCAAACCAGGTTCGTGGTGGATAACTACCTTCCAAAAGTCATAACATGGCATGGCAGACACCCATGAATTCTTTTCACTACTCTAAAAGACTTAAGGTCAAGAAAAACTTCAGACCAGAATATGCTGTAGAATCCCATTGACATATAGAAAAGAAAGAGGTGATGAAATTATCTGTGCCTTTCCAATAGCTTAAACTATCAGTAATTTAGGACAGCTGACAGGAGGGTGCTGGGAAACATCAGAAACGGCCAGGGACAGCACCAGAGAACAGCAGGCAACGAATTACAAAAACAAGGGTGAACAATTGTTTTATAACAGGGTTTCAGGTTAAAATCCCAAACAAAGGGAAGTGAAATTATGAAATTGTCCCCCAAGATAACCAGAACAATGCAGTATTGGAGGGGGCGGGAGGGGGGAGTGTAAACAGGGGTTTTCAACCCTTAACTAAAATTGCACCCACTAATGCAGTGAATGTGACCGGAATTTGCACTGCCCCAGTTGGACAGCAAGCTACAACAAAAAATAGAGCAGCCCATAGTCACAGCATGACACAACTATGCTACAGAAAGTGATTAACAACTTTAAGTTCCTAACATAGTATTAGAGTCTCCTTGACCAAGAGATCAAGAACTCCACTTGCAACCTCCATTCTCCAGCCAATTACCATGCTTGAAGCCAAAAGGACTCTTAAACAAAGTGTAAGAGAAGTAATAAACCATTCATGAGTATTCATCCAACAACTCAACTTTAGTTGATTCATGATAGACAATAATAACCCTAATTTTTAGTACCTTCAACCCAAAATATGCTAAAGATGTATTACACGTGTAGCATCTTCACTCACAGGCCATCAAGTACTTTTTGTAAGTGCTATGGTCTTTGAACTCCCTTTGCTCTGTTCCTTTTTTTTTTTTTTCTTAATTAATTCTATCATCTTTTTATGGTGATTGTATGTTTAAGCAATGAGTTTTGATTAGTCTTTATGAACTCTACTTTTAGTTGTGAATAATCTTTTTCTTTTCTGAGCAATTGCATGTGTGTAGTGTTAAAAAGCTGCCTGGGTCATGGTTAACCATAATCTATCTAAAATGTGGTTTCTTTGATACCAAACCAAATGCAAGAGAAATTTGCACAGCATGTTTCCAGTTCTCCAATGAATACCTGGGAAATGATTGAATTCAACAAAGATGTTTGCTTTAACATCAATTCTTTTATTTCCAAGAGAGCATTGTAGGTAGCATAGTATTTCCGAGTTTGTCGATGTTTCCCCTGTACATAGGCAAAACCAAAGACATGCATATCAATTAGAAGAACTAGTATGACTATGATCTGATAAACAATAAAAAATATTATCCTCCCGCTAACTTAATATTTATCTTTTTTTTTATAATAAACATTTTTTCATTAAAACAATTTCATGAACCTGTATTTGCGCATACAGTTCAGAGAGCCGACATTCATACCTGCAGACACAAATGAAGAAATATCCAGTAAATAATATATTTAAGACTGACAAGTAGGTTCCACATTCTTATTGAACTTGTCATACATGCATGGCATTCATTTCCTCTCTTCAATGCACAATGGTCGAAATCTAGTATTTTTTTATAAGCTTTTAAACATATTACACATTCTTCTTCTCATGAAGGATGCATTAACAGCTGGGACATAACTCCCACATGAATTAGTATATCTTAGAGACTAGTAGGCTTAGGTGAATATAATTGATAAAATTTCCTACCAATAAGAAGGGAATAGAAGATTAAAGAGGAATGTGATATCTTTCTTCAATTTTCCTATCCAATTTAAGCCTTATCAGTCTCTCCCTATCCTGTAATCAAACCCACCCCAAATGTTTAGGAAACAAAAATTGTGGAAATTAAGAAATATAAAGGTAAAAATTAATTATATTGTGTTAGTATTTCCCTACCTTGAATTGAAAATGAGTTCAAATTGCACAAAATTGAAATAAAGTAATGCACGTGTCCAGAGAGTTTCAAAAGTGTATAAGAACATTGAAAGATACGTGCATACGAATTTGAAAGAAAATATCCTGGATTATTTTAATTGAACATAACTTAGAACTAGGGAAGAACACATTCAAATTCATTGCCAAAGAGCTTTAAGGAGTATGGTGGAAATTATGTACATATGAAAGGTGAAAGAAACAAACGTACTGGATGATTTCTGATTGGCATGGTAGGTCATCAATCTGACGTCTTAATGCCACAATATCCCTCAGTCTAGCAGCAAGTTGCTAACGCATAGGAAAAAGTACGAGGTTTATAGTAATTGAAACAATGAAATAAGCAATGGTCAAGAACTAGTCAAGGTGCACTTATATAGTGACCACAATTTCATCACATCAGCCACATGTTCCCTAATTTCAGAAATTGCAAAGCAACCACATCAACAATTCAAAATCATTACGTGCCACAAAATAAGAATAAAAGAAGTAGGAAACATATCGTCTTGTTAAAACTAGTTTACCTTTTTCATCAAATTGACTTTTTCAACTAATTCATTAAAAGAATTATGTAGTCCATCAGATAGGTTCTTGTTATCACTGTCATTTGTTATTTGCCTCTCTAATTCACCAATATCAGCTTGTAGTTCTGCATGTCTAGAATCACGATAGGACTGAAAGTAATTTTCCTGCTTTTCAAGATCCTGAGCCAACAGTGAATGGCATTAGAAACACATAATATTAAATTTTTGAGTAATTGCTAATTAAAAATTAGTTAAATCTCTTGCACTGCACAGCAGGTTTGAAAATTTGAATACTACATAAATTGAAAGAAACAATTCACCTTCAAAGACGTCATTAAAGAAGCCAACTTCTGTGCTGCAGAATCAGCACCCTCGTTATTGATTCTCTCTTGTAGAATAGTTAATTGCTTCACAACGCTTATCTTCCGCTGATTCTTTGGGCAAAAAATAAGAAGCACATTCAATAGCAAAGCCAAATTAATTTATACATAACATAGATGTAAATGCTGCTAAGGATAGCACTTAGAAATACAAAGGAACGGTTATCCTTTCGCGGTTAACAATAACAGATTAGGCAGGATATGCATAAAACTAACAATCAAAGCAGATTTAAAAAGAGGACGATGGGGCATGTTATCAACAAAAAGGAGACAGTTTCATATCTAACATCTTATCCATCTCACCAACCAGTTCATCCAAGTTGCCACTCAACGCCTCAATCGAAGTTCTACACTCATTCACTTCAATGGTATTTTCAGCATGACAAACCTATACAAAAAATCAGCACTCTGCATTAAACAAGTAATAAGCACAAAGCATATGTGGATTAAGGTTGCAACAGCTATTTTTATTTATAAGTTTTTAAAAACTGTTTAAAAAAAATTCAAAAACTATCTGTAGAAAATGAAGTGAAGAAAATATAGAGTTCAATTTCTATATACCGATAATCAATCAGAAATGACAGCTCAAATAACTTTTAATTAGCTAGGAGAAAAGTCAATAAATTCAGTATAAACAAGTGTCTAGGACTCAGTTGGGATACAAGTTATAGATGGTTTTGAGAGCTTTTCCACTAAAAGTATAGATGGCATCATAAATTTTGTCAGCCCATATACTACTTACCAAAAAATATATTAATTTTAAAAACAGTTTTGAAAAACAGAAACAAACATGCCCTAGATAATAAAAATAGTCGAAAACACACTTCAAGCTCCCATTTCATTATTTCAACAAACAGGCACATGGCCAATCCTCTTCACTTCATCAGAACCAAAAGTTTCGATCTATATTAGCAACAGTCCAATACCTCGCTGGCACGCTGTTCTTGATTTTGCGGAAGCTGTGACGTGAGCCACTGAATTACAGGAAAAAGGGCGTCGGCTTCGAGATCTTGAACGTGAGAGAGTCGAAGAGGGTGCGGACATCCAACTAATCTTAAAGATTCCTCGATGCCAAGTGTGTTGTCATGGTCTCTGCAAGGCGAGTTAGGGGGATTGAGTGCAGAGAAAACCTCAACCAAATTGATTGAAAGGAAGGGAGAAAGAGATACTTGCGTTATGGCGGCGATGCACTGGGAGAGGCCGGTGGCAACTTTTTCAGACGGTGGCACATCGGAATTTGTGGCGTGGACGTAGCCGGTGGCGTAGAGAAGATCTAGAATCTTCTGGACGGTGCTTGAGTTTGAGTCTTCGTGCTCCACCATGCTTTGCTCTACTCTTTTTTTCCTTTGCTCTCTCTCGCAGCACTTTGAGGATCAAATACTTAAATATATATACTATTCTTTTTAATGATATAAGAGTAATCAAATAAAAAATTGTGGCATTTTTATATGATTTATTAAAACTGTGTTATTTCTTCAATATATATATATATATATATATATATATATATATATATTTAATGAAATTATTTATCTTTTTTTTATATAATATGTATTTAAAAAAATTTAATATTTAAAGATAAAAGAACCTTATTTATTATTTTTTTTCTGGGTTCATAAATTCTTGGCATGATTTTAACATACGAGGAATGTTATGCGCGCATTTTGTCGTCAAAAATTGATTTATTTTTGTTTATTGATAGAACTTTCTTTCATTGTTATCAAACGAAACAAATTAATATCATTATAAAGCAGTTATATATAAACATATAATTAAGGGAAAGACATGAATCTTATTATCTTAATGTAATCGATCATTATTATGCACTACATATAAAAGGAGTTTCATAGTGATTCCTTTGTATCTTTTGGCTTGTTCTCGAGTATGACAAGTATCTCAAACACTTGCAAATTCTTCAAGTGCATTTGGTGTGAGAGTTGAAGCAAAGTAATTCACAAACTCTCCATAATTGAATGGATGATAACAAAGAGGGTGGATTTTGTCATCCACGAGCTCACCAGGCACCTCAACAACCATCTCTTGCTTTGGCATTGTAAAGACTGCAAATGAGTATCTGCCTTTATCTTTGTTAGTCATCACCACTCTGTGTGTCACTGCTTGAATCCTCCCATTGCTCCATGCCTGTTCATCATGCAAAATAATTATAATTGGTTGATACATATTCACTTCAATTTCAATTCATCATGCTTGATCCCTGTACCTGATTTTTTTTAATTTTCTCTATTCCCGTTACCAATCACGTCATATTAAAAATTAAGTCTCTATTTTCGTGATTGTTGAATTTTAGGTTTCTCCGTCCCGTCCGGTCCGATCTACATTATTTTAAAAAAATAATTATATTTATAATAAATTAATTTTACTATTTTTATATATTTTTATACATAAATAAATATTTATAATTTATAATTATTATTAATTAAATATATATTTTAATTTATTATATTTATATAAAATATGTATGTAAAAGAAATATTCAATATTTTTTTATACAAATTTAGAATACTTGGAAAGATTAAAAAAAAAATGGTTGGAGAGCATAAAAAACTGAAAGATAAGAGAAAGAGAATAATGTAATAAACTAATTGATATAAAAAATATATAAAAATTACATTATATATAATAGGGAAAAAGAAATATTTTTAAAATATTAATATTTTAAAATTTAAATATAAAGTCGGAGTGGAGACACGATTAAGTCGGGTTGGAGATTGCATTACCCATCCCTGTCCCCACTTCGACTTTTTAAAGCAAGAAAAACTTGAACTTACTTTAGTACCCGGTCAACTTGATTAAGAATTCATTTAAAAAAAAAATTGTTGAGTATATTGGACCGAGTATTAATTCAATTATTTGTTTTCAGTTATTTCTTCCTACACTCTCATACTTTTTTTTTTCATGTATCACATATTTTAAAAACTTTTCAAAATTAACTTTCCAAAAATATACTCTAGAAGTCTAATTCTAAAATGTTTCTAAAATTTTTTCAAAAGAAGTTTGTAATATATTTTTATAAAACATAATCCAAAAGTAAGTTATGAGTTGTATTTTCTTCTACTCATTTCTAGATTGTATTTTAAAAAAATTGTAATATGGATTCAACCATCCAAATTTATGTTTGAATTATGTTTTCTAGAATATATTTTTTAAATACACAATCCACAGATCAGAATATTTATCTATAAATGAATTTAAGATTAACCTATCTCGAACTTGTTTCTAAATTATATTTTCAAGAAATATATTTCGAATAACGCCTCAGGTACAAATCAAATATTTTTTTACGAGATTTATACCATTCAAAATATAAATCACTAATAAAATTTTAACATTAAAATGAAAATGATGTTTGAACGAAGACGTAAGAGCTGCAAAAGTTGAAGGTGCAGAAACTGGTATAAAGGTGTGGAACTAAAGAGAAAAACTCCTCAAGAATATTTTTCACATTTTACATATATTATAGAATTGTAGTAGGATTGTAGAAGAAATTATTGGGGTGTAGAAAGAAGTAACCTTGTGTTTCTGGTGAAAATTTGATCGATTTCGATTAAAGGTTCTGATCAAATTTTCGACCACGTAGATTCTTTTTACTTAGGCTAGCAACTGATTTTCAATCGAAATGTGTATGAGAATCGAAAATCCCATAGTATCGAGAAACACTAACGATGTGACCTAGTATGTGGATTGGCAACCGAAAGTACTATTTTTTTTTGTATTTCTTTTTTTATTAGGAAACATCGAAGTAAAGAAAACAGTAAAGGTGTTGAATCGAAAAGCAGTGCAAAATATCAAATTGCAGAGAAATGTAAAATGCAGAAAACCTCAAATTTGCATTAAGTGTAAATGACAAGGAATCGAAATTGCGGAAATGTAAATAGCAGGAAATCAAAATTGCAGAAATGTAAATGGCGAGGATCTTAAACGCATAACCTTAACTTGCATAAAAGTAAATTTTGCATAAAAGTAAATGACAAGGAATCGAAAGGACAAAACTTAAAGTTTGACAAACGTAAATTACAATGAAAGTAAATTACCAGGGAAAGTAGAGAAAGCGATAAAGATAATCAATGAAAACGAAAATTCAGAGCATTAGAAACTTCATGATGCGTCGTTCTCCTGTAAACTGTTCACTTGCGCTTCTGTTGTCTCTGCCCCCCCCTTTTTCCCTCAAGTCTTCGCTCTATTTATAGAGCACCTTTCAAGTAACCTCCTAAGAGCAGTTAACAAAACTGCCACCACGATCCAACATGCACGTCCCTTAGTTCTACGGTTTAGAAAACTGCATTTCACGTTCCCATGCATGAGATAACTGCTCCCTTGATCTTCGATCTCTGCCACGGTTTAGAAACCGCTTCCCATGTTCTATGTGCGCGTTAACCGTTCCCTCGATCTCGATTTCAGACATCGAGTACTTTGAATTGCTTTTGATTCCCTTTAATCTTAACAGTACACTAGATTTTAATTTCTCGATTCTCTTCAACAATAGACATCGAATATTCTTCCTTCGATTCTCGATTTATATGTGTTTTTATCTTATGGTTACCAGGTGTCTTCTGCCTGTCTCTTATCAATTTTTCAACCAACCATATGATCTTCGATATTCCTCTTTCTTGTTTATCGATCCTGGTATCGATTTTTCTTTACTAACAAATGCCCCCCTGGAAGAATATAAGTATTTGTATCAATTTTTTATATTCTTCCAGAATATGACTCCCGCCCTTAATCGTTCTTGAAACTCGAAATAACTCCTTAGGGTTTAGGGTTTCCGGGGTTTTAGGGTTTCTGGGGTTTTTAGGGTTTCTTTCTATTTTATGTCACATATCACATCACCTCTGCTGCCATGCTTTTAATTACCTACTTTAAATTCGCCGTTTCAAATACCCTACTCGGCTTCTTTAAATACTTTTATCAAATTTTTACCCTTATTTTTTACCACGAACCTCACTTCTCCTTCGTTGCACTTCCTTGTCTTCAACCTTTCGTCTTCCTCTTCTCTACCGACTGTAATGGCGACCTCCAAATTCTCTGATTTCTCCGCCCCACCACTTTCCTTGGTGACCTCCAACCTAATAGAGATTAATGGGAAGAAGTTTGCTCCGGTTCCTTTGATGGAAGAAGCCTCACAAAGGATTGCCGAGACCCAGGTGCTTATCCCTTATGTCGCTGATAGTGTAAATTATGCGTTTGGTGGTCCTATCCGCTACTGTGGCGGATCGTTTTCTTCTTCCCTCAGCCTTTCTTCAGAGAGTAAGACTCTTATTCATCAGTCCGAGGTTCAAATTGATTTTCTGAATATTGTCTCCAAAGTATATCGAACAGGCTCTCCCCACAAAAAACCCTTGTACATTAGGTGGTTTGACCGAGTTAAAACTAAGTTTGGGAACCATTGGAGAGATGTATGGATCTTCGATTTCCTACATTTGTCTCGATGTGATCTGTCGTTTTTAGATATGACCATGTTTTTATCTGCCGTCCATCTGTGGAATAAGGATTTACATGCATTGGAACTTCCTTGTGGTCCCCTTTCACCCACCCTTTTTGAAATTGCTGCAATTACTGGATTAAAGCCCACAGGGGAGAAATACTATAAGGGTGCTTTCCCTTTGGATAATTCTTTAAGGTCAAAAATTGATTGGGAATCGAAGGCATATGGACATTTTCTCGAAAAACATTTTGTCGATGATCAAACAGTAGTTGTTTCTGATGAAGAGCATGTGGCTTTCCTGGTATATTGGCTTTGCACCCACGTCTTTTGCCCTCGATCCATCCAGATCTCGTCCCACCTTTATAATCTTGCCTATCTCCTCCACACTGGCCAACCACGGATTTGTTTAGCAAAGTTGTTATTGGCCAATGTTTATACTTCTTTTGATGAAGTCGTCGATATTTTGAATACCCCCAGGGCCTCAGGGAAATTTTCAGGTCCCATTTGGTTTATTCAATTATGGCTTACCTCAATTTTTGAAAGTATCCTCCCTCCAACCTCCAACATTCCCCCAAATTTAAATTTGGAAGGTGCTCGATTGTCCTCTCGACACCCTCGCCACAAATCCGAAGAGACTAGTTATCGCAATTACCTAAGATTTTTGTTGACTCGATTTCATTTTGAGTCAAACTTGGCCCCCTTCACCGTATATCAAGGGAAAGTAAGTGACAAGCTTTGAGGGTCGGCATGGTTTAAGTCAAAATTCCCTGCTCTTACCCCCGGGTTACAATCAGAATTGGTCGAAGTGTGGAGCAATTACCTAACCCAAGATGTTCTGGTATCGGGTTTCCAATCGAAGGATCTTCAACTCGTCACTTATTATCCCCAACTCTTCTCGCGACAGTTTGGTTTGAGTCAAACTTTACCCTTTTTCCCCCTCGATACCTCCTCAAGGTCCAAATTAAGTGAATCAACAGTTGGACGAGAGCTTACCAAACTGTTGCCAAAAAACCCGATGCATTTTTACCCTTATACTTTTGAATCGAACTATTTATCTACTCTTGGTTTTTCTCAGTGGTGGACCGACTGTTTTTCAAATATTCATTCTAATTTTGACATAGTCCAATCAAAATTGACTGCTCGTCCTTCTCTCGTGTTACAGGACAAATCAAAGGCGAAGAAAGGTACATATTCTCACTATCTCCAAATATCTCGATTAAAAAATTTTTATTGAGCATGCTACAACCCCTTGAAATTAGAAGAGACCTTTTATGATGTTGTTATTTCCCTAGTCAATAAAACAGACACTAACCGATCAAACCACAAAATAATCAATCCTCGAGGCAAAACCCCATTTGAAATGTATTGTCTCAACCATCTTCCCACTTTCCCTTCAGCTCCTTTTGGACTCGTCAAACCTTTAAATAATCCTAAATGGGTTCGAGAGTTAAGATCCTTGAAAGAAACTCTTTCTCCCAAACCCAAGAATAAAGAAATTTCAATATCGAAACTGTCATATTTCCCTTACCTGAACCTTCCTCAAAATCTTCTTCCTCCCTGGCTCGTCCACATCGACCGAGTCAAGATTTTAACTCCATCACCCTTTGGTGAGATTTTACTGCCTCTTTTAGGAGTATTTTTAATTTCCTTCACATTGCAAGTTAACTGTTTTTCTTTTTTCGATAGTTTTGAAACCTCATAAAACCGTCGCCTCCAAGAAAGACTGGGAGTCTTCAGACGAGTCGGATCCATCGGCCCCCACTCAGAAGCGCAAGCATTCTGCCACCATTTCTTCATCTTCGAAAAAATTGAAGGTTTCTTTTCGATTCCTTATTGTCTTATTTATTCAACTTTCTTTGTCTATAGTTGATTCACTTCTAATTTCAGAAACAAAAATCAAAGAAGAGTCATCGATCCATTCAACCATCTGCTATAAATCCGTTATCGACGGACTCTAACACGGTCAGCAAAGCGGGCCAAACAACACCCACCACTCGTTCAAGTCACGTAAGACCCCTTTTTACGCAAATTTTATATACCTAGATTTCGACAAGGCCCATAACATGATTCCAAATTTCGATATTTTCAGGACCATCCATCGACGACAATATCGACGAATGTCGATTCTTTACTTCAATCATCAACGCCTATTCTTGAGGTACAACTCTTAAATTTTATATGTTTATTTTTATTCAACTTTTTCACACATTTCCTTTTCTAATCTTTGTTTCGATTCTCAGCAACCCGAGGCTGTACAACATTTCTCTCCCGCACCAACGTCCCTCGATCCACTTTCCCCTGGTACTAATTTCTTCCTTTACTGCTTAATTCTACTTCATTCTTTATTAAGATTTTTCGATTCACTCCCTTGAATCATTTCCTCTCCAGTAAATATCCCCATAATCCAAGTTCAAGATTCCCCTCCACCAATTTTTTCAGAGCAATCGACTTCCCCCCCTTTTGCGATGCCATCCGTCGAGTTGCTCTCGGCATCACTGCCCGAGATAAGCGGTCCTGCTCCAGAAGATATGCCAGAATATCAAACTGCTATCGAAGAAGATCCTTTCTCAATTCTCGATATTCTGCTGTCTGAAGAGGCCACTCCTTCGAGCCATTCATCCCAACCGCTTACGACATCGACCGAGGAAGCGCACCAGTTGATACAACGCTTTAGGTCCTTCTTCTACTCTTCGCCTCTAGAAGTTCTGGTGGAATCGTGTGAAAAGAAACAATTTTTTCAAGAGATTCTCACTTCCATCGAAACGTTCCCTGAAGACGCTCTCCCGAAGAGTTTCGATGCAGAAGTCGCAACGGCCACCGACTTGTTCAACAGAGCTTATGCTGCAAGGAAGAAAAAGCAATCGATAGCGACCAAGTTAACTGACATTTCTTCCTTTCATATTGAAAAATCGAATTTACTGAAAACTCAGAAGTTCAATCTAGAAGAGGCATTGACGGCACGAGCTTCGGTCAACAGTGAGATCGAAGAGTTAGAGAAGAGACTTCGTCAGCTTAGGTCGCAGGAGAAGTTCCTCACATCAGAGATAAATTCGATCAAATCCTCCGCGAAAGAAGTGGCACTTTCCTTGGGGCAAAGCATGGAGCGTAAACGCAAAGTGATCGTCGAAGAAAACTCAATTTCCTCTTCTTGGATGCAGTTGTTAATAGATTTTGATCAACTCAAAACTCAATACTTAACTTTGTAAAACATTTTATTTGAATTAATGTTGAATGTTTATTTCCCTTATTTGAGGTTTATAGTCTTTCAAGTATTTGTCATTTATCGACAAGACTTTCTCTCTATTGTACCAATCGATAATTGAATAAGCATTACTCGATAATACTTTAATAACTTCAAAAGGTCCTTCCCAGTTTGGTGATCATTTACCATAACTTTTACATTTCTTATCAATCGGCAAAATCGTTTTCCATACTAAGTCACATTCACTAAATGTTTTCTTTCGAATTCTCCTATTGTAGAATCGAGCGATTTGATTCTTTTGTAAAATAATACTATTCAACGCTTGCAATCTTATTTCATCGAGTTCATTTAATTCATCGTACATCAAGTTCCAATAATCACAACTGGGTAAATCATTTTGTTTTTGTATTCGAGTTGACTCAATATTTATTTCGATGGGTAAAACTGCATCATGCCCATAGACTAACTTATATGGAGTATTCTGTAAAGAATCTTTCGGCGAATTTCGATAAGCCCACAAAATTTGTAATAACGTTTCGTGCCAGGTTTTTGGTTTATTACCGACATGTTTCTTGATTAAACCAATAATTACTTTATTAATTGCTTCAACCTGCCCATTAGCCTGAGCATAATATGGGGTTGATACAAATAACTGAATATTTCTCGATTCGGCATATCTAACCATGTTTTTACCAGTAAAAACTGTCCCTCTATCAGTAGTAATAGATTGTGGGATCCCGAATCGATAAACGATGTATTCTTCAATAAAATCAATTACATCTTGCTGATCAACATCTTTCAACGGAATTGCTTCTACCCATTTCGAAAAATAATCGACAGCGACGATTAAATACCTATGTCCCTTCGATGACTATGGAAAGATCTGTCCGATTAAATCTATGGTCCAACCTCTGAAAGACCATGGTTTGATAATCGAGTGTAGTTCGCTAGCAGGAACTTGTTGTATAGGACTAAATCTCTGACATTCTTCGTAGGACTTAGCATACTTGATACAATCTTTTAAAATCGAAGGCCAGTAATATCCTTGTCTAGTTAACATCCATCTCATCTTCTGGCCTACCATATGGGCACCACATATTCCATTGTGTACTTCAGCCATTACTAAATAAGCATCGTCATTCCCTAAACATCTAAGTAATACTCCGTCGATATCTCTTTTATATAATTCATCATTCATCATAGCGTATTTTACTGCTCGATATTTAATTTTCTTATTGATTCTCCCATTTGGATTTTGCAAATAGTCTATAATCGATTTTCTCCAGTCTTGATCATCTAAGTCATCGATCTGTAAAATTTCGCTTTCTTGGGTTAATTTTTCTTTTACTTGAATCATTTGTTGTAAATTTTTTAGAGATATCTTATACTTAGATGCGATTTGCGCCAACTTATTGGCTTCCCGATTAAACTCTCGAGGGACATATTCGAATGTTATGTCATCGAACATTCTGCTTAAAGTCATTGCTCTTTCCAGATATCTGATCAGATTGGTATTGATACACTTATATTCTTTTCGTACTTGTTTGATCACTAGTTGTGAATCACCTCTTATAATTACATGTCGGGCTTTTAATTTAATCACAGTCTCGAGACCTGTAATCAAAGTTTCGTACTCAGCTTCATTATTCGAGCAAGTGGGTTTAATTTCAAATAATAACTTAGTTGGGACATTACTTGGTGAAATGATAAGAATTCTCACTCCTGATTTATCCGATGTACTCGATCCATCGAAATACATTATCCATTTATTGACTTCGATAAATAAATTATCAAATGAGTCAACTGTATGGTCTGCCATGAAATCGGAAATAACTTGACTTTTTACCGATTTCAAAGATTCGAAAGACAACGAAAATTATGTCAAAGCTAACACCTATTTTCCTATTCGATTATGCATAATAGGTTTCGACAACAGAAATTTCAAAATATTATTTTTGGAATAAACCATCACATCATGAGGCTTCATTACATATTTGAGTTTCGTACAGGAGAAATACAAGCACAATCCTAACTTTTCGATATCATTGTATCGAGTTTCAGCATCATTTAAAATTCTACTTAGATAATAAACAGCACATTCTACACCATTCTTATCCTCCTGTGCTAGTAGACTGGCTATAGTTCGATCTGATGCTGATACATATAGTTTCAATGGCTTGTTCCTCATTACTGGTATCAAAACCGGAGGATTTGTCAACATCAATTTGATCTGCTCAAAAGCTTCTTGATGTTCTTCCTTCCATCTGAAATCTGCTTCCTTTTTCAATTTTAACAGAGACGAAAAAACATAAGTCTTACCAGCCAAGTTAGAGATAAATCATCTTAAATAATTTATTTTTCCCAAAAATGATTGTAACTATTTTTTAGTCTTTGGAGCAGAAGTATTTAATATAGCTTTTGCTTTGTTCTTATCAATCTCAATCCCTTTTTCATGCACTATGAATCCTAAAAATTCACCAGCAGACACACCAAAAACACATTTCAAGGGATTCATTTTTAGTCCACATTTTCTCATTCTTTCAAAGGATTTTTTCAAATTACCCAAATGTTTATGCTTTTCTTTGGATACAACAACAATATCATCTATGTAAACTTGCATAAAATCATTGATCAAATCATGAAAAATTAGATTCATTGCTCTTTGGTACGTTGCCCCAGCGTTTTTCAATCCAAATGGCATTACTATCCATTCATAAGTTCCCAATGCCCCCGGGCATCGAAAAGCTGTTTTAGCTATATCATTATGGGAAACAAAAATTTGATTATATCCTGAATAACCATCTAAAAGACTTAACATTTCATTACCAGCTACTGCATCTATTAGCATATCGACTATTGACATAGGATATTCATCTTTAGGAGTTGCTAAATTTAGATCTCGATAATCGATGCATACTCTCATTTTACCATTCTTTTTAATAACTGGAACAATATTAGAAATCCATTAGACATACCTGACAGTCCTGATGAACTTTGCTTTCAGAAGTCTCTCGATCTCTTCTTTAATCTTACCCATTACCTCAGGTGCAAATCTCCTTGGAGCTTGTTTTACCGGCTTCCTGCCTTCGATGATAGGTAATCTATGTTCGACCAGACTTCGGTCCAAACCAGACATTTCTTCATAATCCCAAGCAAAACAATCTTTATATTCTTCCAATAATGATATCATATCTTTTTTCATTTCTTTCTTGAGATACCTGCTAACATAAGTAGGTTTTCGGTCCTCTATACTTCCTAAGTTAATCTCTTCTAATGGATCTTGAGCTTCAACTTTTTTGTGATTCGATGTGATGGATCTTTCAAAACCTAAAGGATAATTATCATAAATGCAATCAAGTATGACTCGATCACTATTATTTGCTACTACTGTCGAGTCAGTCGACTTATTTATTTCTATCTTAGTACTACTACTTTCTTGGCCCTTCTTTTCATCTTCATATCTCCTCAATCGAGCCAAGAATTTCTCATAATCTTTATTCATTTTCACCGACCACTTCGAGGCTGGCCCCCTCTTTAATCATGACAAACCCTTTGTTCTCATTCATTTCCAAGAAACGTTCTCCGTGCAATTTTGAGTTAAAGTCTTCGACAGTCTCGAAGGTGAATGGTTGAGTGAACGCCAAATTCTGCAATGACCTATCAGCCTGAGATACAAATGTTACAAACTCGTGTTGGTCCCCTGAAATTATCTCGAGATGTCCATATCGATTCCACATAAACAACTTCTGATGAGCCGTAGAAGGCACGACTCCAACTCCATGAATCCACTCCCTACCAAGCAATGCATTAAAGTTGGCATGTGATTGGACCACTACAAACACGGTGGGCCTTGAATAAGTACCCACTTTCACATCTAAAGCAATCATGCCTTCTGAGCTCGATGATTTCCCACTAAAGTCAGAAATCATGATATTATGCCTGACCAAGTCTTTTAATTCGACACCAAACCTTTTCAGCATAGTGATCGGCAATATGTTCACCGCTGCACCACCGTCAACAAGGACTTTATTCACCTTATGTTCTTGAATTTCGATGTTCAATAGTAAGGGTTTCAGATGAAACCTCATTTCTTCTTATGGGGGATCGATAAAAGCAGCATCTCTATGGGGTACTTCACATGATGCTTGTGTTACCCATGTGACTTTCAGTCTCATGTCTTCGGAATAGAAATCGTCCTCTCGATCGACATGCCCTTGATACTCCTCATACTCGTTAACATATTCCGCGGGTAGTATCGATATTACCCCAATTTGATGTACATCCCAACTACTTTCATTTTTGTCATCGACAAAGTCTCTTACATATTGATCCCTAATTGGTGCATTGCTTTCTTCAAAGTTTCTACAATTATTGACCCTTCCCCAATAAGGGATCCTTCCTCCTCTCCTCCAAGGCCTTCCTCGAAATCTCCTTTGAAATGTAGGAAATCCAGTATTTGATCCCTCATTATATGAGAGTCTATCGAAAACATCATTATTTTGAAGTCTGCCCCTTCCTTCCCGAGGAGAATATATTTCTTTCCTAACCCATTGTTTCTGATTTCTACTGGCGCCAGAACCAACAGATTTTTGCTGACTTTCCTCTACCGTGGCTTGGATGGCTTGATCTACTTTGTCATCACAACTTTTATGATGATTCTCTATTTTCTTGATCTGTCCTGCCCTGAAGGCTTTAGCAGCTGATCTGTCGAACACCGCACTACATCGTGGACATAATGTCACACCTTTGTCCTTCTCTTTCTTTCTATTTAAAAATTCGACGAGGGAATCTTCTGATCGAGGATAGATCTCTCTTTCGAATTCTTTCT
The DNA here is from genome assembly GCA_963425845.1 of Sphenostylis stenocarpa. Classification (NCBI taxonomy): domain Eukaryota; kingdom Viridiplantae; phylum Streptophyta; class Magnoliopsida; order Fabales; family Fabaceae; genus Sphenostylis; species Sphenostylis stenocarpa. Next base: position 7,219,345 of record OY731406.1, on the reverse strand, counting down.
CGAACTCGCTTAGGTCGAACTCTATGTCTTCTTCTGACATATTCATTCTAATATGTCTGGGATCAATGTCTTCAGTAACATCGACCATACCTATAAAGGTCGAATTCATCAATCGGACATCTTCAGTCATGCCCGTTTGGGACTCGACATACCCTACTTGAGCTTCGAATGGACTCGTATCCACTTTCATTGACATTTCCTCAAACTTCAATCTTCCTTGGTCGATTGCATCTTGGATCGTGTTCCTGAAATGTATACAATTATTAGTCAAATGTCCATAGGTATTATGAAATTTACAGTATTTTCGACCATTTCTTTGTTCTGTAGAAGGTAATTTATGATCATCACTCAGCTTAATCTGTTTATCTTTCAATAAAATATCGAAGATTTTATCTGCTTTCGTTACATCAAAGGTATATGTGCGATTTGCCATTTTGTCTTTCACTTCATTTTTCTGTAGCAGTTTACAAATATATGGGGCTCCTACTTTGAGCTCTGCTATATTTACTTTCTCATCGACAGATTCTTTCATATCTCCTTCTATCCTGGGATTTTCCTCATATATATCATTTATATACGCTACCTTATCTTTCTTCAAAGGTTTCTCAAATTTCTTGTACCTTTGTTTCTCGTATTCGATTTGTTCCACTCTTCTCACTTTATCAACTAACTGAGCCATATCATTAAATGGTAAATTAACTAACTTTTTCCTAATCGAGAATTCTAAGCCTGTAGAGGCCATTCTGACTAACTCAAATTCAGGAATTTGAGTAAAACATCTTGACTTCATTTGTCTAAATCTATTCAAATAATCATCTATACTTTCATGATTATATCTCTTTATATTCATTAAATCGATAAGACTTACTTGAGTTTCCCCCCTAAAGAATTGCTCATGAAAATTTCTTTCCAGCTGCAACCAATTATATATTGAATTAGGTGGCAACGACATAAACCACGTGAAAGCATTCTTTGTTAATGAACTAGGAAAATATTTCATTTTTAATTCCTCGCTCATCGCTAAGTCTCCACATTCGATTTGGTATCGCGCCACATGCTCGATAGTGGATTCGTCAATTTCTCCAGCAAATTTGGTGAATTTAGGTATTTTGTATCCTCGTGGTAATTCTGTCTCAAGAATCGTATTTGGAAAAGGAGAAACAAAGTATGGTTGATGAGGTGGTCTTAATTCTCTTCCTTGAGGATTCATCCTTTGTCCCATCAGATGATTGTACTGCATGCTATTTTGATTATACATATTCTGACATCCCTCATCATTCCTCACATGCTGATATTGATTATTGTTTCGATTTCTCCTTAATAAATAAAGGGGATTGATATTAGCGTTTTGGTTAATATTCTGATTGGTATTATTTTCGACCCTTGTTTGTCGAGGTATCGCCAATGCATCCCCGATACGTGACATTTGGTCTGCTAATATCTCAAAACTAGTGGTAGTGTTTTGAACTAATGGGTTTAGTACTGTAGTCAACTGTTGTGATAACATGTTAACCATCTCGAAATTGCTTTCGTTTATTTGTTGTCGAAGTACTCCTAATGAGTTACTGGAAATTCCAGTACTAGCGTTTTCGATAGTCTCAAAATTGGATCGATGATAATCTCTATCGAATGTATATCTCCCGTGATCCAGGTTTGCTCTGTGATCCAGGTTTGACACTGGAGGTGTCTGTTGTGTTCCTAAATTTTGCACATTCCCTGAATTCTGGGGTGTTACTAAATTTTGATATACCCCTAAACTTGGGGATACTCCAAAATTTTGAGGCATGCCTAAGGTTTGAAACGTTCCTAAGTTTTGGGGCATTCCTAGGTTAAATCTCGTACTTCGTTGTATTGAAGAAGTACTAGCCCCATTCATATTATTAATCGAAAAGTCAGGTGGTCTTACACTCATATGCGGGCCTGCATATGTTGTTACGGGATTCCCCGTAGTTTGTGTATTGTTTGACATTACAGTACTAGACCCTAACTGAGTGTTTACCGATGTGCCTGAGCTTTGTTCAGCACTCACAGGTATCGACGTACTCACAATTGTCGATATTATGGGCATATTCCCATTATGAACTTGCCCCCCAGTGTTTGGTAAATGTGAACTATTTGGAATCTCATTGTTCTTCTGATTATGTGGTGTATTTTTACTCATTCTTAATACTCGCTCACTCCTTAATCTCATACACTTTCGAACTAACCACTTGTTTGTGTTTTTCGACACAACACCCCCTACCTGGCGCGCCAATTTGTTTCTGGTGAAAATTTGATTGATTTCGATTAAAGGTTCTGATCAAATTTTCGACCACGTAGATTCTTTTTACTTAGTATGTGGATTGGCAACTGAAAGTACTATTTTTTTTTTATTTCTTTTTTTATTAGGAAACATTGAAGTAAAGAAAACAGTAAAAGTGTTGAATCGAAAAGCAGTGCAGAATATCAAATTGCAAAGAAATGTAAAATGCGGAAAACCTCAAATTTGCATTAAGTGTAAATGACAAAGAATCGAAATTGCGGAAATGTAAATAGTAGGAAATCAAAATTGCAAAAATGTAAATGGCGAGGATCTTAAACGCATAACCTTAACTTGCATAAAAGTAAATGACAAGGAATCGAAAGGACAAAACTTAAAGTTTGACAAACGTAAATTGCAATGAAAGTAAATTACCAGGGAAAGTAGAGAAAACGATAAAGATAATCAATGAAAACGGAAATCCAGAGCATTAGAAACTTCATGATGCGTCGTTCTCCTGTAGACTGTTCACTTGCGCTTCTGTTGTCTCTGCCCCCCCCCCCCTTTTTCCCTCAAGTCTTCGCTCTATTTATAGAACAACTTTCAAGTAACCTCCTAAGAGCAGTTAACAAAACTGCCACCACGATCCAACATGCACGTCCCTTAGTTCTACGGTTTAGAAAATTGCATTTCACGTTCCCATGCATGAGATAACTACTCCCTTAATCTTCGATCTCTGTCACGGTTTAGAAATCGCTTCCCATGTTCTATGTGCGCGTTAACCGTTCCCTCGATCTCGATTTCAGATATCGAGTACTTTGAATTGCTTTTGATTCCCTTTAATCTTAACAGTACACTAGATTCTAATTTCTCGATTCTCTTCAACAATAGACATCGAATATTCTTCTTTCGATTCTCGATTCTGATTCTCGATTTATATGTGTTTTTATCTTGTGGTTATCAGGTGTCTTCTGCCTGTCTCTTATCAATTTTTCAACCAACCATATGATCTTCGATATTCCTCTTTCTTGTTTATCGATCCTGGTATCGATTTTTCTTTATTAACACCTTGATTATCTTTTCATCTTAATTTTTCTCATTAAATCTTATTCAACTTTTTAGACCCTTTTGCATAAAATAAATAAATAAAAAGTTAATACTGTATACACTCAAATAATTTAATAACGTTTTATTTTATTTTTTTCCTTTTTTTTCTCTTATGCTTGTTGGGCCAAAAAACTAATTTCTTCAAATGGCATTTCAATTGTAAAAGAGAAATTAATAAATCTATTTTCGGCTTTGCGCAACCATTTTGTCCTTCGCAATTAAATTCATTTATGTGGTTTTATTTGATATTTAGATTCAGTTAAATAACTTCTAAAACTAATATTGTAGCTAACTTATTAATTTTTTAAGATGAGGTAAATATTATAAAAATTAGCTTAATTAATCAAAAATAATTTTCTTTATAACTAACATCATCGTAGGTACAACTACACATGATTCTCGAATTTAAAATTTTATTTGGTAAACCAATTCTTTTTAATTATTTCTAATGAATGTGAACAGTTTTAAACGTGATATTTTCGTAGTGGCACAATCTAGTTGCAACACAAATGATAGTGTTCGGTTTCATAGTTAAGTTAAAATTAAAAAATAAAAATTACAAATTTTAACTAAGAGAGTACTCAACAGGAAATACTTAAACTTTTCAATTAAGTCTAAATGTAACTTCATTGAATCCTAAATTCTATTGTGTGAAATAACTTATATTTGTTTATATGTAGGAATTAACCATATGTTATGAAATTTATAATAATTCACAGATCGATATTTGTGTATGTAGAAATTAACCATATGTAATAAAATTTATAACAATTAACATACCTTATTTAATCAATTAAGAGTTTAAATATTATGCATAAAGTCATACATTTAAAAGCAATCAATATATTTAAAAAATTTAAAAAAATGAAATTTCATTATATTATTCATAAAAAAGTCTCTTGTTGTTTATCTTAATTTTTAAATTAAGATAAAAACAAAAACGTGATTTATATATTTACTAAATTACTTTATTTATTATTAATTAATATTAAATTGAAATCTCTCTTATGAGAGAGCATATAACTTTTTTAGGTATAATCTTCTATAAAAGTCATCTTCTAGATTTTATTTAACCCACATTTCATCTTTCACGTAAATGTTTGTCTAAAAATTTAAAGTAGGTAATATTTCTTGTCAAACTAATCAAAATCAAAACACAAGCCATGTATCTAGACAGCATATTTAGTTACTGATACAACATTAGTGTTGCAATTGAAATTGATCTTATTGAAATTGAAAAAGAGGTCTAATTATTGTACATTAGCTACCATTTTATATTTTGACTTTCATAAGAAATTGCTTTCAAAGACCAGCAAACACTTCAAGAGCATCTTCTTTGAGATTTGGAGCAAAGTAACAGACAAAGTTTCCATAATTGAATGGAGGATAACCAAGAGGATGGATTTTGTCGTCTACTAATATTGATGACTCGATATTGAGGTCAAATAATATATTATTAATAAATAATAAAAAAAAATAGTAAAAAGATAAAATTGTAGATATATACCTGAAATATATTAAATGATCATTAAGTTTAAGAGAGATAAAATCATAAATTATATGAGAGTTACAAAATCGAGGAGAGACCGAGAAAATAAAATTATAAATATATAAGTAAATATATTAAATGTTCTTTAAGTTTGAGAACGTCAAAATCATAAATTACATGAGAGCTTATAAAACTTTGGAAGGTCACAACCCTCAACTCCCAAGAAAATCCGCCTCACTAGGTTCAACATCCATCTTATCCTTTGGTACCATAAAAATTCCAAAACGAGTATACCTCTCTTTGTCTCCACTCAGCACCACTATGTGCGAGGCTGCATGAAGCCTCCCATTGCTCCATGCCTATCCATTCACGAAAAATAGTTAGAAGGATTTAACAACATCAATTTCAACTCTTTATAATAACTATGTATATATAACTAGCTGCTAGGTATAATTTTCTTCATGTACCTTCAGTGTATCACCAACCATAACCACAAAGCCATCTTGGGGTATCTCTATTTCAATCCATTTGCCTGTTTTGGTTAGCACCTGCAAACCTTGGACTCCATTTTCGCACAAAAAGGTTAAGGTGTTTTTATCAGTGTGAGCTGATGGAGGATCAGCGTCTTTGTTGTTTGAAGAAGCTTTGTACTTCTTGAATCGTATATGACTACAACTCTTCATGTTTTCAGCATCTGAAACGTAATGCTGGGAAAGACCATTGCTGTTAAGAATACATGTGTCAGAAAATTAAACTAAATAAGGTTGACAACAACAAAGAAGAATTAACAATTTATTTTCTTTTAATATGTCGATGTTTATCATGTAATAATTTTAAATGGGTTGTTATAAATATTTATGTTTTTCTCTTTAAATTCTAAAAATAAATCATAATACCTATAAAATAAAAATATTGTTTTATATTTCTTAGTTATGTGTCTCATACTTAATATCATTAATATTATTTTAAAAATATCAAATAATATTTTTTTGATGTAACTTCTGAGTAAAATTATTAATACTATTATTACAGGAATATATAATATTTTTAATTTAAGTTTTACAACAACCATAACCCACCATAATCATTTTCAAGATGAATAAGCCTATTTCTGACATCTTCAAGCTCATACACTTCAATGTCTCACTGCATGTCATCGTGATTAGCACAGTAAAAAATGCATGAATTGAATGGAAAAAATGTAATGAAATAATAAAGTACCAGAGATGAGGGTTTCCTTGAGGCCACATGAGGTTGGTGAAGGTCTCAACCGCAGCTGAGAGAGGAAGATCATGGATTCCAAAACTTTCATATTGAATATCCATGAAGTTAATGCCTCTGTAACTACTTAAGGCCTTGAACTGATGTGCTGCTGCTTTGTTTCTTGAGGTAAATCAAATAATGCTTTCATACTATTAAATATATGTTCACGTACACACTTAGTGATATCACACTTCATGAGGAAGCAACCATAATTCTTACATGCTTCTCTCACTTTCATGCTCATCTCCTTCCACTCCTCACTCCCTTCCATGTCACCCCTCTCTTGCATGTAGAAGTCAAAACATGGGATCAATAGTTGTATTTTTGAATAAGGACATTTAACGGTACATGTTTTTATCAATATATAAGAGATACCAATAATTGTTCTTCCATCTGATTAATTTGCATCTTGCAATGCATTGTTGATTGTTGAATAATAATTTTTTTTTCACCTAATAGGTTTGCAGTTAACAATAAAACTATTTAGATTAGCGTGGATAATATTGGAATAAAATTGTAAAATTATCATTGGAAGAAAGTAAACAACAACTAATTTGAAAAAATATTAAAAAAAATACATAGAGGGAGTATTAGAAAGTGATACATTCATCATAAACAAATAATGACTTTGAATATTTATTTTAATTTGTAGATAATTATACATGTAATATATTTTATATCCTGCAATTACATAGAAATTATGAATGATTGTATTAATTGACCTTTACAAATTCAACTCACTCTGTACAGAAGAAGCTAAGGATTGGGAATTGTTTAACTTAGCACTCTTAGGGAAACAGAAATGCAGACTTTTAGTTGAAGAAAATGCATCGTGGAACAAGATTAGTAGAAGGATCCGACACTACTTGCATGGATAAACATGGTGGAGGGCAGTGGGGGATGTTCTTGTGAGCTGAGGGGGGTCGTGGTCCCCCAAAGTTTTGTAACTCTCATGTAATTTATGATTTTGGTTTCCCAAACATAATGAGCATTTAATATATTTACTTATATATTTACAATTTTATCCTCACGATCTCTCCTCAGCTTTGTAACTCTCATATAATTTATGATTTTGTTTCCTTTAAACTTAATGATCATTTAATATATTTCAGTATATATCTACAATTTTATCTTTTCAATCTTTCATATTCTTTCTTTCTTTTATATTTATTTATTATTTATTAATAATATATTATTTGGCCTCAAGAAGATCAATGGTCAAGATCCGTCATCTGGTAAAAGGTCCGTGGATGAAGGGAGGTCTAGGAGAAAAAAATTTGTTACGGGGAAAATATTATTCTGGTATGGTAACAGGATGGCTGGATCTAGAAGGCAAACACATCTGGTTTCTGCAATGTCAATACAAACAACATATAAGAACCTACAACTGCATCATACACATGAGGGCAACAATCTTTTCAGCTCCCTTCGGCAGTCCTTTGCTCCACAAAAAACCATTACTCTTGCTTGAAAGGTACTCAGCGATATGCTACCTACCAATAGAAGGAAATTTGCTTCATAGATGGATTCTCGCACTCTATGATCAGTCGTAAGTGTCATGTAGAAACAACAGATCACCTCATATATATGGCAACACTGCTATGATTGGTTGGGGGGGGACACATATCTCTTTACCTTGTGATGGAAAAACACATTTTTGGCCTAATCTAAGCATACCAGCTGATAGGAAATATTATAAGCTCGTTTGGATTTGCCTTTTATGGTCCATTTGGTTGCACAGATATCAGATTTGCTTCTCAAATGTAGAGGCGAAGGTAGGAAATTGGTTGTGGATAAAAGCAAGGCCAGACAATACAACAACGACTTTTTCTTGGTGGTCTTGAATCCAGTCTGTTGTTCATCATCTTTGAAGTGCACTTAACGCTATATTATGTTTCTAAGCTGGGAAAGTATGATATTGCTATGATTCTGCCATGGGTGAGGTTTTCATTGTAGCAATAGGATGAGGTTTTTCGTTGGAAATATTTATATAAAATAGGTTTACTCATATTTTGGATGAGATGTAATTCTAAACTACTTGTTAGTATTTTAGGAAGGATAGGAAAGATGGTTTGATGTTTAGTAGTGAGATTTGTGTAGAAAATAGTTTTTAGAAAGAGGTGGGTAAATAGGAGAAGATTTGTATGAGGGAAGATAGTAATTGATCTTGGAAGTGCTACACTTTAAGTGAGGAGGTCACCACCTATATAAAGGCATGAGACACTCCTCTCTAGAATCTTCTAGGAACTTAGAGATGAATCTTCCTACATTACACTTTAACTTATCATTCTAGATTATTTTAGTAACTCTAGAGGCTACTTACATAGAGTTTACAATTCTAATAGTCTCTAGAACTTAAGGAAGTTTCTAGAACTTAATTTTCTTGATCTTTCTAGAATTTGCATTACTTTTCAACACTCTTCCTTGATGCAAATTTCTATAACTCCAAGTATGAAACGTAACTGTTCAAACTTGACTCTTGGTACGTAGTGTCTCGGTAAATATGTCTGCAATTTGATCTTATGTAGTGCAATACTCAAGTTGAATTTGTTTAGTCGCTTCAGTCTCTCTGATGAAGTGATATTTAATAACTATATATTTTGTTATTTGATGATGGATTGGATTCTTTGTCATTGCTATTTCTGACTTTTTATCACAATAAATTGTAGTAGATCCATGTTGTTGTTTTCCCATCTCTTCAAGTATTCTTCGGAGCCATATAACTTGACTTGTAGTCTCAGCTGCAGCCATGTACTCTGTCTCTGATGTTGATTGTGCTACTGTTGCTTGCTTCTTAGATGCCTAAGAGAAAAATCTCGATCCAAGTGAGAAGGCATAACCTGATGTACTCTTCATGCCATCTATAGATCCTGCCCAATCACTATCAGCAGTGGCAGATCTTCTTAGGAGCTGAGGGGGGTCGTGATCCCCCCAAAGTTTTTTAACTCCCATGTAATTTATGATTTTGATCCCCCAAACTTAATGAATATTTAATATATTTACTTGTATATTTATAATTTTATCATTTCAGCCCCTTCTCAATTTTGTAACTCTCATATAATTTTTATTTTGTCCCTTTCAAACTTAATGATCATTTAATATATTTAAGTATATATCTACAATTTTATCCTTTCATCCTTTCATCTTCTTTCTTCCATTTATATTTATTTATTAATACATATTATTTGGCCCCCTCAAGATCAATGGTCAAGATCTGCCATTGACTATCAATATAGCCAATCAGCTTTGAGTCGTTCATAGTTTTGTACCATATACCAAAGTCCTTTGTGCCTTGTAGATATCTTAAAATCCTTTTTGTTGCTCCAAAGTGAATTTGACTTGGTCTTTGCATGAACCTTGATAGAAGGCTTGTAGCATACATGATATCTGGTCGTGTAGCGGTAAGATATAGTAAGCTTCCAATCAAACTTCTGTAGCGTGATGTGTCAGCTTCTGGTGCTCCATCATCTTTTTGTAACTTCTCATTTGTCACAAGTGGAGCAGCCACAGATTTGCAACCATACATCTTGAATTTCTTTAATAAAGCCTCATTGTATTTCTTTTGAGAGATAAATATACCTTCCTTTTGTTATCTTACCTCTATGCCGAGAAAATAATTCAAGCCAAGGTCGCTTATTTCAAATGTTTTCATCATATCTTCTTTGAATTCCCTTATCATCTCTTTATTGTTTTCTGTGTAGATAAGATCATCTACATATAGAGAGACAATGAGAATATCATACTGACCTTGAGTCTTAATATATAATTTTGGCTCACTCTTGCTCCTCCTGAATCCTTGATTAGTGAAGTACTGATCAATTCTGTTGTACCATGCTCGAGGAGTTTGCTTTAAGCCATATAATGTTTTTCTTAGCCTTAATACTTTGACTTCATTTCCTTTACTTATAAAGCCTTGTGGTTGCTTCATGTATATCTCTTCTTCTAGTACACCATTTAGAAAGGCTGATTTAACATCCAATTGGTGAATGATCCATCCTTTTTGTGCTGCAAGAGCTATTAAAGCTCTAATTGTATCTAGATGAGCAACTTGGGCAAATGTCTTGTTATAGTCAATTCCAGGTTGTTGTGAATAACCCTTTGCTACCAGCCTAGTCTTCTGCTTTTGTATGGTGTCGTTAGGATTGAGTTTTGTTTTATAAACCCATTTTACTCCAATGATGTCCTTTCCATGTGGGCAATCTACTAGTTCCCAAGTATTATTCTTTTCGATCATTTTAATTTCTTCCTCCATTGCCCTGATCCAGACTTCTTGTTTTGCAGCCTCTTCATAGCATTCAGGCTCAAGCATTGTCATGTTGCATGTTTCATATATATCCACCAAGGATCTTACTCTCCTTGCAGTAGATTCTGGTGAAAAATTTTGTTGTACAAATAAATGAAGTGTACCTAGATCTTCTACCATTTCTTGAATTTCTTCATGTGATTATTGTACTGGAAGGAAGATGTTGTTTCTCATTATTCTTCCTTCTTCCCAATTCTAAAAAGCATTTTCATCAACTTCAACATCTCGACTGATGGTGAACTTCTTTGTCTGCAAGTTATAAACTCTATAGCCTTTTGTTTATGTGTTATATTCCAAGAAGACTCCTCGTATAGTCTTGTCTTCTAATTTGTGCCTTTTTTTATCTGGCACATGTATGTAGCAGATAGATCCAAAAACTCTTAAGTGTTTAGATGATGACTTTTGCCTACTCTAAGCTTCAATTGGAGTCTTGTCTTGGACTGCCTTAGTTGGGCATCTGTTTAGTATGTAAATTGTAGTGTAAACTGCTTAGGTAGGTCTTTCTCTTTTAACATTGATTTTATCATCTCCATAACAGTGCGATTTTTTCTCTCTGAGACATCATTCTGTTGTGGAAAATATGTGACTGTAAGTTGTCGGTCAATACCTTCATCCTCACAGAATTTATCAAATTTGTGGGAGGTGTACTCTTTTCCTCGATCGCTCCTGAGCACCTTTATCTGTTTTTCTATTTGTTTTTCGACAAGAGCCTTAAATTTTTTAATATTCCAAAGACTTCTAATTTTTCTTTAATGAAGTAGACCCAAGTCATTCTAGAAAAATTATTAATGAAGAGCATGAAGTACCTGTTGTTATTAAGCGATGGAGTCCTCATTGGTCCGCAAATATCTGTGTGGAGTAACTCCAACAAGTCTTTTGCTCTCCAAGTTTTTCCCGTAGAAAATGGTAATCTGTGTTGCTTTCCCAGAAGACATCCTTCACAAGCTTCACTACTCTCCTTAAGGCTTGGTAGATCTCTCATCATGCCTTTTTGATGTAGTAGCTTTAAGCCATGAGTATTGAAGTGGCCAAATCTACGATGCCACAGCCACGAGTCATCAACTTCTACTTTCATGGCAATGTTAGTTCCTCGATTGAAGCTTATAGGAAAACTTTTATTTCTCTTTTCCATTTTTACTTGAACAATCTCTAGATTTTTCTTATCATAGATAGTGCATGTATCTCTTTCGAAGTGAAGAGTATATCCTTTCTCCATCATTTGACCAATACTTAAGAGATTTTCTTTAAGATTGGGAACTATAAAAACATCATTGATAAGTCTCATACATTTCTTGGTCTCCACCATAACACTGTCTTTTCCTTTTGACTTTACCATGGTGTCATTTCCCAATCGCACTTGAACTTTGATAGAGTTATCAATTTATTTGAAGATGTTTGGATCATTCGTCATATGGTTACTACACCCGTTATCCAAGTACCATCTTCCTTTTGATTCATTATCAGAACACCCCGTAGCATAGAAGAGATATTATTCTCTATCCCGTTCTTCAGCAAAATTTGTTTGTTGATGATTTTTGTTGCGATACATTTTCTCCACATGTCCAAATTTCTTACAGTATTGACATTGATGTTTTCCTCGATGCCAATAATCTTTTTCCAAGTGACTTGTTTTTTTACAAGTGCCACATGAAGGATATTTTCCTTGAATAGTCTTGGAAAAATTTCTAAAGTTTTCCTTATTCCTAGAAAGTTCTCTATTAATTTTATTTCCTCCATTCTGAGATCGTAATTTTAGTTTTGATTGATAGGAATTTTCGACTGAGTCTTCTTCACGCATTTTCAATCTTTGTTCATATGTTTCAAGAGAACCTATTAGTTATGTCACCGATAATGTAGATAACTCTTTTGTTTGTTCAATTGCAGTTGCAATTGCATCATATTTTTGGGAAATAGAAATTAGAATTTTTTCAACAATTTTCTTATCAAAAATATTTTCCCCATAGGCTCTCATCTGACTAACTATTTCTTTTATTCTAGAATAGTAGTCTTTTATTGTCTCAGATTCATTCATTCTTATTAACTCAAATTCTCTTCTCAGTGAATGAAATTTAATATTGCGTACCTCATCGCTTCCTTGAAACTCCTCCTGTATTGTATTTGAAGCTTCCTTTGCACTTGTGGCACCCATTATTCTTGGAAAAATATGTCATCAACTGCTTGCTGAAGAATGAATAATGCTCTTGAATACTTATGTTTGTTTTCCTTCAGCTCCTTTCTCTGAGCAGCTGTAAGAGTTAAGATGTCTTCTGGAATAGTGAACTCATCTTCTATGACTTCCCAAAGATCACTAGTGCAAAAATGACATTTTACGTCACTCAATTGTCATCGCATATCAAAATATTCGACGTAAATAAAACGCGGTGGCAATTTTGTAAATAAGAGGTGAAACTTTTACGTCACATATTGTAGGAGGTGACGTTAAAAACTTCTTTTACGTCGCACCTGGTACAACGCGACTAAAAAGAGAGCTTTTTACGTCACGTGGGGGTGCGCGATGTAAAAAGTGATACTTTTTACGTCGCACACCCTCCACACGACGTAAAAAGCCATCTTTTACGTCACGTTGTACCATAAGCGACGTAAAAAAGGCTTTTTATGTCACGTGCTAGGGTGTGCGACGTAAAAAGTTCTTTTTATTCTCTTCCAGACCCACTCCCGCATCTCACGCCGCAAGGGTTTTTTAGAACGACGATGAGAACGACGATGACAGCTACCTTTCCACACCATTTTCGATCATTTTGGTAGTGAAGAACATCAACATTGTGTCTCATTTTACGAATTTGACATTTCTCCCCGATTGGATTCGAGTTTGAAATCGTTTTCGTGTTTACTCGAGGTTAGTGTTCTTTGTCTCCTGATATATGTTCAAATTGAATCCATTATTTTTTTTTAGGATCTCAATCACGTCATTGTATGAATGTCTCTATTGGATTGTTATTGGAAATGTCATTATTTTGTTTGAGTGCATTTTCGGTTTACACAATCCATTTACGTGTTTTGTTGTTTGTATATTAATTTATTTTTAAATATAAATTTTGAATCTCTAGGAGTGACAAAACTTTATAACATAATATGAATCGAAGTTGGATGAATGCACGTCGTATTAGTGAAGAGTACGAAAAGGGAGTTGATGAATTTTTTAAATTTGCTAGTGAAAATGGAAAAGGTATTGAATAATATATGACTTTTTTTTATTTAGAATCGTGTCTATAACTAATGTTCTAAGTGGAAAACCCAGAACAAAGATTTTGCAGTTCATTTATCCTAAGGTTAGAAACTTATTATAATAAGTGAATACCATAATTATTGTTTGTATTTAAATTTTGAAAATAACATTATATTTTATTCATCATTTCAGTGTAATAAGCAAACAGACTCATTTGAATGTGGTTACTATGTTATGTATTGGATGAGAGTCATAGTTTGTGCGAATATAACTGATTCTTGGACGGAGGTAATTGTTTTCAACATTAGTTAAGTTTATTTAACTTTATGTGTGTTGCATGTTTACAAGAGTCAAATTAATGTTTCAGGTATTTCAAGATCCATCTCCATTACCAGAATATGATATCACACAAATTAGAGAATAATAGGCAAGGTTTTTCGTTCAACAATTCTAGTACTTAATTTTTTAGGTTATTGTTTATATTATATTATGTGTATTATGTAGTTTAGGTAGCTTAGTTTGTACTAACTTTTAGTTTGTAATAGATTTTAGTTCGTAGGTTATTGTTTGTATTATATTGTTTTATTATGTAGTTTGAATTATATATAATATTATATTTTTTAATTACATAGCTAAAGAAACATGAATCTCTGGACTGTTTGATTATAATATATATTTGCAGGTTTTGGTTGTAAGACAAAATAAACCCAATTTTTTTTTTAAAAATGAGCAAATTTACGTCGCGTATACCAATACGTGACGTAAATTTACTCTAAATTTATTATTTTTTGATACTTTTTACGTCTATTTAGTGTAAATGAAACGTAAATTAACGTCGAGTCTCGATAACTGACGTGAATTTACGTCAGGCTAAGGGTCCGACGTAAATTTACGTCTCCCGTTTTAACGTCAGTCTTAAATGCGACGTAAAAAATCCAAAATACCTGACGTAAAAACCCTTTTTTGCACTAGTGGATCTTGAGAACAAAAAAATGTCCTCATTTTGACTCTCCAAAAATCATAATTTTCTCCCTTGAAAATAGTGAATGGATGATGTTTGGTTGGTAGTGGTCATAGGTTGAATTTTTTCTTTTGGAAGTAATGTGTAGTGGGATTGGGTTTTTTTAAGGTAGTCGAAAATTTTTCTCTACGTCCAGTAGGTGACCGAACGTAGCTCAGATACCACTGTTAGTATTTTAGGAAAGATGGTTTGATGTTTAGTAATGAGATTTGTGTAGAAAATAATTTTTAGAAAGAGGTGGGCAAATAAGAGAAGGTTTGTATGAGGGAAGATAGTAATTGATCTTAGAAGTGTTACACTAAGGGGTCACCACCTATATATAGGCATGAGACACTCCTATCTAGAATTTTCTAGGAACTTAAAGATGATTCTTCCTATATTACACTTTAACTTATTATTCTAGATTATTCTAGTAATTCTAAAAGCTACTTACATAGAGTTTACCATTCTAATAATCTCTATAATGTAAAGAAGTTTCTAGAATTTAATTTTCTTGATCTTTTTAGAATTTGCATCAGGAATTGCTACTTTGGTGTTATATAGTACTTTTGATGTAATTGGATTGAGGTACTTGTACCTATTCTTTTCATCTATACCTAGGGTCATGTCCTTCTATCACCCCACAAGAAACTTGTCGGTTGCAAACGAGTTTACAAAAAGCAAACTCAAACCTTGTTGAGCATTACAAATCTCGCTTGGTTGCAAGTCCATCTTAGGTGCCAAGTCCTCATGGTTTCCGGTGGAACATAATATTTCACTCAAACAAGTGGGGACTTGATAGATGACCTAGCTTCATATAGTCATCTTGTTGGTCCACTAATTGATTCTCACGTCACTAGTTTGACCATATCTTGTCTACTGATTCCCTCGAATTACATGCATTGTGTGACGTTGATTGGGGATGCAAGAATTCAACAAGGACAATTATTGGTTATTGTGCTTTTCTTAGTCAATCACCAGTCTCTTGGAAAACTATAAGAGGCAAAAGTATTGTGTCACATTCAAGTGCAGATGCAGAAACCTTTCCATGGCCACTGCTAGTGTCAAGATTACTTGATATAGAATTATATTGAAACATTTGAAGATGACTCACACAATCAATTACATTATTTTGTGACAACCAAGTTGCCAAGAACTTTGCTTCAAGTTTGGTGTTTCATAAATGAACGAAACACCACAAAGATATTGGTTCATTTGGTGCATGAGTTAATACAATTTGAAACGCTACTCACTTTTGAGTAATTTAACTTCACTTTTTCTTGTTGATGAATTAGAACACCTCATGAGAAAATAAATAAAATGTGTACATATAATAGATGCGAAAAGTTTTATTAATGTAAAAGTCGGCTTAATTATTCTGCATTACATTAAAGGAGTTCAGTAGCAATCTCTTGTGTATTTTGCCTTGCTCCTGTACTTATTTATAAATACCATGTCATAAATCGCTTTCAAACACCTGCAAACACTTCAAGAGCTTCTATGGGATTTGAAACAAAGTAGTTGAAGTACTCTCCATAATTGAAGGGATGGTAACGTAAGGGATGAACTTTGTCATCCACTAACTCATCGGGCACCTCAATGTTCATCTCTTCCTTTGGCATTGCAAAAAGTCCAAATGAGTATCTCTCTTTCTCTCCTCCCAACATCACTCTGTGGGTGACTGCATGAAGCCTCCCGTTGCTCCATGCCTGTGGATTCATGCAACTTGATTATAATTATTTAATAAATGTATGGTCAAAGAATTTCAATTCTACGTACTTATATATGTAGCTAGCATCATTATTTTATATATACCTTGAGTATATCACCAACAAGAACTACAAAGCCATCAGGGGGTATCTCCAATTCAATCCATTTGTCTGTTTTGGATAACACCTGGAGTCCTTGGACATCTTTTTGGCATAAAATGGTTAAAGCACTATTATCTGTGTGAGGTGGAAGACAAGTCTGGGAGTCATTATTGCTTTCAGGAACTTTGTACTTGATCAATCGTGAAAAACTAGAGCTTTTCAAGTTTTCAACTTGTGAAATGTAATAGTTAAATATATAGTTTGTACTTGTGAAAATATCATTTTATTGCTTACCCAATTAATAATTTTAACTTAATTTTTTTAAATATATAGTTAAACAACTTCTTTAAAACCTCTTTTGCTCTAGTATTATATATTTTTAAGTTGCAAAACTTGAAGAAACAACTTAATTACCTAACCTTACTCCATTAGAGTTATCAAATGCAAATCTTGATACCAAAACTATAAATAAAAATCTGAAAACTATTTATCAAATTGAATGGAGATGATGAAGCCTGATATCCCCCATGTATGATGATTTTGGTTGCTACTATGGATATAGTAATTGAAAGATACAGGATTTCAAGTCTCAATCAACGAAAATACCTAGGCCAATTAACACCACAAGCTAGTGCATGCGTAGACTGATAAATACTGTATAAAGTAGAACTAATGGGAGAATTTATGAGTACCAGAAAGGTGTGTTTCCTTGAGGCCACATGAGGTTAGTGAAGGCTTCAGCAGTAGCTGAGAGAGGAACATCATCGAACCCAAAGCTTTCACAGAAGGGAATGACTGAGTTCTTGCCATTGTAGCTCCTGTAAGGTTTTGGACTCATGTGTTGCTGTTTTGTTTCTTCAGACAAATCAAATAAAGCTTTCAAATTATTAAACATCTCTTCACACACACTCTTGGGGATGATCGCATCACACATCAAGAGGAAGCAACCATGACTCTCACATGCTTCTCTCACTTTCTTGCTCATTTCTTTCCACTCCTCACTCCCGTCTTCTAAAGCCATCGCACCCTTGCAAAAATCAAAACATGGGATCGTCATGATCTCACTTTCCATTTCAGTCAATATATGGCTGTGTTCTTATAAAAAGCTGTGCTATATATAGAGAGTTGGTGATATTCATACAACAGTTTAGCTACCTCTAAGGAAAATAAAAAAAGGCAGAAGTAAAAAAAAAAAATATATATATATATATATATATATATTGACAGAAGGAAATTAAAACCAATATATATGGGAAGAACGTTGGGATGGAGCCCCACATATAAATTTCTCAAATATTTATCTGATTAGTGGACAACATTTGTAATCCTTGCAAAAGAAAAAGAAAACCCTGATTTTGGTTTTTAGGAAATTTTATTTCATGTTTACGCAGTTCTATTTTTGTTCATGTATATGGACGACAAGGATAAATTGAAAAATGAATGTTAATTGCACAAAGGTAATGCACAAATTCAGGGATATTTTAACATGAAAAGTGCCAGATTTATATTAAATTTTGCAGAAATATATACTTGATATATAATTGATGTTCTGTCACCAGAGAAGCAATAAACTTCATCAAAGGTAGTAAACATTTTTATTTTTTTGAAAGTGATGAAAATGATGGTGAAAGTAATGTATAACAAACGCTATTCTAATAAGAAAGATGCTTGCTCGGGAAGATTAGAGAGGAGTTGCACGTCTGTAATATGTGTATATATTGTCAATGTCCAGCTCAGACCCGATATATGAGCAACCTGAAGTCAAAATTAGTGCATTGTTTCTCTTCATCTGTTTCTTATTCAATTGAAGCAAGGCATTATTTGTCCTTGTTTAGTTGTCAAAACTTGAAACTTAAACCTTTAGACTCTGATCGGCAAGGAAAAAGGAAGTCCCGTGTAAACCAAGGGAACAATATAATTATATATAACTGCTAATTTGTGTCACATTTGGATATGTGTAGAATTGTTTACTTTGTCTTCTTTCTCTGTCTCTTTTTCACCTAACACAATTACTAAGTTAGCTAGAAGAGATAGATATTGAGAAGGAAAAAACAGACATTAATGGTTGTCTGGTTGCAAACATATTGAACACCTGTTTGTGATTAATATTTGCCTTGTTATTCAAGAGGTCACAACAAGGGCATGCTTCTATAGTGTTCCCGAACAACATAAATAGTTCAGCATATTGGGGATTCAAGGTAGTTGTGTGCTAACATTGTGTTACTAGTCTTTTAACGAAACAATAGCATATTCATTATCAAAGAAATTTAGTCACTAAGTAAACAGAAAGATCATCGTGGGTTGAAAATGGGTGGTTTAGCAATGATGATTTGGATTTGAAACCGACATCCCCTTATATATAGGAGTTCAAGTTTTATGCGGCACGTTGCTACCCTTCTGATTCCATTATTAGCCACAAATATGTGAAATTTGGGTGTCTAAATTATACTAAAATTTGTTGTCATGAATGGAAACTGCAAAATCAATCCTTTAATTGAATTCCAGGCCTTCATTTGGCAGAAAAATCATCCTGTTAATATATATATATATATATATATATATATATATATATATATATATATATATATATATATATATATATATATGTATGTATGTATGTATACATGTTTATGAAGTTAATTTTCATTTTGTACTACAAATTGAATTATGCTCATTGGGAAAATTGTGGATGAAAATAGTGATCAATATCTTAGTACAGCTAGCTAATATAATACCCCAATTTTAGATTAGGTGTTTTGATGGTGTGTGATGATATTTCTTACAATTTTTAATGTTTAAGATATATTTAAACCTTTGCCTTGATAATATCAATTTTCACTTTTTTAAATACTTTTTTATGCATATGCTTCAATATTTTGTTTACAGGACAATTTGGGATTTCAAACGCTGATAATATAATGCTATTAACGTATTCATTAATTCACTAAAAGAAAAGTAAGTTATATCTTAATTTAAATTGTAATAGAAAATTAATATTAATATTAAGTAATATTTTTATCATTTTTAGTTGCTTACGTTGTTTTACTGCAGTTGCTTATGTTTTTCTCAGTTTTATTACATATTCTAAATATTGTAACATTTTTTTTACAATATTGATCTTTCTGCCTCAATTAGTCTGTTATATGTCAATATAGATATATTCATGTATGATGATTCAAACACTTAAAATGTAAATCTTTTTGACGAATAAAAAAACGTATATAACTTATTGTGTAGTAGAAAATGCATTTGGTGACTTGAACAAGTTGTACTTAATGAACGCATAGTTGTTTATGACAAGTATATATGAATTTATATTTGTTTAATTTTATTTGATCCAGTTCTTTCCTGAATCTTGTATTTTTTTTTATAATATTTTATGTGTTAATAATATGTGACTTTATAAATATTAACTTATTTGAAATTTCTTAAGTTAAAATCATTGATGAATTTGGATCAATAACTTTAATCGTACTGTCTTTTAAATATAGGGAAAAACAGTTGAAATGGTGATTTTTCCATATACAATAGACTATGAACCTATGATGGGTGATAGCAAAATGGTAGATATCTAGGGCAACATAATGGCCCACTTGAAGTCTATTCTCTAAAAAGTAAAGGTTGTGTCACTAAAAAGTTATTTCACTTAAATTTCTTTTCCATGATAAAGAACTCATCAAACAATTTGATAATTTGCATTCTAATGAAGGTTAGGAGAGTCTGCATCATTCATATTGTTTTACGAAAACTACTTAAACATTGATGAAATAATATGATATTTCGACACTGTCTTAAATTCATCTAACATATATTAATTTGCAAATACTGATAATAATAATAATAATAATAATAATAATAAATATGTATAATGATATGGAGTTGAAGAGTTTTATTGATAATATAAAAATGGGTCTAATTATTGTGCATTACATAAAAGGAGTTCCATAAATAGAAAATGTTGTATATTTTGGCTTGTTCCAGTAAATATTTATGAACAGCTTGTATCAAGCTTTCAAAGACCAGCAAACACCTCAAGAGCATTCTCTTTGAGATTTGAAACAAAGTAAGAGATGTACTCTCCATAGTTGAATGGATGATAGCGAAGGGGGTGAGATTTTTCATCCACCAACTCACTTGGTACCTCAATGTTCATCTCTTCCTTCGGCATTGTAAAAACACCAAATGAGTACCTCTCTTTTTCTCCATTCACCACCACTCTGTGTGTTGCTGCATGAAGCCTCCCATTGCTCCAAGCCTATTCATTCATGTAATATATAATTATGATTATTTAATATGAGTATGCTACAAGAATTTCAATTCATTAGAGTAGCTATTGTTTGACATATACCTTTAGTATATCACCAACAATGACCACAAAGCCATTTTGGGGTATCTTCAATTCAATCCATTTGTCTGTTTTGGATAACACCTGGAGCCCCTGGATTTCATTTTGGCATAAAATGGTTAAGCCATTTTTGTCAGTGTGAGGTAGCAGGGAATTATTGAAGTCTTCATTGTTCTCAGTAACTTTGTATTTCATCAATCGTGAAGTGCTAGAGCTCTTCATGTTTTCAACATCCAAAATGTAATGCTGTGGAAGATCATAATCCTCCACTATCATTTTTAGGATGAGGAAACTTAGTCCTAACATCTTTAAACTCATGGTCTTTAGTATCTGACTGCATGTCATTCAAAACAGAAAAACATAGTCAATGCATGGTCGTTATTTTTCTATACCATGATTATTGAAATTCATTCAAATCCAACTAACTCATTATAAAAGGACTAAAAGTAAACCAAAAAAATATACCAGAAAGATGGGTTTCCTTGAGGCCACATGAGGTTAGTGAAGGCCTCAGCAGTATTTAAGAGAGGAATATCATCTATTCCAAAGCTTTCACAGAGGGGAATGACTGAGTTCTTGCCATTGTAGCTCCTATATGGCTTTGGACTCACGTGTTGCTGTTTTGTTTCTTCAGGCAAATCAAACAATGCTTTCATGTGATTAAACATTTCTTCACGTACATGTACACCATTGGGGGTCTCATCACACATCAAGAGGAAGCAACCATGACTCTCACATGCTTCTCTCACTTTCTTGCTCATATCTTTCCACTCCTCACTCCCTTCTTCTAAAGCCATCCCACCCTTGCAAAAATCAAAACATGGGATCGTCATAATCTCACTCTCACTTTCCATTTCACACACTCTCTTCTCTAGTTTCTGTGGATTGTTCTTTCACAAAGTTCTGCTATATATAGGCTAACGTTGAGATGGAGAGTCTCCCCATTTAAATGTTGAAACAAGCTTTAGTTGAACAGTTTTTGAATGTGGACAACAGTTGTAATCTCACGGATAAAAGGAAAACCTAATCTTGCTTTTTGCTCACGTAAATTTCATTTTTGTTTATGTAAATTGATTTCAAAAAATTGAAAATGAATCTGACATTAATTATAAAATATTATAATATAAAAAGTGACATAAAATTTGGTGAAAGCAATGTATATGGCAAACACTGTTCTACGTAGTAAGATGTTCTCTTGAAAAAGTTGCATTAAAGATGAGAGAGGCTGTCCGTAGTTTCTCTGTTTTCAGAACTCAAAATAACACACAGAAACACATAATGTTTTGGATTTATCTAATGTGATTTTGGATTATTTAATAATTATTTAGGTTGTTAAATCATCACCTGAATTTGCTAATGTCTGATTTGCATAGCACTTCTTAACAAATGTAAAAAATATAGTATTTTAATTGCATGCATTTGATATATTTTTAAATTTGTTAATGTAACAATACTATTAAAAAATAGTATTTTCAAATCAATTATTTTAAATCGATTATTAAATTGATGTACGTAACAATCAATTTTTATATGGATTAACCATCAATATAAAAAAATAAATATATAATATCAATTTTTTTATAATTGATATTATATATTCACTTAAAATATATATATATATATATCACTCATAAATATTAAAATTTTCATATATAATCATTAATAGAATGTTTTTTTTTCTCACAATATAATATAAAAATATTAATAATAATATATAATATTAACGGCAATTTTTTTATTTAACGAAGTTTAGCATATAAAAATAAAAGTGATATAATTATCTAGAACAATAATAACAAGAGAAAGTGAAATGATAATGACATACAAGAATAATAATAATTGTCAATAAAAGAGTTTCATCTTTATCTTTTTCATATTAGAGTGATTATTAACAATTGGATAATTACATATTAATTTTATTCGTTATAATAATTAAAAAGGAGAAGATTGGAAGAGGAAAAACTATGAAAAAGAAAACTTCAGAATTTAAAAAAAAATTCAAAAAAGAAAAATTTTAAAGTATATAAAATATTTTCTAAATTATTAATAATTGATATAATATCTTCACTGTTTATTTTAGAACTAACGTAGTTTTAAAATATCTATCTAGATAATACGTTGGTTCTAAATGAAATCAATATTTTCATATGATATCCTATATTAGTTATATTAAATATTCATGTAAAAAGTTCCTCGATTATTCAAAAAAATATTATCGCATTAATTTTTTATAGCTTATAGATAGCCCACTATAAAAATACCCTTTTACAAAAATGTAATTTGTTGATGACTTTTTTATTCTCTGAAAACAAAATGAATCACACATGTATGCTAAAAATATACTTCAAGTGAACAAATTTAAAAAATAAACAGAATAATTTAAAATGTGTGTAAAAATCAATTTGACAGATAAAATATATAATAATGATAATGAGATTTGAAGATAGAACATACAAACCACTAAAAGAACAACAAACAAACTACCAATTTCCTTGATGTAGTTGTCACCATGTTTGTTAGCCACTTCTGATCCTTGGAATCAAAACAAGTCGGCAAAGTCACATGCTTCAAGAGTATTAATATAGATGACTCTGGAGAGTTATTGACACAATTAACTTGTTTGCTGCTGATCCAACAACCATGTCAGTTTAGTAAATATACATTCAGTTGGTCACAAGTCACAGTCAATGGGAGAATAAACTAATTTTCTGAAACACTTTTTGACTTTCAGAATGTGAAATGCATGCATGGATATGTAAAGAGATTATTATTCCTTCGTAATATTGAGGAAGATCATGTAAATTTGAGTGCCAGATTCGAAATTCGATTGAGGCAAGGCCTTTTTGTCCTTGTTTAGTTGTCCAAATTCCAAACTTACACATATAGAATCCTATCAAAGGAGAAAGTATTGTACGTAGCTGCAAGTGTGAGGTGTGTAGCGTGGTTTAACTGATTTTATTTGTTGTTACCTTCATCCACTTTCTAGTTGAAAGAATGCTCAATTAATTCCTTCTCCTTCATTGTCTTACCATGTTGGAAGAGATAGAGATTGAGAAGGAAAAAAGAAAAGGCATAGACATTGGTGCATTGGGTGTCTGGTTTCAAAAGGGACTGTAGAGGTTGAACTATGGGGTCACACAATTTAAGCATTTGTTTGTAATGTTTCTGCCTTGTCCTCCAAGAGGTCACAACAAAGGCTTACATATTCTGTAATGTTCCAAAATAACACAATCATATGCTCTTTGTAGTGAGAATATGTCTCTGTCTCTTTCCCTGGTCACTTTTGTAGATGGAATATTGATAAATGCAAAAGAGGTTCTACCAAGTTGAAGATATATGGGGACCACAAGGTTTATACATCACATTCTCTATAGCTGTCATCACATCCTGTGTATTTCTCAGAAAGGTTGGTTGGTCCTTCAAATATTATGGTGCAGTATCTTTCTGTAGGGTAAGACTGATATAGCTCTAACCCTATGGTGCTGTGAGGGATAATAGCACAGAGAAAATAAATAAGGGACAAGAGTTGGATAATATGTTCCAAAATTCCATGTTACAGCATGTTGTTGGGAATACAAAATAGTTGTTTAAAGAAACAAAAGCAAATTTACCATATTTACTATATTGAGCTAAAATCAAACCGTCTAATCCCCAAGTGTAAGCATGCAGTGTGTGATGGTGGATTGAAAATATGTTGGCATTGGCAAGGTTCTTCATAATACTTGTATTTGAAACTGGCATCCACATATAGCAGTTCATGTATTTTGGGACTCGTAGTTAACCCTCCATTTGTGAATTAAAAATAGAAAACAAAAACTATGCTTAAACCTTTATTCGATTAATGGACAACATTGTAGTGTTACTTATAAAAGAAAAATTGAATCTTGTTTTTCAGAAAATATCTATTTCACATTTACGTAAAGCTTTTTGTTTATAAAATTGTGTCTGAATTAAAAAACTAATTTCTAGAGTTTAATCTTAATTTATTAAAAATTATACTTTTTTGCTTAATTATTATATTTAACAATTTATTATTATAATGTAGATACATATTTATTAGATTTTACCTTGATTTATTATTAATATGAGGAAATATGTTTTCAAAATAATAAATATATATTTCCGAATCAAAATATGATTAAAAAAAAATTAGATGTACAAATACTATAATAATATTACTAATAACAAATATTATTCTTATACTTATGCTCATTTTGTAAAAATAGTTACATAAAAATATACTGCACGAGTAAAAATATAATAAGAGTAATGATGATTTAAAAACAATTACAATAATAAAGAAAACTACTTGCACGAAAAGTTCATATCTCTTTAGATGATATATAGTTACAGATAGTAATATTTGTGCTTATTTGTTACTATTTTAAGATATTTATAATAATTATTTAACTATAGTAAAATATACAAAAAAATATCAATATATATAATTATTTTATAATAACTAATTTAAATAAAATTATTCATTTTTATATAAACTATTATGAATTATTTTAAATTTAATTAAACATCTATAAAAACCCTTAGTTTTAATCATTCCTGCTAATAACATGTATTATAAAGTAACCAAATTAAAAATAAAGCCATCTTTATATATAGAATCACTTATTTGTTAATTCGTATATTATTATATTACATTACTGTTATAATTCCTTGAGTTAAATACTTATTTATTAAAATTTAACTTTTAATTACTATTAGTCGCAAAACATATTTTAATTCGAACAATTTAAAAATTAGATTAAACATTTTTAAATTCTCAAATTTTGATTTTATTTTTTACAAGAAATTTGTATTTCATTCTTTAAAATTATTGGATTTATTTCCTATAAAATAAGTTCATTTTAGTTTTATGTTTAAAATACGATTTTTTATCGTACTCCATTCCAAGATTTAAAATCACTGTTTTCTCTTTAGAAAACTTATTTAAGGGTAGATAAATAACATTTCTATAGGATACTTATCGCTTAATATTAAGAATTAAAAACAAAAATTTAAGTTTTAGAATTTAAGGAGTGTTAAAGACACGATTGAAATTTAGAACAGGAGGTACAAGAAGAAAAGCATGGGTGCAGAAGAAAAATACATTTTCGGTATTTGTGTTATCAAGCATTCAGTTCATTTGGGTCGGATTAGATGGCCCAAACCCTTTCTTTACCCTTTTTTTAAGGGATCTTAACATTTTGGGCTCAGACAGCCCAAAACCTTATTTTCCTTTTTAGGGTGTCGGGTAACACGAGCCATATAATATTTGTTTCCATAGCAGCCATGCACTTTCTACCGCCAACCGCCATTGTCGCTTTTTGACAACATTCAAAACGAGTTCAGAGAGAAAAACAACAAAATCCAACTTAATCTATCGAGAACGGAAAAAAAAAAAGGACCCACGAATTCGAAGAAGCACACAACAGAGGTCAAAACTATTGGAAGACTAAACAAAGAAAGGAAAGGATCCAAAAGACAATGTTACATTACATGGACAAGTTAGTAGCTAAAATTAGATGAAGACGCAAAAAAGGGAAATAAACTACTAAGTAAAAAGTGAACAAGAGTGAAAAAGACCTAAAGTATTTTCATTATGGTCACTTCCAGAGCTTGAGGAACTTGTCATGACTGGCAGAAGCAACCAAACCATTTACAGTTGAAACAGCCAAGGCAGTAATAAGACCATCATGTGCAGACAGGGTCATTGTCTTGTTCTCGCTCATGTTCCACAGCTCCAATGACTGCACGGCATTATTATTTTACTATGTGTAAGATCTCAAAATTACAACACTAAATAAAAAGGAGAAGAAATGAAAAAAGAATGAGATTTGCCTGGTAACAGCCAATGGCTAGCAGTGAAGGGTATGTTGGGTGGAAAACACATGCATGAAACTTATTGCCATTGCAGCTAAGTTCATGAACACATTCCGCTTCACTCCCTGATCCAAGAGTCCAGACCCTCACAGAGTCCTCACTCACAGATGCCAGCAACTCCCCAGAAGGGTCCCAACACACACAGTTCACCGTTTTTGTGTGTCCCTACAACCATAGTACAATAAAGAAAATCAATTGGTGATAAGATAATCTTGGGTAATAATGAATAATATATACGGTAATAGACAATTGTAGCAGATCACATAGTTAACAGATAGCTTTTTCACAAGGACTATCACCTGCCCACAAGAAGAAACTTCAAAAAAAGTGAAAGGGTATGCAGACCAACCTTTAATGAATATCGGCACGCTTGTGTCTCCACATCAAATATCGACACAATATTCTCTGCTGCAGCGGCAAGGTACCTCCCTAAACGAGGCTGAAATCTCATCTGGGTGGTGCCACCCTAATGAGCAAAAAGATTGTAGGTTAGCAGACTGAAAAATGCATCATGGTTTAAATGTACAAGCTACAAAAATGAGATTTTTTCTATCAAAGCACTTATTATGCAGGACCCAGTGAAGGGTTTTGACCTGCTTTGTGGGTCTTGGTACGAAAAATGCATTTAAAATATGCTAATAAGGATTAACATTCGCTACCTTCCAGACTCTAGCACAACTGCCATTGGTTATGCTCCAATATCGTATCTCACCATCACCATCACATGAGCAGATGAGGTCATCTTTATTTGGATGAAAATCTAGCGACATAACAGTTGTAGAATGTCCCGTGAAGGTGCGAAGCGAATAACCAGGCTGCATAGTAATTATATGCAGTTAAATCCGAATACTAACAAGAAATACACACAATTCATCAACTTCTAGTTGTAGACAAAGGCAAACAAATTTCTGAGACTGCAATAGTAAACGTCCCAGCAAATAAATAGTCCTAATGCTCACGACAAAAGACCAAGCCTTATACAGCTCCGTAGGAGAAACATTAATCTAAGAGCAAAAATTTTAACCGGGGATCGCATGATCTTCTAGAGATAGAACATTAGAAATAATGGTGGAATTCAACATCCATATTGAAACCATAACAATCTCAAACTATTTGTTATAAACACTACATATTACCAGCAATATGAATTCCTAAAGCTTCTTAAGCACTATCAAACCACATATTCATCTTCATCTCAAACAAATAAATATAACCCTTTTGTATGACAGTCTTTCAATTAACTTTTTCATTGGCACTCCGGGTAGTACAGAGTAGTAAAACCACATCTAGGAACTTAACTGCACTAAAAATATATATCTTGAAGCTGAACACATTTTAAGCTGAAAACTCAGTAAGAAAATAGTCGAGTACTTGTTTATAATTTCATACAAAACACACAATAACAAGTTTCACCATCTATCTCACTATGCCCAGATTTTCAGTTAAAGTGGTCATCTACACATCTCTTTGATTTTGTGGTGTGCTACACTTTAAGTTGAGGCAAATATTAATATTGTCATGTGCATGATCAAGTTACTTAAAAACCCCATTAAAATACACAGAAACAATAATAGTATTATGCTATTAAAGTAAAACAAGAAACAAATCAACTAACATTGTCAACATCCCAAACCCTGACAGTTTTGTCAAATGAAGATGTTGCAAGACGAGGCATGCTTGGACTAAACCGGACATCAGTAATCAAAGACGAATGTTCTTCAAGAGTAGCCTTTTGTTTAAGAGAATCCGTGAACCATAAAACAACCTGCAGTAGAAAGCAATTGGGAGGTAAAGACCATATTAATCCACATCAAAACAGAAGTAACGGAAAAATAATGTTTGGGATTTTGTTTTTCAATTTAAGATCACTACTTATTTTCAGGAAGTTGGTTGAACAAAGAAACTACTAAATAAATATTATCATCAGGACTAATTTTGCCACTAACCTTTTTGTCATGGCCACCACTTGCAAGTAATTTCCCATCAGATGAGAAATGGCAACAGGCAACTTTACTTGTGCTTGCTCGTACAGAGCTTACATCAGAAAATGTGAAGCCTGAAAGCAGAACAAATTCAGGCCCTTAGTGTCTAATTTGTAAGTCATTCCCTCTTTATGCTTATGCATGTCAAGGAATTAAACAGTAAGTAGTAGCAACCATACGATGCACATATAAAAGATAACAATTATATAACCAACAATTTGCTTATTTATCCAAACAAAAAATTGTACACATTCATCATAAATATTGTAAAGAATATTGAGGCACAAAGAAAGAGACCTCACAAGTCATTAAATCAAATTTGAATTGCTGTTTAAAAATTGTACTTCACTGTATTTCACCATAAAGTGACAAATTATCATTACTATTCAATGAAAAGACTGCAAACTTTCACATTGGAGTGAGGGAAATTCAGACATACACTTTGAGAAACTCTTTTGCAAGGATGATGCCAGAATATTTATTGATCAATGTAAAATGGTGTTTACTGCACCTTTGCTTACATCCATACAACGGCCAACAGTATCTCTAGGGTCTGTATCATCATGGGATAAAAAAGACTCTACATTTTCATCTAGAGATCCATCCTCCACGAAGCGATCCACATCAGCCTGCAATTCAAGATCCTTATCATCCCACTGCCAAAATGGAATGGCAATGAGTCTACATGCAAGGAATTTCATAATTTCTTCCATCAATTTAACCACACAGAAAGCCACTCACCAACTGGTTAGAAGGTGATGTAAGGGTTCCAGTGCCATCAGTGCCAAACATCATTAGAGGCTTTGAAGAACTACCACTATGAGGCAAGGCAGGCATTGATATCACATCTCCAGGCGTATGAGTCGAGGGAGTTGAGGGTGCTGAACTTGGTGATGGACCTGCCGTATTTGCTGTGCCTGAACTATTGGCAGGACCTGACGAGGATCCAGGCTGCTTTCTCTTTCGGCCAATTTGGTTTTTTGAAACCTTAAAGTGAATTCAAATAACCATGTTAGGAACTTATTTATTACTCTTTGTATGGTACGAAGATCAGATGTCTGTCAAACTCAGACAGAAATTTACAATCATGTGATTTTAATAAAAAGATAATCGTCAAAATCTCAAAATAGCACAACATTGCTATTTGGGATTTCCACATTGCTAGCGCAATAAATAGCCACTCACTTCTATTGACGTCTACATAAATGAATCATCATATCTCTGTTCAGAATAATTTGAAGAACAAAAGAAGTAAAATAAGATCCCCATGCCTTAATCCAGACTGCTCACGACCATTTAAATTCTCAATTTACTGACAATAAATCTGTTGCATTTTCCCGGGTTATAAACGCATAATGACAGCAAAATTTATAATACCTACAACAAAATGGAAAATATAAACATAGACATAGCAAAGGGAAAAGAGGATGAGATATTTAATCATGCAATTGGATATCAGATCTCACAATTTGCATGAATTAAATGACTATTGTAATACATTTAGTAAAATAAACCAATTATGTACTTCAGAAATTTGGTAGATATTATGAGTCAATAATTATCACTTTTTTACAAGTCAGAAGAAATATAATTGCCTATTGCCCAATGATTCCAAAAGGAATTAGGACCCCAGAAACAACATACTGTTTGAACGTGTATGAGGACTGACCTGGTCATTTCCTCTAAATGAATTAGACATGCTACCATCCACAGTGACACTGCCACCACCTCCCCCTACTTTATCCTGCTGATGCATGCTATGATTAGAAGTCTGAGATTGCTGGTTTGAAAGAGCATGCTGTTGAATCTGCTGCTGTTGTGCATTGGTGCTTGACTGTTGTTGATGTTGCTGCTGTAACTGAGCTAGTTTCATCTATACATGAAAAAAAAAAAAAAAACTTACCGTGTTACAAACCATGAAACATTGGTAAATATACAAAATTTATAAATAAAACAGTTTAATAAAATACATAAGAACCATACTGAAGATGGAGAACAAATTAAAAGAGAATTAACACCTTCATTAGCATATCTGTATCCCCACGAGAAAAAGGAGGGCCACCACCTTGAAGAGGGGATCCGACATTTGATACTACATCACCAACAGGATTTGAAAGACCATCCTTATTTAAACCAATACCCCTATTGTTCAGTAGCATTCTTAGTCTTCTTTCTTCAGTGGCAGATGGTGATGCCAAATTTTGTTGTGCTAGCATAAGCTGTTGCTGATGCTGTGGTGTCAACATTTGGAGTTGATGAAAAGGCTGAGGACCCTGCATGAAAGGTTTTTGTTGCTGAAGTAGACCAGAGCGCAGTTGCTCCAAACCCTAATAAAGGATAGAAAAATGCTTAATAGAGAAACCTAATAACTGTACTGCTATGTTTCAATAATTCAAGATGTTTAGATGACATCAAAATCAGTAAGAAGATTGCTACAGACTTCAGAGCATAGAGGCCACCATTTGTAGCAGATGATGAACAGCTTTGTAGGGTTAACACATTAAGCAAAAGAGGGCTACTTCTTCCACTTGAGCATGGCTCAAATAGTAACAATGGTATAATATCAGGGTACAGGTCATAAGTTCATAAGCTACATGTACACTGAGTGTGAGTAAGCGTGGGAGATGGAGATACATCCCTATCTCACTCTCTACAAAGATTACAGCACACCACATTTTTTAAGGATATATGTTACAAATATATATCACATTTAATAGGACATATTATGCATTCACCAGGATAAGTAATACTAATCAAAATAACAAAAAGTTAAAAAGATTACTCACTGTGAGTGGCCACCCTTTCAAAGTCAAATTATTGCTACCTTGATTTGATCCTGTCACAAGAAAATATCTTGTTTACTCCATTTTTGTGCAAGAATTGTAATCAAGCATCATAAAGAAATCAACACTAAATCTCAAAAATATCCTCAGGCAACCATGAATAAATTGCACAGGGGAAAAAAAAAATTCGTCAATGTACATCAAAACAGATTCAAAATAATGAAAATCAGTTAAAGCACAAAAAAAAAAAACAGTGGAAAATACCAGGCATTCCCATCAATGATCCTTCAGGACCAGCAGCTCTGGGATTTAAAACAGGACTAATCTCACCCTTTATATCCTGATTCCAAGTGGCAAGTCAGGGAAAAACAGCTCATAAGAAATATAGGAACTAATGAGGTCCTCTAAGAACAAAATTGTACCAGAGTAGACCCTGGTAATTGCGGAGTACGCGCTTGAACTTGTGGAGACATGCCCCCAGCAGCACCATGCAAAACTTGCCTGAAATCAAGAAATTTGATACTAGCAAAGTCAACATCCATAAATATAGAAAATGTTGGACGTTTGGGGATTTATACGCCCAATAACTTCTTTTAACAGGGAACACTTGAACAATGATTCTTCAAAAGCAGGAGCAGATGGTCCAGAAAAACTAAAAGATAAAAGGATCATCTTTTGTTTTGCATCAACAAAGTAAACCTCAACTCACAGAACTTCATATCAAACATAAATTATCTATGCTACAGAGACTAATCAATTCCAAAACTACCTTCTGTCTCCATAAAGACTTGAAACAAGCACTAAAAGTGAAATTTTAAAAATGATACCCTGAAGGTTGGCCAGTTGCAGCAGCTGACTTTAATATCGATGCATGATTTGGGTCCAAGAGTTGGCCCATGTTCTCACCAAATCTTTGCTGTATAATACACAAAAAGAGGCTATGAACATATGCATCATAAAAACAACATTATTATCTTTTATTAAGATTAGATAACCAGAACATCCCCCAACCTTCATTGCTGCATCATCCAAAGAGTCCCTTTGAAGGGGAAGTTTTAATCTTTCCTCATACATCTTTGTTGCTAGTGCATTCGCTGTTCCAGAATTTCCAACTAATCCATTTGCACTACCATTTAAAAGATGAGCCCTATCCCTACTTTGCTGCTGTTGTTGTTGTGGTTGTGACTGCTGCTGTGGTTGTGGCTGTTGTTGTTGTTGTTGTTGTTGTTGATGTTGCTGCTGTTGAGCTCTCTGTAACAGGAGCTGTTGCATATGCATGTGTTGTTGCTGTTGTTGATGCTGCGACTGCTGGGATTGTGGCTGCTGCTGTTGCTCCCTTGCCTTTATTAATTGTGTCTGCGAGAGTTTCACAAACCATTAACTTAAAGCAGGACTTGTATTTTCTATTGACTCAGAAACTCTTAAGTAGAATTGCAGATTTTGGTACATAATTTCATGAGGGCAGTGTGGATAATATATTATTAGCTACAGAAACCTAAAGTAGTTGCTCAAACCGAAATGTTTGGGTTCTTATCACTCAGCTAAAACAAAAGTCAATATTTTCTGCAGTTTAACATAGCATTGAACCAATTCAAGAAATATTGAAAGGAGCTTGGAAATGAAAAAGAAATGTAAGATCTCAACCAAAATCAGAGAAATAAAATTAATCAGGTTGAGACACCTCATAGACCAAGAGGCTCATTAAGTACACAAATAATCACAAGCTCAAACAACAACAATGAAGCATAATATTATTCAACAACAATTGACTCTAAAGAAAGATTCCTAACTTTCCTCATATACTATACTTTGAACTATGTACAGATAAGGAACAGAAAACCAAATCAATCATTCATTAAGAAGTGTAATTTAATAGTTAGCTTGAGAGACTTAAAAGTTGAACCCAAAGGAATGCATAAACTTCCTTTCCGAAATACTAGTTCCATTTTTTTCAACTGACAATAACATTCAACTCAAAAACGTGAATATGTTGGCAGTAGTGTTTTGTCTTTGTTCAATTTCTAGTAGCCTCAGCCTACTTAAACTTAGCGCGGTAGAAGGTTGCATAACCTGAAACCAGTGAAAATTATTCCCAACCAACCTCAATATAAGATGCAGCAACCTCTGAGTGCTTCTCGTTAGTTCTTGCAATAAATATATCCCAGAAAACCGACCACCACTCGAACAGAAAACCTCCCGGAGCATCAATAGCTGCAACCCCGCATTGCCATTCCACAAGCATACACAGGCACACACAAACAACCAAATCAACAAATAAAATGGAGAAATCCATAATGGAAGTGGAAAAAAGAAAATGGCACAGTTGGCTCCAACTTTTTTCTTTGACAAAAGAGTAGGAGTTTTTGAGATATCTCACCAACAGGGTCCGAGGATACTTTCCCTTCAACCTGAAAAGCCTCAGCAGAAGCTTTCAAATCCCTCTTGACAAGATAATCATGAATGTAAACATCTAACCTGAAACCTCAAAGTGCAGTAACGGCAAAATCAGTCAAGTGAACAGTGAGAACGAAAGGTCTCACTTTTTCAAATTCACATTCACCACATCAAAAAAACACCCAACACAATCTGATGACCCACCAAAATCAAATTAAGCACCTAAAACCGGCAATTTCCAATAAACCCCACAGAAATTGCTGAAGACTACAAACCCTAAGATACCCAAAAAGAAAAATTGGAAATTTACAATACATGAAATACAATACAGAAGCCCAGTTGTTGATAAAAACCCAGAACCCCAAATGAAAGAATTAGCATGGAGCACAAAATCCATGTTGTAGAAAATGATGAAAGAAGAGAAACAAAAAAAGAAAATTACATCTTGTCAGCTTCCCAGTTAGTCTGAGACATGGTTGTAGAAGTGATAGGTCAGAGGGTAGGGATAGGAATATGTTGAGGGGCGCCTGAGGAATGGGTTGGGAGCTGTGAAAGGCAGAAGGAAGTAGCCAAAAGAGTTGAATTTTGTTGGTAGAGCTGAGTGAGAAGCATAGGACAAGGATGGAAAATAGAGTAGAATTGATAGATAGATAGAGCGAACGAGACAAAAAAAACTAGTGAAGAAGAAGAAAATCCAAAAGAAAGAACAGAACACCTCTGTAGATTTTTGGAATTCAGTATTTTGTATTTTATTAAACACTTCATAAACTTTTTTTAAATTAAAGCAAGATAATTTTCCAGCATTTTTTTTTTCAATTTAGATTCAAATCTTGAGTTGGTTTGGATCATATCTGAGAAAGAAAAAATTCATATAAAAAAAAAAGCTCTTGCCCTTAATGCATAAAATAAAACAAAAATCAACCAATTAGATAAGTAACCGATGTTTTTTTCATCACAAAAATAATTAAATTTGAGTAAAATATTTTTCATCATTTATCTGTAATTATATTATTTAAATTATTTTTTCTCACTTCATATACAATTTCCATACACAGAGAGTGAGGAGCACATTTTTTTATTTAAATATTGTGATTAAAACGAGATAAATGTGTATAATTTGTTTTTTATTTTTCATCAATAATTTAAGTCCTATTAATAAAGAGAAAACATACAAAGGTTCAAAAAACCCAACCAAATTACACAAACCTAGGAAAATGCGATCATGTTTATATTTTTAAAAATTCAATAATAAATTCAAAAACATTTTATACCTATATTTGCAATACCTTATTTTTTACATCTTATCAAATTTTTATTTTTTCTTGTTTTTCCTTTTTTATTTCTTTATTCTTGTTGTTTTGTTTTAATTTTTCCCTTGTAAATATCTCTCCATTTGTTTCATTTTAAGGTTATATAATTATATTGGTTTAATTACACTTTTAGTAATTTAATTTAATATATAAGTAATTATGATCCACTCAGTTTTAATAATTGATTTTAGTTCATAATTTAGAAAATCAACTATTTTTATTTTCATAATTTTAATTAGTCGGTTTTGTTTAACACATTTTAAAAATTGGTAAATTTGATCTCGTAATAAACCGTATTTTTGTAATGCAACCATATATGTGATTTTTTTTTTTACAAGTAGGATAATTTAGTATAAAATATAAATTAAACATTTAATAATTATGAAATACATATTAAAATAAAACAAAATTATTCATAGAGTCCAAACATAATTAAGTGTTAAAAAAAACTTCAAGCCTATTGTTTTATTAGGTGAAAAAAAATAGAAACTTTGTAAATAATTTAGTAATAAAAATAGATGAGTAAAAGTGAGGTTTAGCATAAAAAACTAGAAAAAAAAAACGATAAATAGGACTAAAAGTAAAAATAGGTAAAAAAATAAATAAAAGTAGTGTAATAGGTCTTAATATTTGTAAATGATTTTTTTATCCCAGATGGTTTTTAATTATTTAAAATATTAATAATATTTTTATTAAAACAATAAATTAAATATTTTTTCAAACTAATAATTTGTTGATTTTATTATTAATATTTGTTTTTTTATTTATATAAAATATATTTTTTTGTCTTTATTGTTGTTAAATTATTAAAATTGTGTCATGCTATATATATCTTCTGTCCTTATAAGTTATTAAAAATATGTTACAAGGTAATTATTTCTTTTTTTTATGTTGTCCTCTTTTTATTTATAATGATTTTTTTTTAAAACATAGGTGTTTGAAATTGCTTACTAATTTTTTTTAAAAACTAGAAAATGAAATTAAGTGAAACCTGCTTATGTTTCTGTCTTCTTCTTCTTTCCCTTTTCCCCTTCTCACAATAAAACAAGACCTAAAATTGAATTTAACTAATAGCATGCTTTACAAAAATAAAATCATTGGGTTAAGACTATGAGTAGGGCAGTTACATTTCAAGAATTTAATTGGATACTTCAAATTTTGGGTTGGGCCTTTAGCAAAGTCCACTTTAGTGAATGCAGGCTTTTATTCCTATTCGACCAACCACGCTTTTATTGACCCAGCTCTGTTTTTTTTTTTTCATTTCTTCAAAAAAAAAAAAAACACACAACATTACTTACATGTCAAGTTCAATTTTGTATTCTTTAAAACCTTTTTTCTTAAATATTAGAGGAGATCGTAATAATAATTTTATTAATGATTTAGACTTATTAAAAATTAGAAAGTCTAAACACAACTAGCTACACATAAAGTGAAAACCTTAAATTTTAAAATTTAAATAAATAACAAAATAGTGCATTTAAAAGAGTGTTAATTTAGTTTTTTTTTCTTGTGAACCTATTTTTAAATATGTAATTTAATATTTGACATAAATTAATTTAAAAAATTATTTTTGATGCATTGTATCATAAACACTACTCTATTAATTAATTAATTGAAGTTTATTTGATGAGCTTTAATTATAAAGAGAACAGAAGGGTTATAACTTATATAAATAGTTTCTCATCTACAATCCACCAAGTAAATTTCACAAGAAAAGTGAATCAATAATCTGTAGATTAATCAGATGAAGTATTTCAATCATTAGATAATTATTAAGATTTGAAAACAGTAATATACTTTAATATTAAACACCATACTGACACTGTTTTTTTTTTTATCATGCCACCTTAATCATCAGGTGTAATAAATTTTATCGGCTACATATGAATTAGTTTTCTGAAGAGATAAACACATCTTAGTTAGATTCACTGTTGGAAAAATAACATTCTATGACGAGTTTTTATCACGGTCGTAGTCCACCCGTCATAGTATGTAGCGCGGTGGCAATTTTATAATAAATTCATAAACTTTTTATGTCGGGTAATAGGTAACCGACATGGTAAGTGGAAAGTTCACTTTCTATGTCGGTTAAAATTTACCCGACATAGAAAGTGTATTTGATGACGGGTGTTAGGGCAACCGACATAGTATCTTCTGTTTTACGCCTGCCGCAACTCTCCATTTCATCACTTCACCCATAGCAGAGCTCCCCGTTCTCTCTGTCTCTTCTACGAACGTCATCGCCTTTGTACGTTTCTCCCTACCCAGCTCTGCTCGTCACGCCACCTGCCAACTCTGTACGTCGTGCCGCCTGCTGCTACTGTCGTTGGTGCCTGTTGCCTGTGTACATTTCTCCCCACCCAGCTCTGCATGTCACGCCACCTGTCACCTCTGTAGGTCTTCAAGAGGTAAGTTTTCGTGCTTGCTTTAGCCATTGTAGGTTTACAGTTTTGAATCTGGTATGTAATAATGCTGTCAAGAGATGGAAAGATCACGGGTGCCTTTAGCTAATTTAGGGACGTATTGTAAGTAGTTTAGTCATTTGAATGTGTTTCTGTAGGCATTCTTTCGTGATTTTGATTTTGAAAATTAGATTTGTATTATAATGTAGTTATTTCATTTTAAGTGAAAACTATCATCGCTTATGCTCACCCTAATGTGAGACAATACGGTTAGCCTTGATTGGAGTCAGTCATGAAATGATCCATTGTAGGACAAAACTTCCTATTGAAAGATTAAAATATCCAATCACGTGACATCACAATTTCAGCAAAACATGTTGGATGTTATCATCCTCAAACTATACTTATATGTTGTGTTATGTGAGAAAAGGTAACAATGGATCGGAGTTGGATAAATTATAGACGAATAACAAATGAATATGAGAGTGGAGTAGAACAATTCCTTGAATTTGCTAAGATGAATGTTCCGGAAAATGATGGAAGATTCTATTGCCCGTGTCTTAACTGCTTGAATGAGCGAAGATTACCGACTGAAGTTATTCGGGAATATGTTCTTTGTGATGGTTTCCTAAAGAGTTACATGAAGTGGACATGGCATGGTGAATTATTAAACATGCCAAGTGTAGAAGACAAAGAAGAAGTTGATCTAGAGATGGATGATCAGCTGGAGGAAATGATTCGTGAGCTTGGACAAGAAGCCTTCCAACATACACATGTGTACGAGAAGTTGTCCAATGATGCAAAAAAGCCTTTGTATACAAATTGTACTAAGTTCACACGATTGTCGGCGGTACTAAAATTGTTCAATGTGAAGGCAAAGAATGAGTGGACTGATAAAAGTTTCACAGAATTGCTTAAGTTGTTGAGTGACATGCTCCCTGAAGGTAACACATTGCCAACCCACAATTATGATGTTAAGAAGATATTGTGTCCAATGGGTATGGAGTACCAAAAAATTCATGCATGTCCGAATGATTGTGTGTTGTACAGGAAAGAATTTGAGAACTTTCACGAATGTCCACAATGCGGGGAATCACGATACAAGAAGAAGGATGGTGATTCTGACAATGATGTAATGAAGGGTACCCCGGCAAAAGTGTTATGGTATCTTCCCATTGTTCCAAGGTTGAAACGATTATTCACTAATGGAAATGATGCAAAGCTCACTAGATGGCATGCAGATAGTCGTTTTAAAGATGGTCAGTTGAGGCATCCGGCAGATGGATTGCAATGGAAAAAAATTGATTCCATCTTCCAGAATTTTGGTAATGATCCAAGAAACATTAGGTTTGGACTTGCTACAGATGGAATGAATCCATATGGAAATTTAAGCAGTAAACATAGTTCATGGCATGTGGTGTTAGTTATTTACAACTTACCTCCGTGGTTGTGTATGAAACGTAAGTACTTGATGATATCTTTGATGATCTCGGGTCCCAGACAACCTGGAAATGACATTGATGTTTTTTTAAGCCCATTGGTTGAAGAGTTGAAGATGTTGTGGGAGGAAGGTGTTGATGTGTTTGATGGGTACACAGGTGACTTATTCAAGTTGCGTGCAATGTTATTTTGTACAATTAATTACTTTCCAGCATATGGTAATTTGAGTGGCTACAGCACAAAGGGACATAAAGCTTGCCCGATATGTGAAGAAAACACATGTCACTATCAACTACAACATGGAAGGAAAACAGTGTACCTTGGACATCGAAGATTTCTTCCTTCAAACCATTCGTATCGTAAATTAAAAAAATCATTTCACGGGTGTCAAGAAAATGATGCAGCCCCAATACCTTTAAGTGGGGAAGAAGTATATCAATGAGCAAGTGCGATTTCGTTTGAGTTTGGAAAGACGCAAAAGAAAGCCACAGGTATATGGAAGAAAATGTCAATCCTTTTTGTTCTTCCATATTGGAGGGTTCTTGATGTGAGACATTGTATAGATGTCATGCATGTACAGAAAAATGTGTGTGACAGTATCATCGGAATGCTCCTTAACATTCAAGGAAAAACAAAAGATGGTGTCAATGCTCGTTTGGACATGGTTGAAATGGGTATAAGAGAACAATTAGCTCCTCAACCTCATGGTAACCGAACATACTTGCCTCCAGCATGTCACACACTGTCTAAAAAAGAAAAAAGAAGTTTTTGTGAGTTTTTACGAGGTATGAAGGTTCCATTTGGTTACTCTTCCAATGTGAAGAGACTTGTATCTATGAAAGATCTAAAATTGCTTGAGTTAAAATCTCATGATTGTCATGTATTGATGCAACAACTTCTACCTGTGGCTATTCGAGGTATCTTACCAGAGAATGTTAGATATTCCTTAACTCGATTATACTTTTTTTTAATGCCATATGTAGTAAAGTTATGGACCCGGATGTTTTGGATAAGTTAGAGAATGAAGCTGCAGTCATATTGTGTCAATTTGAGATGTACTTTCCTCCATCATTTTTTGATATTATAGTTCACTTGATTGTTCATCTAGCCAGGGAAGTTAGAATCTGTGGTCCAGTTTTCTTACGATGGATATACCCTATTGAGCGATACATGAAGATATTAAAAGGGTATGTGAAGAACCAATATCGTCCTGAAGCATCAATTGTTCAAAGATATATTGCAGAGGAAGCTATTGAGTTTTGCACAAAATACTTATCAGAAGTTGAAGCTATAGGGTTACCTAAGACTCGTTACCATGGAATAGGTCTTGGTAGAGGAACTCGAGGTGCAAAATTGTGACAATGTGTCGAGATGAAGTACTTCAAGCGCATTTGTACATATTGAATAACAGTGAAGAAGTCATCCCCTACTTAAGTGCTCATAAAGACATTGTGAAGCGAAATAATCCATGTATGCCTAAAAAGTGGGTGATCAC
This sequence comes from Sphenostylis stenocarpa, assembly GCA_963425845.1. Classification (NCBI taxonomy): domain Eukaryota; kingdom Viridiplantae; phylum Streptophyta; class Magnoliopsida; order Fabales; family Fabaceae; genus Sphenostylis; species Sphenostylis stenocarpa. The sequence continues at coordinate 7,178,918 of OY731406.1, read as the reverse complement.
TGAACACAACAAAAGCTTTTTGAAGTGGTTTAAACAACAAGTTGAAGGTGACAATACAACTTCTGATACACTAAAGTGGCTAACATGTGAGCCAAACTTTGATGTGATATGTTGGGGTGGGTATGATATAAATAACTATTCATTTTATACAAATGGAGAAGATGAAATAAGCATAATGCAAAATAGTGGAGTCATGGTGGTGGCTGAATCAATGCATTTCTCGAGTTCAAAGGATAAATATCCGATAACGGCGTCAATGGGCTACTTTGGTGTAATTGAAGAGATTTGGGTAATAGATTACACGATATTCATAGTACCTATTTTTAAATGTAAGTGGGTTGATTTTAATACTGACATCTTCACCGACGATCTTAGATTTACCTTGGTTAACCTTGAAAATACTCGTTATACCGAAGAACCATTTATCATGGCATCTAAGGCAAAACAAGTGTTTTATGTCACTGATCCCGCTAACAAAGGATGGTCAGTGGTTCTACAAGGAAAACCCATGTATACTTCTCATGAGAATGATGAATTAGTACTTGATATACCAGAGACACCATGTTTCTCTTCAAATATGCCAAACTTGAGTGTTAATGTAGAAATAGATGATGTGCATGCCACACGTTATGACCATATGGAAGGATTTTGGGAGAATGTTCCAACTTGATAATGTATGCACTTTTTTTAATGTATGCACTTTTTTGTTTATCTTCAGTCATATTGTCTAAACTAACAACTATTATTTTTTTCTTTTAACACAGATATGGCAGATTCATCTGGTACCCCTCCTCCTACACAGTCCCCCCCTCCTACACAAGGTGGTGATCAGAGTCAGCCGTTTACCAGGAAAAAGGGTAGGCATGCTACACGGTTGAGGGACTTGAATATCAGCCGTAGCTCCGATCAGAAATTTCCTATCTAGTTTGACATGCAAACAGGTAGAGCCATAGGAGAGCACAGTGCTAGATTCACTAGCTATGTGGCCTTGCTTGAGAGAAGTAAGGTTAGTATTCTTATTGAGGATTGGGACCATGTTCCAGAGACACTGAAGACGCAGATTTGGCAGAGTATCCTGGTACCTACTCTTATTGAGCATTTAACATGTATATATATTTAACTTTTTGGGAACTTCATGTTATTTTTATTGTGTAGGTCACATATGATGTCCCTAACACCACTTTGTTAAGGACAAAGTGGATCTCATATGCTGGGGAACGCTGGAAAGGTTTTAAGAGTGATCTGACTAGTCGATACATATATGGGGCATTGAGCAACAAGAACCCATGTGACCAGTATCAGTTTTTGGATGAGGAGACATGGCAGGCATTTCGGACTCAGCGTTTAGACCCTAAGTTTCAGGTTAGCACATTTGTCATTTGTTTGCAGTCAATTTTTTAAATAGAGGTTTTAAATCTGGTATTTAACATGGAATGCAACGAGCCAAGCGACAGAAGGCACGGGATATTCGGAGAAAGAATATCCACCCCCACAGAGTTGTCTCGTGGGGGTTATGAGAAATTGGAGGAGAAGATGATGAAAGAGACATGTTCAAGTCAACCTTCAGATGACTTGGTTGTGAGTTCTGTCACTCGCCCTTCACGCCATGATAAATGGAAGAGAGTTCGCCAGAACTCATCAGGGAATTACTTATCTGAACAAACTAATGTTGTAGCTCAACGTATTGTAAGTAGCGTATCATAAACTAATTATATATGTTATATTACAATAGGCATATGTATTTGCTAAAAAATCCTTCCTTTGTGTTGTAGGATGAGTTGGTTGAGCAGAGCACTCAAGGATCATTCCACCCACATGACCGTCAGGATATATTGGCAGTGGCCATTGGTACCCCAGAGCATCCTGGACGTGTTCGTGCTATTGGACGAGGGGTGGGCATCGACAAGTACTTTGGTGCCCCATCCGTGGCAACTCATACTTTGAGGCATCTCGAATGAGTTGGAGTTTGAGTCCCTCAAACAACAAATTAGGAAGGAGATTCGAGATGAGGTGTACTCGACTTGAAGGCAGAGTTATTGAGCTCAATGCGAGGAGAGCTGGCATCTTTGTCCTCTCAACCTTCTGTCCCCGCACGAGAGGCATCCCCGATTCATGTCAGCACAAAGGAGAGTTGTGATGCTCCTGATAGAGGGGCAGAGGTTGCTCCTACTAACACTGCTGACTGTGAGTTGTATGTCGTGGGTCCTCCCGAGCATTTGGTGGCATATGGTACGTATTATATCTTTGACATGTATTTGGTACACTGTTAAGCATTATATAGTCTAAAATATTTTATCATTTGTTTACCTTAGGGAAAATGTATGCATTGGGGTCAACCATCCACCACCAGAGTAATGGACATGATATGATAAGAGTGGTGGTTGTAGATGTTCGGGATGCTGCTGCCCCAATCCCTATTCCCACTGAAGAGGTTCAAACAGTGGGACAGGCACCTGGAAATTTTATCTTATGGCCAGTTTCATTAACAAGACTCATCCCAACACATGCACAGGTTGTGTCATGCATTTATCCCTTTTACTTATTATTTTTTGATATGTTGATGTATATTAATGTTATTTATTTTTGGTACTTGTATAGAAAGAGGCTGAAAAAGCAAAGGAAGTTGTGCATGAATCACCACCACCACCGAGTGTTTTACAGCGACTCGGTGCACTAGCAGCGACTATCGGGACCACTCCCATACAGTTAGATATGCCACCCGAAGTCGTATGCAGGACCCGGACGATCCCTTTTTTCTTACTCCAAAGGGATATTTTTTATATTCTCACTGGTACTCGATATGCTATGTGTATCGGTGTTGCGTACCTTGGGAATTGTAAGTAAATTTACATATTTTTGATATTCTCACTGGTACATTATTTTATAACTTTATTTATTTTCAATGTTGCAGGTATTTACATCGTTTGTGTGTTGAGAGGAAGATATCCTTTATCTATGGATTTGTTGACCTCTGTTGTCATTCGATCAGTTGGGAATAAAGTCGAAGAGGTGCAAACGTACTTAATAGAGACATTTCAAAATGGGGGCAAAGAAGTCTACTTAGCACCTTACTTGCATCGAGTAAATATACATCTTATAAATTAATGCACATTTATGTAAAACTGAAATTTTACTAATATTATTTCAACGTGCAGGGGTCATTGGCAGCTCATAATCATTGTTCCTCGGCAATTTGTTGTGATTCTCTTGTGTTCATTACACAAGAAACCAAATGATTTGGATATTAGAAAGCACATAGACGCGTAAGTTTGGTTTTTTTAATTGTTGTATCATATGTGCACTTACACCAAAATTATTTGTCCTTTTGTAGAGCTTTGGAAGCTCACCTAAGGTTGCAAGGCCTTCCATCTCATGCTAGAAAGAAGTTGACGTATATTGCACCAAAGGTGACCAAACATTTCTCTTACTGTTGTTCAATTTGT